>JAOXYL010000071.1:16492994-16503437 GCA_028564955.1 Terapon puta
TAGTAGCTAGTTAGATAAGCTTAGTGCAGAGACTGGTAGAAACAGCTAGCCTTATTCTGCAACTCTAAAGTTCACTTACTAACACGTCATGCTGTTTAAAGCAATTTGTGTTGATTTTGGTGGTTCCCATGGACAAAGATGGTCAACGTTCCCTCCACTTCACATCCTGCTGCGTGGAGACTTCACCTGAAAGAGAGTAGGTAGCAGCTCAGGACACAGACCTTCAGTTAGAAGCTGAAACAACCAGAAAGAACAAACCCCTACACCGTCGTTATTATTATTTAAATAGTTACATCCAGATACACATGCACAAACAAACACAAAATGTGCATTACAGAGAGCCAAGCCTAGTTTCACAAAAGACTGTGATTAAATATATATAAAATAAAAGACCAGTGTGGATTTACCCTTGTATGCGTGGCATGTCTGCACAGACCAAACTGCACTCAGTTTCCTCTGCTGTCTGTTTTTTCAAAACAGGTTGGACATTGAAAACACACAACGTCATTTGGTGTTTAAGGAGGAATCCAAGAACTAAAACATCAAACGCTTTAGTCCAATATGGATGATTAAATACATAACATCTGCTCCAACTGACACTCCCTTTTTTACAACAGCATTCCTGAAACTAACAGCACATATATTTTAACCGCCAGACAAACACACACACACACACACACACACACACACACACACACAGAGCAAAAAAAACAAAACAAAAACAAAAAAAAGCAGGCCACATGACTCTCCCACACAGACATGCAGAAAGGGGCAGACATCCACTGCTGAGGGATATCATATTCTCAGAGCAGCAGTTTAAAACCTTTAAAGCTACCACTCTGTCTGACATTAACAAGGTTTTCAAAATGCCTCCACTGCACAACCAGCGTTGCGCACTATTTGTTCCCTCACCTGTTTTTAGAGGGCAGATGTTTCCCTTTTGGAACGTGTAATAAATCACAAGTTGTTGGAGAAACCGAAAAGGGTGAAAACCAAACAACACTCATATTCCAAGCGTGCTTCTCTGAGAGGATAATCGTTTGTTGACGAGGCCTCTGGAAACTCACAGCTCGGGTCTGTGGACATCTTTGCTTGTGCTAAAGCTGCCGTGGAGAAAAGGATTTATGATTTAGAAAAGAGATGATTTCACCCCATCACAATAGCAATGGGCCGTTTTGCACCAGCTGAGCTCAGTGAATCATGTCAGTGCCCAGCACTCAGGTTACACAGTGATAGATATCAACAGGGGTAACTAAGAGACAGTGCTAATGATGCACTTGCCCACTATTAGCATGCTGCTGGACTAATCTCCTGGAGACATCCAATGACAGTCACTGGATAGCGTGCATATTAACAGCACGCAGTGATGTTCTGCGGTTCATGCTTCAAATGCAAACCGCTGCTTAAGGTCGAGGGAGGACATGATGAGAACATGCAGGGAGTACTTTGCCTCTTGTTACCAACAAGCACCTAAACAGGACACAGACATTAAAAGCATGCTGTCATTAGAATAAAAGAGTAAAAGTGATAGACATCATACAGAGGAAGCACTAGGAGGGGATTCTCTTCTCAGGTTCTCAAAAGAAAAGCTCATAATTGATTATGCATCTTACATTTATCTTTGTCAACACAGAGAGAATAGCTTGTTAAAAGCATTAAAACATTAGGGGCTTACCAAAAATGACTTATTTTTGCGGGAGGAAAATCTACATTTTTGAGGGGAGAACAAAGCTTAGAGAGACATATGTAACTATCAAAGAATTGTTTGCACTGTTTTATTCTGCACTTTAACAGGAAGCACAACTTGCATAAAGCAAAGCATGTACACACATATATAATATGTGTCATATAAAGTGGCAGTGACAGCTCTTCATTCAAAGGTTAAAAGTTTGTCACCATTTTGGCATATGCTACATCGATTGTGTGAGCATAGCTATGTGAAAGTGGTTTCTCCATTGACATGTTTAGATCTAAATTGATAAACACTATCTCCGGTCTTTTTGCACAGTTTTAGTAATTAATACAACCAGAACTGTTCCAAGTTTATGACACACAGGTGTTATATAACTTTAAGACATCGAAGTATGGCCATGCAATTTCTCTCATTTTTCAATAATTTTCATGCAGTATTTACCTGCAGTTAAATGGGCCTTTGACTGACGGTAAACTAGCTGTTGAAATATTGGTTGTGTAAACCTTAGCAAATCTAGCAACAATGTACGCTTGTCCTCAGAGCTCTGTGTTCCCACTTTCCCTCGTCTTTGGTATGCAGACTTCTGGCGTCTTCAGTCGAATCCTCCAGCTGCCAACTCCATTTAGATTGCCTGCTTTGAAAGACATTTTTTTCACTGCCTCTCCAGCATGGGATGAGATGAACATGTGGCTTCTTTAGAGGTCACTGGGATATGTAATTCAGACACCATATCCGAATTAACCGCTAATCAGTGTGTTGTTCCTCGGTGGCTGCACCTGGTGACCAAACTACAACTAATAGTATTAACCCTGCTCTCTGTGAACCTTATCTCTGACCCTCGGCGGTAAAATGAACAACTCCTCTCCCCTTTGCAGGTTTGACTGCACCCACTTTTGATACAGTGGATTTTTTTTGAGGCAACATGCATAACTCCAGCTATTCTCAGAGCAATTGATGGGTTGTTGCTCACTCTGATTATTTCAAATTATTACAGGAATGCCTGCTTGCAGGCTATAATACTAGTATAATTATACAGGCTATAATACAATCCGATATAACATTACAAACTACACAACAAACTTACTACTGCTAATCTATAATGTACACCAGTACAGGTTAAAGAAGCTGCTAATACTTGTAAACAGTGTATATTAAACCGGGGCATCTCAGTCTACGTGTGAAGGGTACATAAAATAAAAGAACACAACAGTGCCTTTATTCTAACTCAACTGTTATCCGTCATTCTCAAATGCACTCCGCAGCAAAAGCGTTTTATCTTTCAACTAACGATTTGCTCTCAATAGTAGTTTCACCTCATTCACAAGACTTGTGTAGTACTTTTTTCCCCCCTCATAGATGTGTGCACACAACGCAGCAGGCCGTCCTTCCAACACCACCATCATTTACATTTCAGTGACATTCACACAACTGCCCACTTTGGTTTGTGTTATTGTTTTTACAACACCTCTGTGGAAGAAGAGAACAAACCAAACTGGTTTTTGACATGCCAATGGGCAAAGCAGCACACTGTTGAGGAAACAAAGAAACAAGTGACTGTGATGAGACAAGACACACATTTATAATAATCAGAAAGTGAAAGGGGGAAACCAATCTGGGTTTGTGGACATCCTCTTTACTACAACATATCTTTTGAAGCAAGATGGTATGCGCTGAATGCACATGTGATTGCTATATCGACTGCTGGCACTTTGTTGCAGTGGCAGCAAGGAAGTCTGGCATTTATGCCAGATAAGGACAGTTTATAGGGGTGCGGTATGTATACAATCACACAGACACACAGACAGGTAAACACCTACTGCCAGCACTATTACTACTTTAAAATGTGTGCAAATGTCATGACATAAGATTTTTTAAATATAACCACCACAAGTAACACATTACAACTCTTTCATGTGTATAAGTCTTTTAAAAGCATACTTAGACAGCATCCTTTTTTGAGCAGGATGTCATTTCCACTCACTTCCACGTTGACCTGTGGGAGCTGCCCTGTGCAACAACAGTCTTTTTCAGTTGCATAATCAGCTGCTGAGGTGCTGTCAGGACACTAAAGGTATTTGTTGAGGTGAGAGACATCACTCCTCACTCGTTTTCCACATCCAAATCTTCCCAGTTGCTCTGAAGGAAATTTCCAAAGTTAAACCACTGTAGAGGCACCCAGGATCACACTGTCAACTTTGCTTCCCTCTCAAATGCACACAAGCACAAGCAGAGACACACAAACACACGCACCACTTGTTTCTATGCAGCCCTGCGCCCTCCCCCACCCCCTCTCTGAGGCTTTGCTGTAAAACAACAGGGGAATACACCATAGTGACACGGCGTACCCTGGTACTTTTCCACAGATAACACGTAGTGAGAGGTAGAGTGTTGCAGTATGTGTTTGTATTGACTTTGCATATTTATTGCCTCACATTCCATAAAGTCAAGGTAGACAATCCTTAATTCCTCCGTCAGTGAAGCTATTTTATTCTCCTCCTGAGCACAACTTGGCTCCCAATGATTGTCTGAACTTTTCTGCTCTCTGTGTCAAGATAGTGATCTCAGTTTATGTGGAGAGGACTCAAAGCAGGGATACAAAAGGTTTCACGGGATAAACAGTAAAAATGTAACATTCATGATTTAAATTGACAAGATACAAAGCAGAAAACAAAATTTGGGGAAAAAAGTTGACTCTGTGCTTTCATATGAGTTTAGTGAGAACAAATCTTTATCTGTCCCTTGATGTAAATTCAGTGATCTCCAGCTGAGTGTTGTCTACAAGAGCCACAGACGTTACTTCATCACTCTCCATACGTCCTGATGCACATGGTTGACCTTTCCTCTGCATGTACAATCCATTTAGCCTCTTACAAATGAGGAAGCATTCTTTGCTTCGGTGTAACAAAGCCACCATTCATGAATCCCCTAAGAATTTTATTTGAGGTTGGACCACGAGGACATGAGTCGCTGTCCTCAAATGACCTGAGACCAACGAGATGATCCAAATATTGTTATTTATATTTTGGTCAGCACTGAACAACACTGAAAACTGGCCTGCCTTTGCTTCAGGAAAATTATTGTCCAGTGGAAATCTTTTTCTTGTTTCAGAATTATTATAATGAATGAACTTGCTTAATGTAACAAACTTGCTAAGTCACTGGTGTTGTGATATTGTGCTCAGCAGAACCAGGATGGGACAGTAATGCAACAAAAACAACAGCTCCAGCCTTCACTTCAAAATAAAATGCTAGGTCTTTAAAAAGAAAACACCATTATAAAGTAAGAATATGAGACACGGGACCTATAAGATTCATATAATGAGTGCTGAGAGGAAACTCAGTCTAATCTGAAACTTAGCAGAAGCAATTCCCCTGCTCTGGTGTGTGGAAACCACAGATATGAAAGTAATGAAGAGCGGGGTTCCTGTTTGATATTGAGGGAGCAAACTGTACTTTTCTTTCCTGTAATATGAAACTAATCTTCACCCCTAATACACCACATCTGAAGATCTGCAGATAAGCTATGTTTTGAAATACTGAGACATAGAGTCAAACACGTTTTACTAGACTAAAAGTGAGTCCATTTACGAACATCTTAATGCTGATCAAAAATTTGCGCGTCCGAATGCTGCAGGCTCAGATTTCTACTAAACTGGTGACCGAACCGAAGGGGTACTTTTTAGACTGTGACGTCATCCGGCTTAATACGCAGCCTGACACTGTGCTTTGGGACATAATGAGTCAGTGAGTTAGTTTTGTAATGTTTAAACCCAATATACAGCATCAAAGTGCAGCTACTGTCAATTATTCTAATAATTGCTCAACTTTAGTTTTTACTATGTCAAAAAGCACTTAAAATCAAGCAATCAATCACTTCACGATTCAGGGAATGTTTTGGTGTTCCTGCATGACGTTTTGTGCTTCATGACCGATCGATCAGCCCGTCTCACGGAGTTGGGAAAAAAAAAAAAGTCAGACAAACACACAGTGAGCACACACACCATTCAGGCTGTTCCCACTAAAGGTAAAACATGATGTGTGCTGGAAGGACAGACCGCCCCCCCAGCCTTATCTGTGTAGGACAACACATTATTGACATCTTGAGACCATGGTGCATTTGGAGCATCTGGGTCAACAGAAGTTCAATGTTTATTATGCAAAGACGGTATACCACCTGCAGTTTAAATGTACGCTTCTCAGTGAGTCCCACGCAGGCTGCATGAAAGTGGTTCAAAGTTCGCTTTGTTTAACTCCCATACACCTTCCATAGTCTGTGTTTCATCCTCAACAGCTGCTGAAAAATGAAAAATGACAGCACAGGGTCGAATGAACTTTGTGCTATAAATAAGTCTCTCTGGTATTTTCATACGCATTATTTTACCCTTAAACATGTTGATCATAAACAAGCTTTCTATATCTATTTTTTACCCTTACAAACACAGATATGTCTTGGAAGACCCTCGTCCTGCTACACAAATTCAAGTGCATGCGCTTGGTCCAAACAAAGGCAAAGATTTTCCTTCCTTCACCCTCTGGCAACGTATCTGTGAAAACTGAACTAGCTTTAGAGTCATAATTCACTGAGATGAACTTTGATCCCTGTCAGGCAACCATGTGCCTGGGTCATGTTTTGGGACAGGCACGTTGATATCCGTCTGTGTCTAGGCCCCCGGGGTCAGCGGAGTTCATGAGAGGGGGTGGGGAGAAGAAGAGAGGAACGCCAACAAATTTGTTCCAGTGCTGGCTGGCAAAATCCCAGGCAGTGTTGTTTTCATGACAGGCATTCTTCAGATGGGCTTCTGCTGGAAATGAAAAGGGACGACCTCTTGATGTACGGGAAAACAGGCACACACAAACAGAAACTAATAAAGTTTTCTTTTGAAATATTTGTTTTGTGTTTTTCAGAAAAACATTTGAAAGGTTTAACCCCTGACCATAACCATTTTATCATCAAGATCACAGATATTAGTTTGCTTAGCATGGTCAGTCTTAAAATATGTTCTGTGTCATTGGAGGAACTTTCTAAAGCTTTTCACTATGATGATGTCATAGTATTGTCATCAGGGTTATTTTGGAGTGGGCTTTGGTGACCGGAGTTATGGGCACTAAAGTAATAGCATAGAAGTCCAAGGACAGACACTATCAAGTTGCATTGTGGGAAATGGAGGAACCACTATTTTGGGATCTTGACAACCAAAAAATTTGGATATCTCTGCCTCTCCGTTTCAATTTTTACCATTCTTTTTCAAATCTATCTTAAGAGCCCCACAGCATATAAGAAGTACAATGATAAATCACTGGTCCAATATTTCAATTCCTTTAAATGTGTTTTCACTCTGAGCATTGCATTGATGTACATTTTCTTGTGACAGCAAAATCACAAGACAACAAACCAAAAACCAAAAGCACCATGTTTGTGTTATCATGTTGATTAGACACTAAAATGTCTTAAATCCACTGCACACAGCAGTTTCACATTTGCCCTGGCATATCTGCTGTTTTGCTGCAGCCAACCCCTAAAGTGAGGTTAGAGATGCTGTACTGATATACGCAAGGAAAAGGCTGACTGATCAAATCTATGCATCTTCTTGCCTGCGAATAAACAACTAAACCAGGAAATCAGACTTTTATTTTCTACCAAGGCAAACCCTACTGACTGAACGAGGTTTTGTCTCTTCTCATTCAGACCAGAAAATTGCTTCTCTCAAAGGATGTGAAGGTGAAGAACCCACAGAAACTTGGGCTGCAGAAGATAACCGCAGGGGAAAAACATCTCGAGTGAAAACATTAACTAGAAATAGACCTCTTTGTTGCCATAGCCACCTGAACAGCTGTAATTTAGACCTGTTGAGCTGCACAGCACATTTATTTCATGGGGAAAGATTCAGCCAGAGAGTTGATCTTTTCTGCACCATATACGATATGATGCAGAATGACAGGAAACTTTGCTGTTTTTCCTACATGCTTGCTGTTTTGTAACACAGTGCAAAGTAGTAATATAATATCTGTCAATGGCTTCTATTTTACAATTGAATATAATTTCACTGCTAATGTTGCTAAAAATTACCTTTTTATTTTAATGTCAGTTCCCTTCATTTCTTACACTTTTCTTTAACTGATTTATAGATTTCTTGGAGTCTATGAGCAGTTGATAATATTCATGCACAACACCACTGTTAGTGATGGGCATGAGGTCATTTCATCTGAATGTATGCAAAATAAACGAGGGTCCACAGATCAAGATTCACAGCCCTCATTAAAGTTCTTTCTAACTGTGATTCTGAATTACTGCACATCTGTTTTCCCTTCCACTGGTCTAACCTGAACAAACAGAAACACACAGAAATCATTTTTCAACATTAGATTTCATTGAATCCGGTTGCATGTTGTATGCACCACTGTTTAAAAAAAGGTAACTTTATCGACAGAATATAATATCTTCAGTCACAACATAATACCTCGTTATGTGTTAGGTATGATCTCACATCTCAAAACAAAGCGTCCCCACAGTATTCAAACATAAAGCCGAGCGTGCTGTGCAGGGGAGCTGGAGACCTGTACATATGCCTCACTTACAGTAGAGATTAACATGGCATGCAAAGCACACAAAATCCTGCATAGTTACTAAGGAACTAATGAGGAGTACACCACTTTTCTTGAAAGTGCACAAAAATAGTAACAAACATGAAAAGGAGACAATAACTGGTGGTGAGGTTTCTCAGGTGTGAGTCAAACAGTAGATGCAGAAACAGGCCGTTATATTATCATTTTATATTCTTTTATGACATACAGGAGTTCTTGATTCAAATTTATTAGGGAACTTCTTGTTATTTGTTCATTAAAGAACAGTTAGTTCCTGATTTGTTGACTCATTCATTGGTAAGTTCGGATGTTTCTGAGCTAACCGAATGAATATACAGCTGCGATGGCGAGACAGGAAGTGGTGGGAACACAGACAAGTGCAAATGTGCCTTTTGGAGAGTTGAGGACTTTACACGCAATCACACACAGATGCATGCATGACATTAAAAACAGGGTCGTTTGCAAGAAAGCCCAGACACACACTTCTCTGTGTCACACAATGAATGACCAGTATTGCATAATTTCCTGAGGGCCAATCAAACGTTCACTGTGAACTTATATAAGTACATGGCGACTTGACCACATTGCCTAAAGCACTGAAAGAGCTGCTTTACCTTCACGTGTTAATCAGTTTAAACAGGGGAAGCTTCTCCCAAATCACACAGTCAGATCAGTGTTGCAACTTTTATGCTGCGGTAACTCATTGAGTGAGCAGAACCAAACACAAACACGTGGTGGGTAAATGTTAAATGAAGAAATAAAAAAAAAACTAAATGGGAGATATTATATTTCAAATTCTTAGAATATAGGATGACTGACTTCTTCTCAACTCCTCGCAAGACCTCAGGCAGGTTTACAACGACGACATGCTCTCATGTTCCCCACGGTATTTATAACTCGGTCAGCTGACCTTGCACTTGGACGCATCCACCGGGCGGGGGGAGCCACGCTTTGCGACCAAAGCTCATTTAGCGCTGAAATCTCGGACTCGTTTAACACCGGACCTACATACACGCTTAACTACATTGTGTGATCCGGCAGCCGCTTGTCGCACCGGGTCACACTCACAGCGCGGGGTCGAAACGAGGCGGGCGGGGGCGAGCGGCTCCCCCGCCCCGCAGCTCATGGTATGGTCCTCTGTTGAAATTCCGAGAATTGAGCCGCTGAGTTTCTTAGAACTGGATTCTCAGAAGTGGTGATGCTCAGAGTTTCGAGGAAACTTTTACAAGGTGACTTTTTTTTCCTTCCTATTTTCTCAGCATTGGGTCAGGAGAGTAGTGAAGAAGCAGATACCGCCGTGGCAGCCTCGGCGGCCACCGGAGGGGCTGGATTTGTTTCAAAAATTGCAGTATTTTGTGACTGGTTGTGTAGCGCGGAGAGCTGAAGTGTTGAGCGGTGCTTTGACTGGGTTTGACGGGCTTTGAGACGGAAGTGCGGGTTACTTCGTGCTTTAGTGGCTGCTGCTTAGGCTGGAAACAACCAGCAGAGGAGCGACGATAATCTTTTGCCCTTATTTTTACTTTTATTTATTTATTTATTTTTAACAACGCTCAGTATTCTTATTTGAGCATAGGACGTAAACACACTTTTCACCAGGCTAAGCGTCACATAATGTGCACAAAAAAAAAAGTGGCGCAACAGCACCGGTCGCTCCGGTTAGGTCACTTTTTAATGCGCACTTTTCTCTCTCGTCGACAAAAAAACGATCTTTTCTCCTCAGTAAATGTCGCCGCCGACTTGTTTTTATCGAGTCGAAACGAAATGAAAACACTTTTTTTTATTGAAGAAAACTCACAGTGGAAGAGCAGCGGTCCCCACAGACATGACAGCTATTACTAAACTTGGCCCGACTTGTGCTGGCCTGCTCGAAGTTTTTAAACCAACCACTCCTTGAAATCTCATCCTGTGAAATCCTGCCGTGTCGGGTTTGAGGCTGATATTTGAGAGATGACCCGAGGAGTGCAGGCAGTGGAGTAGAAATGTTGATGGGATCTTTTTTTTTGTTAAAAAAAAACCGGAGACATCTTGCTTGCTTATGTCGGGGAACAGGAAACCTCTCTGTGTACTGGCAACCTAATCTGAGCAGCCAGGACGGAATGTGCTCAGCGTCACACGTTTACAACCTGCAGGCCGCTCCGACACACACTGTGCTACACACACACACACACA
>JAOXYL010000071.1:16554883-16570212 GCA_028564955.1 Terapon puta
TTCACTGCTGGTAGTAGGAATCAAAACTGTCAAATAATTTGATAATAAATAAAATTTTCCTCAACGTGGAGAAGAGAGGGAAACAAAATGAGAAAAAAGTACCTCAAATTTTCACTAAAGTACTTGACTAAATGTAGTTAGTTACACTCCACCACTGATATTGAATCCTGAAAAGTACTGCTCTGAATACAATCCCAAACTCATGATGCCAATCTCTCTGTCCCCTCAGAGATGAGTACATGCAGTATTTTGAGCCGAGGGACCTGAGAGCATTTTCAGCGGCACCTCTGCTGCTCTTCCCCACACACTACACCGGCGAGCCCGGCTACTTCAGCGACACCGAGACCTCCACCATCTGGGACGACGAGGCCGTGGAGACAGACTGGGACAGGGACGGGGCCAAGCGGCGGCGTGAGCGGGAGGCCGAGGAAGACGTCGGGTTTCGTCCCGTGGCTCCTCGCTCTGCTCGTGGTGACCCGCCCCCCCTCTCTGCCAGTGGAAGCAGAGATGAACTCTGATCGATGGAGCGGGGAGGGGGGCTCATGTCGCCTCACACACGGTTTAATCCTGGGGGAAGGGCAGGGGCTCAAAGTAGCTGCTGGGCCCTTGTTAAACTCCCTCCTTAAAGCCTTCATCATTTCGGTTGACGCTGGGCTGATTTCCAAACCAAACTCAGTTGAAGGAAGCTCAGACCAGCGACCAGGAGCAGGGAGGGGGACTAACGGTGTTTCTTTACCAAAGGTCAAACTTCTTCTGTGTAATACCTGTTCAACATTACATTAAGTTCAAGTAAATAAAAAAATTCTTCAGTTTCTCAGTTTAATTACATGCTTAATAATCATGACATACGACCTTTCATAACATATTTCCTTGCCATTACAAAGAAGAACTTATTTTTTAGTTTAAATAAGACGTCTGTGCTGCGCTTCATATTCTGTCTAATCAAAGAAGGGCTGCTTTATAAACCTGAAATATTAAAACATCAAACAATTTGTCCCAGCATAGAAAAAGATTAATTAAAAAGTGTTCATATAGTTAGAAACAATCTTACCAGCACAACATATAGTGATGAGTATATATAGTGTCATATAGTGAAGGTCATATATATATTATAACTGAGATTCAGCTTCTCCATTTTGTCTGTAAATTCCTAACATATAAAAACTCATGTATGTACTCGCAGTGAACCACGCTGATGGGAAGAAAACACACAAAAAGATGAACGCAGTGATCAACTTAAGGATTTTTATTTTTAAAAAAGCACTGGTATTTTCATGTCAAGCAAACAATGGAACCATTTAGTATTAGTACTGTTCCATATCACAAAATGAGTTATGAAAAGAATAATTAAACCACACAAATGATACATTTCTTTTGGAATAAATTAATCAGCATAACCAAAGTAAGAATACATGCTTGTACTTAGGTGTTGAACAGGAAATAGAATAGAAACTCCAATGCTCAAAATTGAAGACACCTGAGAATATAAATATCAAAACAGCTTGTTGCAGCAATTATTTAGTTCCACAGTTCCTCCTTAACTAAAGCTTTGATAAGAGGAGTTTTAAAAATTACATTAATGTAAAAATTAGGCATCAATTTAAAAAACATCCATTTCTGTACAATGTGCATATCTGAATTAGTGTGGTGACAAGAGAAAGGATCGCAGTACGTTTTCTTTTTCTCAGCGAGGCAGCGCAGCAAAAATCAAATCCAAAGTGGATAACGCTCGTCAACATCAAGACACATTCAGTGATATGAACAAATAGATTTGGACTGAGCTTTTTTCAATTGAAATCTGCGGTGAAGTGACAGTCTACAGGTATGTTTCCTTTTTAACATTGTACGCGAGCCTCGTCCTGAGCCGCAGAGTCTTTCCCTTAATGACTCAGACTCCTGCTGGACTTCAGTGACGGGGGCTGCACGATTTACCCAGTTGATTCATTTGCTACTGTCTAATGACAACAGAAGTTCATTGAGGCAGGGAAAAGGAAATTCTGCTGCTACACAGGTAGTAGTGATGTTGCATATAAAGACAAGGTAAGGATAAGGGCACACAACAGACCATCTAGTGGATAAATACACATTTCTGAAAATCCGAGGCTCAGTGGCTTTATAGGAATTTCTGAAAGACGTGTTGGATGGATTTTGTACAGACACTGCGAAAATAATGAGGTGAGGTATGTTCTTATTGTGATATTGTAGCTTTGAGACCCAGACAGAGCTTGCGTGAAAAGACTGTCCCATCTGTGAATGAAGACAGGAGGAAATATGTCCATTTGTAAGAGGAAAAAAAATACAGAAAACAAAAAACAACAAAGAAAAATAAAAAAAACAAGCAAGCATATTGTGTGAGTCCTTTTGTTAAAAAGTCCATGTGTTAGCGGTTGCTGCCAGCAGCGCCCGAAAACTGTCAACAGATCGAAATGTGTAGAAAATGAGTACAGCTCCCAATCAAATGAGATCAGCAGTGAAATGGTATTCACGTGTAGATGGTTTGACATGTGAATGAGGAAGACTTATGTCAGTCTCGCTCTCTGATTCTGGTGCGGAGGAGACAAAGTCAACAGATCTGGAAACACAGCAATAAAGAAAAAAAAACAAAACAAAGAAAATACAAAATCCACAATAAGAGATGTCCTGGAAAACTAAGCAAACGCTAGAAAAAAAATTAAATAAAAACAACTACCCAGTTCTTTCTAAAGCACTTGGACAAAAAGGCAGTTTTACAAACCATTGGTTATCAACACACTAGCAAAGTTCCACAGTGCTTGCTTGTAGAAGCATAGTAACAGTGCAAGCCATCACACTATTCAGCCAAATACACCTGTAAGAAAAAAGTGCCATATTGCATAATGAGTATCTGTAATGAGCCCACACGCGGGCATATATTCCTATACAATGAGCCAACTGTAAACATGGTGCAAAGTAGTTATGACATAGTTTAAGGCTTTCAGATTTTCCTGAAGTGTTGTTCTCTGAGATAAAGGAACGTGTCCATGAGTCGGACAAACAGTGTGGAAACACATTGAAAAAAAATTAAATTAAATTAAAAAAAAGCAAAAAAGAAATATTCAACCTCTCTATAGTCAGACCTGCGGATTAAATGTACTCAAATAGATTTTAAATATCTAAATTACTTGAGGTTTTCGGTTTGACATGAGCTTTACCTTTTTTAAGTGATTTTTCCTGAAATACACAAGGATTACTGAGCTTTTTGGCATGTAGGAAAATTCAGGGTTCACAAAATGTACTTTACAGTTTCTCAAATGCTCTTCTGCTTTCATTTATCCAACATAGTAACATTTCTTTAACACAGAGGACATTTGGATGTGTCAGACACAGGCGTAGTAAACAACATTATTAGTGGATGAATCCTCCCTGCTATTGTACACGCTGATTCAACACACCTACACAGAACAAAGCAATCTTTCATTTTATGAGTTGCACCTGCGCTCTTGCCGTTTGATAAGTCAAAACGTCCTCTGCAACAAAGAGTTGATGTTTAATTTACTTTTATACTGATATTGAATACTACACTAAATAGTTGTAACAGGCTGTTCCTTCGATGCCACTTGTGAGATTCTGGTTTATTTGCTGCTGAAACTCATTTAACCCTGTAAAGAAACACCTGGCACGCCTCATCCTGAAATGCGTCCTAATGAGTGGGGCGAGCACTTTTAATTTGAAGGCAGCAGGCTGAAAGTCGAGCTTAACTCATGTCATCTTTTAGTCCCCCCTCCCCGCCAGCAAAAAAAAATTTGCATACACACTTTCCCCAGTTCTGACACTAACAAAAATGTAAATAAAAACACATACACACCGACACTCACAGGCGATGCCATCCTATTAAGCGTATACTGTTACCCCTAATATAAGGACTACGATTCATCACATGTATTAATTCTGCTGCTAGTAGCATTACCAGTCTTCTACATTAAAAGCTTAAAGCTTATATACATTTGCATCTGTATTAAACATAATACTACTGTGTATTATGTGTCAGCATTTCATGTACGATAACTGATCTAGACTTAAGGATGGCGTGCAAACAGCTCTTCTACAGTGAAGTTTGATCCACTTTCTGGCAAAAATCAATATTTGATCTATAATTAAATTGGATGTACAAGAAAAAAATTGTTACAAAAATCGCCTTAATTATGGTTACTAAAGCAATAAAATATAAAAGGAATGTGTCACCACTAAAATTTTAATATGGAATTAGCAAAGCTTAAAAAAAAAGAAAAAAAAAAGAAAAGAAAAAAAAGCTAAAAGACTTCTAGTCACTGCCTCGCTACCTAACATCACAATATTGTGCTACTCATGGTTAAGAAAGGTACTGAAGAGCACAACAACAATCTACAAATTAACCACAAGAAAACAAGAGGAGTTTTGGCTGATGATGAATGTGCAGATTATTACAGAAAATGTGAAAAAATCCCTGCAATTTGTGAAAGTGTTTCAGTTTGTCAAAATGAGGTTCTTTTTAGGGTTGGGTTCATCTAGGATTCAAATCTGCTTAATGATTCCCATTCTGATCGAATCCTGAGTGAGAAAAGAAACCAAAGTATGTTGAAAGGAAAAAAAAACCACACATTTATTTTCATTAGGTTTAGGCTGCCACAAACATGTAATAAATGCCGAAAGGATTTGCTGATTTGTTTTGGTCAAAAGAGAAAATGTTGAATATTTTATTTTGTGCCATTCAAAAATTGAATGGTTTTATAGGTTTTTTATTCTCTGAGACATTAAATGTTGCAAATCGACGCGGCATATTGGATTTTACAGAATTTTTGCATCAATGTGATGAAGTACCTTGATTTGTCCCATATTTAATTAATTGAAATAACCAAATACAGACATTCCCATCTGGTTACTTATCTATAAAAAGGACTCAGTTTAATTTCACCATTTCATGATACAGGACATCAAAAAATGCTGCAGTCTTAAACCATTGTGTAGTAAATGTGTTGTTGTTTTAGACGGACTTTCTTCCCTTGCATGTATTTTTCATGCAGCGGTTACATTTCACTGCATCGTTATTGTCTTTTGCAAAGCGCAGCTGCACTTTTCAAAGCTAGCTCCAGTCCGTCACACTGTAAACATTATACACGTGCTTTGACACACATGTAACCGGCAATGAATGTGAAGTGCAGTAGGTCCAAACTTTGCTTTCAGGAAACGATAAGTGGAATCGAAAAGCACATTTCTTAACGAATCCCCAGTTCTTACAGATTTGGAACATTTTCGATACCCAACCCTAGTTTTGTTGAGCAGGTGGATAGTGGTCACATGACTCATCTGTGTGGATGCAGAGACGAAGCTACTTCCTCCTCACATCCGGCTCTGTGTGTGTTGGGTTGTGTACGTGTGTGTTATGTGCACATTGTTGAGTACAGCACAGCAATGCTAAATCCTAATCAGTGGATCTGATTGTAGCTGGTTAACTTGAAACCACCATGACCTTCTGTGCTCTGGCCAGGCCCCCCGCTGCCCCCCACCCAAGCCAAACCATCCTAATGGTGCATGGCTGGGCTGGAGGATGCGCCCTTGTTGCGTCCCAACATGGAAGGCTGGAAGTCAGGGTGGCGGCGAGCGTGCTTGATCAGGTGGTCGCTGCGCATGAAGCGCTTGTCGCACAGCGGGCACAAGAAGCGCTTCTCCCCTGTGTGGGTGCGGGTGTGGCGGGCGAGCTCATCGGAGCGGGCGAACTTCTTCTCACAGTCCGGCCAGGTGCAAGGGAAGGGTCTCTCACCTGCAGCACATGGGTGTGGAAGAAAGGGGAGAACCGTTTACCACCATATCATTTTAACAAACCCAAACACATCTGATTGTTAATGACTAAAATATGTTGTTAACAAAGCAGAGGATCATTCACCCAGAGCACTATTACAACAACCAGTTTTGTTGGACTAGTGCAGAACATCAATTAAATTGCAGTCAAAATGTATCATTAATTTCGCTTATGCAGATAATCATGGTAAATTGTTTGGTTAATTGTTTGAAGAAGCCAAAAAACTGACACTCACAGCCCCAAAATATTCTATTTCCTGTCACATGACAAAAAGAAGAGCATAAAAGTCTTACAATTTAGAGCGCTTTTCTGGATGAAAAATGGCCTGATTAATCAATTATCTACCAATATAATCAACTACTTTCAAACATTACATTACAACATTACAGGCCCCATCAGGTTTGGTTTCCTTACACTTCAGCCACTGAAGAAACAAATCAAACATTGGTGGGAAATCTGGGACTAAATCCCTTGAGCAGACCACAGCTTTAACTAGGCAAATCAAATACATAAACTATAAAAGTAGTGAAGGCTGCAGCCTCCTCACATTACTTTTATGAAATCTGGTGCAAACAAAAGCACTCCATCCCCGCATGGTTGAATACGTGACAAAACATATCTAGGATTTAGATGCTCCAGATTAGTCTTCCTAAGCTACTGCTAGCCTTAATCTCTCGCGGGCAACATGAAGTAAAACCGGGATAAGCGAGGAGGATGCTCGGTGCCATTTTCAAGATCACAAAGCCAGGCCACGTTGTTGTTGCGCTGCTCTCCGTGGGCGTTCCCACCACAGTTTCTCTGAGCAGCTTCCTGTCCTTAATCCGTGTGCGCCTGCTCGCTGACCCTGAACGCACCATTTCTCCTCATTTCGCGGAAAAAAAGAGAAGAAAAGAAAAACCGCTCTCGCACAATTTTTAACTCAACAGTAGAGCTTCGCCTTCACCCCGACAGGTTGATCAAATGTCGTGAAACACCCAGAGGTCTTTTTTGTAGCATCATGGCAGCGCAAGTTAGGAAACAAATGTTCACTCTTGTTCCCTCCGCAAACACAAACGGGAACATTAATATGACTTTATACGCCCATTATCGGACGCGCCTCCCTCCTCGGATACACATTTGGTCATTAATTCACACTTTGCAGAGACTAAAGTGACCCCAGCTCGTGTGTGGACGGTCAGAAGGAGGTGATGCCCGGATGACTAAAAAACGCCCCCCCTCAAAAAAAAAAATAGTGAAGCCCCCCACGGCTGCTGCCCCTCACAGGACGGGCTGCCCGACAGTGAACTCGGTGCTCCCGACGGTCAGGTTTCATCTTACGTTCAGTTCATATGCAAATCCGGGAGAGAGGAAGACCTTCGTCACCGGTTTAACGTCCAGCCCAGTTCTTTTGTTAGTTTACTTCTTTGTCAGAGACTCTGGAGGGGAGTTTTCTTTCTGTCTGCCTTTGTTTGTTTGGCCACGTTATTGTACCAGGTCGAGGAGGGGGTACGAAAAAGAGAAAAAGGAAAGCATTGGCAGCACCTCGCCACCATTAGTTAATCCTGTGAAGCACAAAGGAGCGCGGCACTTCCCATATTTATCCGATAAAATGCTCACAACAACAACGTGGGCATGTTTCACAGCAGGAGCTAGTTTATGTGTTGGGCCACAACGCATGTGTGTGTGTGTGTGTGTGTGTGTGCGCGCGCGTGTAGTGGGGGCGGTTGGGGGGAGGAGGAGGAGGGGTGTTGTTGTCTCCTTACCTGTGTGTGTCCGGATGTGTGCCTTCAGGTGGGATGATTTCCCGTAAACTCTGTCGCATCCGTCAAAAGTGCACTGATGTCGCTTGACCGGGGAGCGCGGGGCCCCCGCCCCTCCTCCCACCCCTGCCCCCCTCAGCTGCTGCTGCTGTCCGGGGACCGGGGTGGCGGAGGGGGTCATGGTAGGGGTGGTCGGGTCGGACAACGTGGTGTAGCCGCTCTCGCCACCACACGAGGAGTTGCTGCTCTCAGAGTAGGCCGACATGGGGCGGAACTTGCCGTGCAGGTCGGTGAGGATGCCGGCCACCGCCATCATACTCGCCCCCTCCAGCCGCAGAGTCTCCCGCACCTCCCTGTCCTCGCTCGACCCGTCGGGCTCCCCGGGGAGGAGGCCCGACGGGGCCGGCTGGCTGGCGGGGGCGACCGGGGTGGGTCTGTGCAGGACGGGGCCGCTGGATATCGACACCAGACACTCGGCGGCGAAATAATCAGGCGAAGCAATCAGCGACATGGCTACCTGCCTTGTTTTGTCGGCTTTCGACGGAAAGAAAAAAATAAAAATAACAACGAACGAAAATCCACCAGGAGGGGCTAACCGTCGCCTGAACCCGACCTCGTTTTCATCAAACTCGACGAACCGACCGCTTCCAACCCAGCCTCGTTACCGCCATATAGCGCGTCCGCGGCTGGAAAGCGACTCGGCACACCGAAAGAAAAGGCACAGTTGAGAGAAATAATGTGCTAAAACCGTGCCAGTGTCTGTGGCCCACCATGCGTGCCCCTCTTCGTCTGACGGCTCATTGTGTCTGAGCTCCGAGAAGCCGGTCAAACCTACGCCCCCTGGTCCGGACGGGGGCGGCGTTCAGGACGTGTCGGTGAAAACGCTTTTCAGGTGTTCATGTGTATAAAGAAGCATAAAGTTCGCACGAGCACGTTTATTTTTCCCTACAATAACTCATATTTCAATTAAACAAGTTATATATTTACCTAACTGCCACAGAACAAATACAAATCATGATATGAAGCAAAAATGGCAAACACGACATCTAATTTTGTTTTTCGAGTGCATTTGATACGTCCCCTCAAAATCACAAGGATAACTGTTTTGTATTTTTGTATAATACAGCATATATTGGCACAATAACCTTAAAATCTACGCTGCTGTTGTTATTTAATGACCTCGACGTTGCGGTGCGCGCGGTTTAACGGTATTTTTCAGACGATAGCGTAGAATCCTTCTTTCTGTGTGTGCTTGAACGCAGCGTCAGCCAGCCGCACGCAGTGAGTGACGTCGCAGCTCGGGCGTGGACCGCGGCGGCGGGTGCATCGTGGAAAGTAGGTGGCAGGCAGCTTTAGTAATGATGGGGGGAAGGAGATGGGGATGAAAGGCGTGCTGGGTAAATGAGTTTGAGCTCGGTCGGAGGCTGGAGAACGTGGCGGAGCGGTGGAGGGCTTTTTGTTTCACGCGTCTGGCAAACACAGTTCTTCAAAGAGCCGAAAACCTCTACTTTTCTACAGTTTTTCATCCAAAAGACAGACACTAGATGTCTCTCTTCTCTTGCGCTTACCTCCCCACTGTAGCTGTTTGTCTTTAGAGAAATTTATGAATTAGCTTTTAATTGGTTAGAGTCCACGCTGACTGTGGTCTATTGATCATGGTCATATTGACAGTGTGTGTTTATGAGTGTGTATACTGTAATGATCTCTGAAGTCAGTTTTATTAGTGAAGAAGTACAATAACATAAACACTTGTTAATGAATATTACAGTCTTTGTTTATAGTGCTATTTCACCTTATAATATAAAGTGTTCTTGTTATTTTGTCCTCTCTTTTATAATGTACCAAGGTTATCCCCAAATGTAACCACACCTCAGAGTGGATATTATACTTCCTGCCTTCAAACTGTTTAACTTTCCTGCAATAAACTGAATTTCTCTCTACGTGGCTCATGTCTCATGTATGTCCAAGTTAATGAGGATTTAAGAAACACTCATTTTTCGGGGAGGCTTGGTCTGTCAAGTGATTGGCTCAGTGAATGTTTGTATCTCCAGCTTGGGAGGTATTTCCTGATTGGTTGCTGTGAGCACTATGGGTCACTGTGGAGGCCCACGTACAAGCGTGGTCATTCAGTGGCTGTGAACACTGCTTGGTTTTCATCTTGCTTACATGTGGAAGCTTGGAGGCAGTCGGACCTGCAGTGGCTTGGGGTTGCTATGGCTATGTCCTTGTTACTGCTGAATTGTCTGCATGTTACGCTAGTTTTTCTCCTACTGTATGGTGAGTTTCATAGCTTTTGTTGTGAGTGATATTCTTTGTCATTTCATTTTACAGTGGAAGCAGAGGCTTTGAAGGCTCTTTCTTTGATAAAAGTTACTCTTTTATGTCATTATGTCTGATTTTTTTTTTACCTGATTTTCAATACAGTTGGTGATTGCTTTCAGACAGACGCGAATCTCTGTGATCCAAGTTGTGCTGGTGAGAATCCAGTTTGTTGCTTATATAAGAAAAGTATGCATGCTCACTGACAGATACTTTAAAATGGGATTTTTCTAATCAAGCAAGACATTCAGTTATTTGCTCTACAAGATTTGTCCCAGTGAGACTTAATTCTTTGAATTTCATAAATCACCCACAGGGTTTACCACCACTGACTTGTCGTATCGGAGGGGCGTGAGGTATACTTACAGGTATAGGACGACAATTACCACAACACTCCATGGCTCAAGTGCTGGCAGGAATGGACTAGCTTTGGACTGTGTGGTTGATATCGACGTTGTTTCCAAGTGTCACCTAGTAATGCAGGTCAGGTTTAATAAAAGTATTTGTGGGGGACAAAAAGAAGCATGTAACGTTTAGCAAAAAGTCAATGACTTATGTTTGTCCAACAGATCAGGAATCCACAGATAAAGCGTCTTTCCCCTCAGAAGGAACACTCCGTGCAACGTTTAAAGAGCTTGAGGTGATATGTAGTCGATTTCACATAATTTGATTCATTTTTCATGAAGGATAGTTAATGAATGAATGCATGTTTTACCTTTCATGATTTAACTTGATTAACCTTTGCACACATGCATGTGGGTTTATCTGTTCTCGGTCTACATTTACTAAAGTGTAAGTCCAGATCATTTTGGAATGCTACAACTTTTTTCCCTCTGAACGTGATACTCTGTTCAGATGCCCCTCTTGTCTGTGTTGTTGGGTCTCGGGGGGCTCATCTGGTGTTTTTGTTTCCCAGGGAGTCACTGGAGAGAACGCGCCTCAAGTTCTCCCTCCAGGGGGGAAAGGTCACGGCCCTCTGTCTCCAGGAGGGGGAGCAGGTGTGGGCCCTCAACATTAAGCGGGCTCTACTGAGCATGCTCCAGACCTCCCGTGTGGCCTCCAAACACGAATCAGAAAAGGAGGTGAGGGTTGATGAGGGCTATGTTCTGTGGAGTTCATGTCCAATTCACACAATGTGTTCACAAAGCAATCCTTCAAAATAAGACAAGTAACTGCTTTTTCTTGTCTGACAATGCAACCTCTACTCCTGCTACCAACAGTAACGTCATCTTGCCGTAATATACCGGTAGAGCATTCACAGGGTGATTATCTTTAATGCCTCTTTCTCAGACGGATGTGTACGGGACATGCAGCAGCAGGTATGAGAGACGAGGACCTGTGCTACTGAAGAGCAGGGATCTAAAACAGTGCCAACAGTCTAGACTGGGAAACTTCTGGCCCCATTCAGTATCTTTAACTGAAGATACAGTGAGTGTTCCTCTCTTCTTTCTTTGTTACAGATGTCTTGAAATGTAGCTACCACTGACGACACTGAGGCTGTATACTCCTCTGGGGATTTGGGGGTATTTCTCTTCTCTGTTTGGGGGGATTTTTGCAACTTGGGGAAACTTGGGGAAAAAAACCCAGAATGCAGATGGTGGTTATAAAGTCAGTATTTCTCCCTCTGAACTCTATAAACTGTCGCTGCATTGCACCTGTCGATTTTTTAAAAAAATCTGAAATTCATGTCAGCCCTGCGACTGACTGGCATCCAGTCCAGGGTGTACCCCGCCTCTCACCCAATGATAGCTGAGATACGCTCCAGTGCCCCTGCGAGCCTGTGTGCTCAGGATAAGCAGGTATAGAAAATGAATGAATCTGAAATTCAGGTAAAGTGGAAGTTGAACATGGGCAATGGTGGCAGTTGTCTCTTGACATTTCATCACGGAATAAGAGGATATCCTTTTTAACCCATTACTCAGTATTACATCACTGCTTTGGTTGCATTTGATTTAAGCATTTATGATCAGAGGTTTGTTTCTCTCTGTTTTTTTGGTAGTCAGTGCAGTCAGAGCTGCACTGCGTTCAGAGGCCTGGGTCAACAGTGATGGAAGAGGTCAACTGCACTGAAGCTGTTTCCATGGCGACATGGTCCAGGACTGCAGGGCTGGTAAAAACCCAAACAGTGTCTACCTTAGTCCTGCTCAGGGCCCAGCCCGGGACTCCTGCAGGTGCAGGTCAGGAGTACTATCATCACTTCTGCTGTTACTTTTATCAGTGCAGTTAAACTGTTTCACACATGTGGACTCTGATGTCTGTTCTCCTCAATACAGATTCCTTAGATGTTGGTGTATTAACTGACCTGCAGTTTGAGGATGAGGGGTCCCCAAGTCTGGGAAAAGCCAGAGCATCGACACCTCAGCAAGCCAGTCAAACTGTCAGGATGTTATGTAGCCTCACCTCAGATGCACAGCTGGTAGGCCTTTTTAAAACTGCATTTATCTATACTGAATGCTTTTTGTACATTTCAATGTACCTTCCATACACAGTCCTTTTCAGTAGTGAATATGAATCACTTGAAGTAACCTGCGCCCTTCCATACCACTGTCGGCTTGTTTGTGTTTGTAAATCTTGGCTTGACTTCCCATGAGGCTTTGCCGGTCATTTTAATGTCTCCCACACACAGGCGGTCAGTCACGTCTAATCTGGCAAGCCTCTTCATAGCATGTTTACATGGGAGGTGTTTGAAAGAGGCCATCAGACCCAGAGCCTGACACTCTGTTCTATAATTACTGTGTGGGGATCAGGTGATTGATGGCATGAAAAAGTTTGTTCACAGTGCTGCTGGAGGCAATTAGTTCTGTTTGAGCGGAGAGTGTTTTGAAAAACTGGACAATAAATGGCATTGTTTTTATGATACATATAACTTAACTCCATGGGTTTGATCTGTCTCTAGATATCTCAAGAGTTCCTTCACCTGACTTTCCAGTTGAGAGATTTGACTCTCCCTCAACTCAAGACACTTTGGCAAGAAGCCTCTTTCAAGTGCCGCAATGACTGGTCAGTATTTCCTCAGTGTTTTTTGAGTCCATCAGTTCCTCATCAGTGTCTCCACGTGACTTTAACTCTAAGTTGCACATTTCCAAACTGTGTTATAGTTAATCAATGATCTTGTGCTTAATTACCAGTAAACTGGATTAAAACTGAAAGAACTCTCGTTGTAATGAGCAAAATACACACAGCCTCTGGCCAAGTCAACAGGTAGACAAAGGACGGTCTGTGTTGGACGGTAGCCAACGTAATCAGAAATTACTCAGAGACACAGATGACCTAACATGCCAGAGCAGGATAGTAGCTCCACAGCAGGACAAAGCAAATGCTCTTTTTTCATAGTGGACATTTTGACATGTCAAACTCAGGCTTAACTAATAATAAAATTAACAACAATTTCAGTTAGCTGTGGAAGTCCCTCATATTATGGATTCTGGTCCATTGCTCCCTGGCACAACCCAATGGAGGATAAGTTGAAGAAAGTGTGCAACACTTCATATTTAGCACTGACTTTCTAAATATGAATCTACAGCTACCTAAGTTTAAGCATAAACAGTGTAAACAGGGAAATGTTGCTTTTTGTAATTCTGCTGGTTGTTTGAACGGTAAAAAATGTTGTTATAAAACATTAGAGAATGTTTTTGGCAGGAGACTCCAGGTAGCTACTGCACCTTCCCAAGACATAGCACTGCCTCCCCATAAGCTATAATACCTCAATTTATGCTTTGACTTTGTATGGATTCAACCTATGAGCTATTATAACTTGTTGATTTGAGAGCTTCAGCCTTATGTCCTGGAAAGGATGTTTTCTTACCTTTGGAAACAGTTTCCCTTTTTCAAGCTTTTATGCAAAGTTAAGCTATATTTTGACATGACCTTTGACATTTTGGAAATTAAATGAATGTAGATAGATGTGGCTTTTCACAGAAATGAGCTTAGCTGAGCTTAGCTCAAAGAAAGAAATACAGCGCAAATAAGAAAAAGATACACTCTCATGTTTTAAACAAATTCAATAACAGTTCAACAACAGACTTAAGCTTTCGGCTATTTACCCCTGTTTCTAGTCTTTATGCTAAGACAATCTAATCTAAATTAAGGTAAGATGATTGCCTCCTGGCTGTGGTTCATCATGGTATTCTTAAACTCTTGGCAATAAAGGCAATAACCCAGCTACTCTTGGTTATTAGTTAAACCTGTATTCGACATATCAACATTCCCACAGTAAGAAAGACTAAATACAGCATTTAGTGAACTCCGCTACAGTACACATTGAATATGGACTGTTTTCTTATATTTAACTGCTTTACATACATTTTCCTATGACACATGTTACATACATACAGCAGATACTGACATCAGGTAACTGTTTGGACAGGCAGCCGTTGCTGGATGCATTACCAGCCTGTGGATCTGAAAACTGCATTCTGCTTCTGACGGACCTGATGAGGAACAATGAGCTGGAGGAGGAACAGGCTCACGCTTTTCTCACAGCCATAGCCCTCATCCCCCGTCCGTCGCCGCAGATTATCGACTCCATCAACGTAGGAGCCTCAGGGTTGCATTAATGATTACTTTAATCTCTCATCAAATCTCGATTCACTCCTGAGATGTATTTAGTCAAACTGAGTCAGATATGATATGAGAGTGTAAGCAAAGTAGCTCCTATATCCATCCACACAAGTACATCATCATTTTTCATGTAGTGTTTTAAAAGGCACCGTACCTCTGCCCTCTGTGTCAGGCCTTACTGGAGCTCCCAGCAGTGCGGTCCAAGGCACTGTTAGCTGGATCATCTCTGGTCTATCAGTTGTGCCAAAGGTATCAAGCCTCCTGCAGCAAACTTCCCGAGGTACAGACCTTCATACAGACTCTTGAGGAAATCCTGAAGAAGAGCTGTAAAGAAGAACAGCCCACTCAGAGATCTACAGTAGGTGCACATACACTGACACTGAACTTTCTGTCTAAAGCATGTTTGAACACAACTTTAAATAATCATAATATGCCTAATATGCCAACATTTTGTGGCCCCACAGTTTCTTTATGCACTGAAATCAGTGGGAAACACCGGTCTGTCTGCTCCGGCCTTCATCCCTCTGTTAAACTGTCTCATGCTCGGCCAGTCGACTGCACCGGAACTCAGACTTGCTGCCGTCAAAGCCTTCAGACGTTTTCCCTGCTCAGCTGATGTGAGTTGAATCTGAAATGAGAACTTAAGTCAAAAGGCTTCATATCACAGGAGCTAATTTCCTAAGTGACATGGTAATTGATTCATGATGAGCTGAGGTGGAGGTGAAGAGGTGAGCGGCAGTCTAACATTAGTGACTGACAGCAGTTTCCTTCCTTCAGAGATCTGTGCTGTTGCAGCTGTACTCCTCCTCCCTGGAGGATCCCGAGGTCAGAATCGCTGCATACCAGCAGCTCATGCGCTGTCCCGACCAGGAGCTGTTTGAAGTGGTGAAGACGACGCTGAGGAGCGAGACCTCCAG
>JAOXYL010000071.1:16575990-16595833 GCA_028564955.1 Terapon puta
ATCGTAATTCCTCCTGTGTTATTCCAGTTCAGTCTACAGGTACCTGAGAAGAATTTAAACTACAGGACTCAGCTCCTGCACTCTCACCTGAGGCAGCTTGGGTCTGAGAGCAGCACTCACCTCAAAATCAACTACAACAACCTGATGCCTCTGGTAGCTGGATTACACTGGAAAAGCCCCCCTAAAGATGCGTTGCAGAAAAAATGGGAAGGTAAAACCAGTTTTAATGTCCAGTTCATTTTTGTTCGTTTTGATTAATCATATAAATGTTAGAATTGTTATTGGAGTCCTTACCTGCAGTGGGTCAGCATTACATCTGACCTGTTGTCCTCCAGGCACATTGACCATGGACACACCATGGCTGTACATCTACACTGCCCACAAAGTGAGCCAGCAGCAGCGACATACAATCCAGCTCACCTCAGAGCTGACAGCCAGCAAGTGGCTGACCATCCGTAACCTCATCCTGGAGGGTCTCTATAGGGACAGGGGCAGGGAGAAGGAGGCCCGCCTGGAGCTCTACACTCCAGCTATCACCTATGTCCAAGTAAGGCAGGAAGAGGCTGCTCCCTTTGAACATCCAAAGTGTTTAGTGTAGAGTAGTGTAGATAAGATTGTGCAAAATGTATGACTATATCACAACACATTATCATGCTTAAATCATATTTTGTGATAATTTGAAGTTTACATTTTCTGACCTTTAGCCCCTCCTCCACTGTTCCTTCCCAGGCAGGAGGCTGGGGCGTGGTGGGGAAGCGAAGTGTGAAGGCCTCTGCCTCCGTGAGCTCGTTGTGGACCCTCCCCTTCAAAGGAGATGTCACTCTGGAGGCCTCTAAAGTCAGCCATACCCTGCAGATGGCCTCCACCTATGGCAAACACAACGTCAGCCTCTCTACTGCCCTGAACACTGTGGATAAGGTGTGTGGCAGCACTCTGTGGGATGAATGAGTCAAACACGTCATAAAGTGGTAGAATTTAATTGTTATCTTTGCATTGCCTGGCTAATTACAGATGTTCTAATAATTCTTGACTATCTACCAACTTTAAGAATTTGAAAAAGAGGCAAGCAATGCTGAAGTTGACCTTCTCGAAGCCGAAGAGTCCATCCACGGAGCTGGAGTTTGAGGGAGTCGTAGAGGAGCTGAGGAGGGACAAGAAGATGTATCAGAAGACAGCAATGCTCCAACTCAGGTTTGTACTTCTTTTGATGGGCTTTATTTTTATAGTTCTGATTGCATTACAAAACAGTACAACAGCAGCAAGAACATAGCTGATTTTAATAGCAACATGGTATCGCACAGACAGCCTTTCCAGACCTTTCCTCAGACTCTCATCCTGCGGGAGACTTTCACTGTCGACCTCCTCAAAGGCGTCTACATCCTGGAGTCAAAAGCTTCTTTCCACGAAAACAGAGAGGTCCTCCACATCCTTACCCTCGGCTACCAACCACAAAGCCCCTTTGTAAGTTTAGAGCAAGTTGATTTATTAATATTACTGAGACAGATTTTTTTTAATCATTCTATTTTTCTTTTTTGTGCCTCTCATATTTAGGTTTGCTCTGCACTGATCCATCCTTTCAGCTCTGACACTATTCCTTCAGATTCTGAAATATGTGTGACCATAACCAGCAACCAGGTAAACTGTTAGCCCTCAAAATACTGAAACAGTGAACTTAAAAGTTACTGCAACCAATTCTATATACAGTAGTATTTAATGTATGCTTTTTATATGATACAATGTTTTTCAGATTGGTAAAGACATACATGGGAGGTTACGGGTTGGTAGCAAAGAGAAACTGACTTTCTTTGGACAAGTTCAGTTGAACCCTTTGTGCTCAAGTCAACAAGCGATACAAGTTAGAGCCAACTTCACCCATCAGCTCCAGGTAAACCTGCCTCTCTACTCAGGAAAACTGTCTTAGTGACAAACAATTAGCAACTGGTTGGATGTTTTTACACTTCTATATAAGTGCCTATTTCTGCGATGAATGGTGATTGCAGTGATTGCCATCACTACAATAAGTGATGTAAGTTCACCTCCACCAGTGTACAGTATAGTTTACAGTAGAAAAGGCCAAACTTGTGACCAGTTCACTGTTGTTGCTGTTACAGCTGCAGCTCCCCTCCTCTGCTATAATGGAAGGAAATGTATGCTGGAACCCCAAAAACAACACAGACTTTGACTATCAGGCCAGAGGGAAACTGAGAATAGAACGACAGGAGTGCCAAGTGAGTAAAACCAACCAATTTTAATGAATGCTTGTTTAATTAGAGGCATGTCTGCTGAATTTGTGTGCTTTCTTTTAGCTTGCTGTACAGCTCAATGGAACATCAGGCAGAGTCGATCTTTATTCCTCTCTCAGTCATCCCTTCAAATCAAAGATTCCCAAAACATTAGAGGTGGGCTGGTTTTCAAGCTTTGTCAAATTATTTAATTCAGTAGTCCCAAAATAGAAACATCATTGCAGCAAATCCTCCTTATAGAAAACAGTGCAAATAATAAAGTCTTTTGTCTCTTTGCTGTCTTTCATTTACAGATAAAAGCCACTGCAGACATTTCAACAGCAGTTGATAAAGGAAGTAGTTCAGTTCATGTGAGGGCTGATGGGAAGGACAGGATGAGGCTGTATGCCCAGATATCCCACTCCCTCCAGAGGGCAAACAGAGCTGTGGGACTGAGGGTGAACTTATCCCAGAGCCTGCTGCCTTCTGCCACAGACCTGCATGTAAACATGGCTGCCAACATGTCCTCAGAGAGGTGTGTACATCCACCTCTGTTTCAACACACTGGTTGAAAGGTCGACATTTTTTATTCAATATACAGTGGCATAATCCAATAAAATGTTGAATGCCCCAATGAAAAGAATGAATAATCATTGTTTCCTCCTGCCTCTTCCAGTGTGTCTCTACATGCCTCCTATACACAGGGGCATGAGGTTCTGCTGGCTCAGCTCAAAGCCTCTTTAAAAAACACCCAGGGTCTCCAGCTGGGTGTGTCCGGGGACCTGAGACACTCTGTGGCCAATCTTGCTGTTTTGCCTCCAGTCGTGGGGTTGGATGGGGCACTGGGACAATCTGACAACCTCATTGAAGGTGGAGCTTCATTTGAAAATACTTTTTAGAATTTAATAATGGCTTGGGTCAAGCCATTTGAACATACGAGTGTCTATACCTGAAAAACATCCTGAGGACTAATTTCTACTTAATGTCATTGTAGGACAGCTGAGAGTTAGAGTGATGGAGACATTGTACAGTGTGGAGCTGAGACATCAGGAGGATCCCGGAGATTCTTCGGAGAGAGGAGAGGAAGAGAGCATTATGGGGATGAAAACCCACCTGCCTCGTGATTGGTTGTGTGTTTGGGTGGGGGCAGAACATTTATGTGTGAATGTGACCCGCCAGCTAAGCGACTGGGGGACAGGTGAGGTCTACGCCAGACTATCTCACTCCTTCCACCTGCTCAATGCCACAGGTAGCTATTCATTTATAACATATAATATTTTCTATATTATGATCTCCCCGGGGTTCTCAGTCTCCCTGTCTTCTGGACATAGGTGTACCTGCCAGCTCTAGTGCCCAGATGAGGTGGGCCAAGGATGGCGGTAGACTGTCAGTCCTGGCAGAGCTGCAGGCTGGACCTGAGCAACTAAAAGCTGAATTTAACGGAGGGAAGACAAACCAAGTCATCCCCCGATGGGAGTACTTCTCTAGGCTGCAGCATCAAATCACAGCCCTGCTGAAGAGAGGCATATCAAACTCCATACAAGCCAAAGCACATTACCAGGTGCAGGACTATCATCTGGTTTGGTATCGACACCAAGTTCACATGTTATTGAGGACTTCAAATGCATCAGTCTGCTGCCGCTTTTTCAACAT
Source organism: Terapon puta (assembly GCA_028564955.1). NCBI lineage: Eukaryota > Metazoa > Chordata > Actinopteri > Centrarchiformes > Terapontidae > Terapon > Terapon puta. The sequence goes on from JAOXYL010000071.1 coordinate 16,579,866, forward strand.
ATGTTATTTATGTTTTTTCTTCTCACTGTTAGTTAGAAACAGAAAGTCTGGAGACAAGTTGTGTCCTTCACATGCAAGATGAGAGAATAGCTGACGTCCTTTTTAATGTTGGAAAAAAGAACAACACAACAATACTGGCAGTGTCTCTATGGCAAAAGATAAAGCTGCTCCAAGGACGCATACCCATGTCTTTACAGGTAAATTTTACAAAACGTACATATGTCCAAATCACTGAAAAAGAGACTACCTGCATATCTGTAGAGCATAGAAACACTCAATGCTGAACACATTTTGTGTCTCAGATTAACATGTTGGTGTACAGCAGAATTTTAAATAGCTGGTCTAAAGTTCAATAATTCCTCTGAAATTCCTCCATCTCTTCCTTCAGTTTCTTCCTTGAAAAACAAACTTTGCCAACAGGGGGTCTTGTTTTCACAGATGAACTGCACAGGGGACGCCACCGCAGATCAACTCTCGGCCCAGTGCTATGGAAATGTGGCAGGTCGCCCTACGGAGGTACGAGTCTTTCGCTCCTATAGACCACACAGCAGGCTGTGCTATGGCCTGTCGTTCACTCACTTTAGCCTCAGTAGTCAAGTTAAAGGCTGCTATAGCTCCAGTAGTGGCCAGAAGGAGCTCAGAGCGAACCTCACTCATTCTTCCGAGCTACTGCTGACGTATTTGGGCGTGCCCACCAAATCCAGTCTCAGGTTCCTGCTCCGACCTGGACCTCAGAGGTGGGCCCTAGGAATTGGTTTGGCTGTTGGCCCTTGGAGAATGGACTTGAATGTGGGACTGAGGTTGGAGAGGCCTGGGCTATATGGATGGCATGGACTGCTGGAGTTTGGGGCCCACGGTGCTACACACAAGGCAGAGGTGACAGGTCGGATGAGGTTGGACAGCTGGTGTCAGATCTGGGCAGATGTCAGTGTTCTGTGGGACTCAGTCTCCTCAAGTCTGCTGCTGTCTGTCCGGTGTATAGGGGTCGGCAAGCTTGTGTGGGTGCAAGTTAGAGAAAGTGAGGGGGGAGTTCTGCTTAAAACTTCTTTAACCGTACATGGGCAAGCAAATAAAGATGGACTCAGGTGCACTGTGGATTTAGAAAATAAGCACGACTCCTTTCAGTGCCTTTTGTCTGTGCTACTAAAAGACCAAAAGGCTGAAGTTGGCTGGACCCTCCAGCATCACTGGGCCTCTCTCGCCTCTATCATCCCAAACACAGTAGTCCTCCAGGGGTCAGGTCAGCTCAGTGACACCTCTCTGTCTGGAAGCGCTCGAGGCTCTTTCAACACCCGCTCGGCTCAGATTGATGTGACTGCTGCCTGGGAGCCCTCTGCCTCCTTGAAGGTCAAGCTTCAGCAAAACCTGGCCACTGTCGGTGTTCCAGAGGACGTCACTGTTAGCATGATTGCCACAGCCGGTCAGACTGAATTGGAGGTGGAAAGCAATGTGTGCTCCCTGCTTCTCCTGGCAAATCAACAGGGAGGACGATGGGGCAGGAGGACCAGCTGGAATATTTTTGTCCATCAGCGATGTGTCTTACTGAAGGTTAGAAAGGAAACAAGTAAAAGTGTCAGGATACTTGTTTCCCAGCAGAGGGAAAGCAGAAGAAACATCTTCACCTTGGAGATGACTCTTGTCTTTCCATAACATTACATTACATTGATAACCCCAATACTGCATGAAAAAAGTAACAACAAGACCATGACTGAAATGAAAGTTAACCACCAATAGTATTTTGGTTTATTTGTGTTCCCCACAGGACACATTGTATAAACTTTGGTGATCCCTGAGCTGTTTCTCTTGCATCGCCAGACTTTGTTGAACTTTGTCTATTATACATTATTCAGACAAATAGTGTGCCAGGTCACATTCAAAATATTAATCATTTTTTCAGATGTGAAATATAATGCAGAGAAGCAGAGGCTGTTAAACGTAATAGCAAAGGTCTTCTTTGTATGTTTTGGTATATTTGTGTCAAATAGATGTAGTGAAGTGAAAACACTATACACATGTAGTCCTATAAATGTGTCTGCTTGTAAATTTTTTGACAGCTCAACTTAAAATATGGAGTACTTGTATCTTATTTATTGTTCTAATCTTTTTTCCTTTTTTTATTTCCTCTACAGAATCTCCTGCCATCACAGACTTCAGCCAACATCTCCATCAGCCGCTCTGGCTGCTCCACAAGTCTCAGTACCATTGTTGAGGCTGAGGGGGAACAGAAAGGCAGTCTTAGTTTGAATTTAACTTGCCACCCTCGCCTAAGTTTGACAGCATCTGTGCGGCACACTTTGGAGGCCATGCAGAAACTGGGATTTCCTTCGCACGGAGCATTTATCTTAAATGTTTCAGCTGCACATATGCCTGGTGTGGAGCTTGGCCTGGAGCTGGGACGTTGTTATTTCAGGGGTAATCTGGGGAGGACCAAGGCATCACAGATGGAGGAGGGGCAGTCTTATTACATTGTAAATATGACCAACTACTGTCCTGCTCTACAGGTAAGAAAATCAATCATTGCTGTGCTATATCGCTTGTGGGGACCTGAGTAAACGAATATGTTTGAGTTGTAAATATTACGGTTACCTCTAACTGTGACAATACTTTGTCATTTCTTTCATCACAGTTAGAAGATCTGTGATTTCTTGCATGATTCACCCCTGTTCATGTAAACACAGCTCCCTTTGAAATACAGCTTCCAGCCCATTTTGAGGTGATGATACAGCTGCTAGGTTAGATTTCTGTCACACCCTATTTGACTCTCTGCCACTATGGAGAGATATAACTCTCCTCATAGACAAAGCTGTGTTGTATTAGTGTGTCAAAATTCAAACATGTTCTTCCCAAATCCTGCAGAGTGGAAAGATTGAAATAACTAGCAATTTCCACGTCAATAATTTGAGTCTGTGCCATAGGGGACAGTCCTCCCAGTGTCCTTGGCTCTCCAGGGCCTCCTGTCAGTCGTCCCATGCCACCTCACCGTGACCTCCTCTTTGAGGGCAGACAGCCAGGACCTCTCCCTGGAGCTGAGTCAGTCCTGCAGGGCTCCACATCTCTCCGGGACCCTCACACACTCCTTCCTTGGGCTGGAGAGCCAAGGTGTGCCCCAGCTGATCACCATTGAGGCCACTGCTCCTGAAGGCCCTAAGCAAGCTGGAGCCCTTTTCATTAAAGCTGGGACATGTGACATCAGAGCCAACAGAGCCATAGAGGCCAAAGGAAGGACACGGTGGCTCTGGGCTCTGGAGTCAAAGTGCCCCATGTTACAGGTAGCATATTTTTATGCATGATTATCAAAGCTAGTTGAATGATGTATTCAACTGTCTAAGTGTGCCCGTCAACTTCAGTACTTTGGGAATCACTTTATATGTTACACATATAATCTACCTGCAATGACAGATCCACATGAAAAACTCAGTTACAGGTAAACGTTTCAATTTGGAGATTTAACAGTGGTGCAGAACAGACATTCATGAGTTGCGCTTACTTTCACAAGCTAATGTTACTATAACTGATACTGGTATAAGTGCTGCAGGTCAGTGCTGCTGTTTTCTCCTACCTGTGTGTTGTAACATCACATGGGCTGTTGTCATGGTTGATGGCTTTCTTTTTGTTGAGTGTCAGTAAATTTGAATACATAACCACATGTCTAAGACATCAGAGTTAGAGTAGAGTAGTTATGCGCATTATATACATATGGTTACGTTTCATTCAACATTGTTGCCTGCATTAGATGTCTGTCATGTGTGGAGATTTATAAACAGGAGTCCATTTGTGTGACCATTAAAGCTAAAAATAGACTTCAGTTTTCTCTAAGTGGATCTCTCCTCAACCTCCTTCTTTATCTTAACCACTGTGTTATATTAAACAATGCAATATACAAACATGCATATACTGTATATTCAACTCCAATCTTTCCTTACTGAAGTCCCTCAAAAATAAAATTCAGATCATTACTATTGTAAAGATACTTCAGAAAACATGTGTAATGATGGCATTTGCTTTCTATCCATTCTAGGCTCATTTGAATGGCTCTTTGTGGCAGGACCCTCAGGGTGTCTGGACAGCCACAGTCAACACCAATCTGGAGGGCAAAATGGGCTCTGTAAGGTTGAATGCAAGGGCCTGGCCAGAGCTGAGTGTGGAGGGTGAGCTCAGTCACAACCTTCCTGCTCTTAAAAACTTTCCACAGCACAGCAGACTGAAAGTGTCCGGTAGGGCTGGAAAAAATCGATATGACACCGAAGCCCTCATTCAGATGGAGGAGTGTGCTGCTGGAGCAAGAGGGCTTGTTATGTTACAGCCTGGCCTGCAGGGGTCGCTGGTGTATCACAACAACTGCACAGTGATCCAGGTAAAACTTAACACTGATGATGAATTGTTTTATTCATAATGCATGAAATGTGTAATATCATCATATCATTTTCTCATCATGTTTGTAGGAGTGGGGTAGTCCAGGCCGGATGCAGTCCTCCGGGATGTTTGTCGTCTCCCCTTCTCTTGCTGAGTCCCAGGTCTCCATGGTGATAGATGATACAGAGTTACAGGCGACAGTGGCTCTAAAGAAAGTCAAGGTGTGAAAATACTTGAAAAAAATTGTGATATTACATGTAGTGATAATGTCATTGGCTTTTAAAATGCCTTAAAATTTACATTTCACATTTAACATTTAGATGGATGTATTAGGTTTATTTATTTTTGGGAAACTCAAAATGCAGCACCATGAAAATTCTGTTCTGTCTGTTCTGTTTTTTTCAGGATAAAAATGAAGCGTCACTAAATTTAAACCACTCTGTGCCGCTGTTGAAGAGGCTGGGTCTCCCTGGTAATGCTGCATTAATGATGAATTCTGGAAGTCATGGCAATGGCTCGTACTATTACCTGTTACGCAGTAGTGCAGGAAGTCAAAAGGTATGTGACTGCAGTGACACTGTGTGAAACGGTTTCTTATGTTTTTTTTGATGAAATGCTCTTTCAAACCTCTCAAGCTTGAATTCTCTCATCATAATAATACACTTTATGTGTATTTATAACGATACATTATTGCCAGCTCACAATTGATCTTTGCTGGCAGAAAAAGGTCCTTTGCTCGGATCCTTTAGCGCAAACCAGAGTTCTCAAAATGTGCATGTTTCAATCATAACTTCAATATAACAATTGCTGAATATTTTACAGATAATTCAAGAGATGACAGTCTCAAAGATGTCTGAAACAGTCAGAGTGAAGAGTCATTTTAGACACACAGTCAGCTATCTGAAGAAACTGGGAGTCCCTGCAAACAACAGCATCCAGGTTAGAAGCTCTTCTTGATTCGAGCACTCAAGAACTGAAAGATAATTTACTTAAAGCAGCTCTGTGATGAAGGTGCACAGCCTCTGAGATAATTAATATCATAGTGCCTGTTTGTGCAGGTAGAGTTCTGCTCTGCAGAGGGGAAGGCCTTCACCTTACACTCCCAGCTTGGAGGTCAGCAGGCGGGAGTGAGACTTAGGATGAAATATCTCCCAGTGAACAAAGAGATAAGAGGAACCATATGGCACAGCTGGTCCTGGCTACAGGACAGAGGAGTGCCACTTAACACAGAAGTACCTAATACATTGTTTTGATCCTTTAAATGACATTGGCTAACAAAACAGTTTTTTATTATGCGGATGAAAAATACAAACACCTCTTATGGTTTGCTTCTCCGAGGGCCTTTGTTCCATCCAGGGAGTCTTTTCTCAGCTTCAGTCCAGGGCTCAGCTCACAGTGGATGGCCACAAACTGCTCGCCTCTGGCTTGAACGTCAGTGTGGCTGATGGACGTCTGGCCCTGCTGCTCTCTTGGGCTCCTCCAGCTTCAAATCAAACAGGGACACTGCCCACTCTGGACGCTACCATGACCGCTCAGTTCAAAGGTCAGTTTAGCAGCTGGGTTTAATACTCATGTACAGTTGCTGTCTTTTGCAACTACACAACTGTTATATTGTTTAATTTAGTTTTTTTTCAGGCGATGTGAAACATTTAATTTATATTTTCCTTCTGTGTTCCATTTTGAAGTTTTCCCTTGAATACTCCCTTTCTAGTTCAGTATCAAAGAAAGGCCAGCAGGTGTCACCATATGATTTTGTAAATAATTTAAGCACTGAATCATTTTCACCAAATCCAGCTCATCATAAAGTAAAATTAATGCATATCCATTTTTAAAATTCAGACAGCATTTTTCTCAAAAGACACTTTTTATGGTGGATATGGGGTGTTAAGGCTTTAACCTTTCACAACAGTACTCTGATCCCCTGCAGGTCCTCTGCGAAGTGCTTCAGTAGACATTCACTGTCATGACTGGAGAGTCCGAGCAGTGGGGGATGTTGGAGGCTGGGGATCACATGGAGGGTCCAAGGAGGCCCGAGTCACTCTAAAACACACCATTCGAGGTTGGCCTGGTCCTGCCTTACAGGTAAGGATAACACACACTCAGAATTTCCACAACTTCTCTCCTCTGTGCTGACTGACTACTGATGCAGGTGGAGGCCTGGGGAAGACTCACCGAGTCACAGCTGAGGTGCTCCATCGCTGTGAACCCTGAGCTCAGCTCCTCACTGGCGCTCATTATCCAGGGACACCATTTGCCTCACAGGTACTGCAAACACACACACAAGCAGAAACCACATTGCCCTCATTGTTTATAACCAAAGATTTAACAAACCCACTCTAAGTGACAGATGTTCTTTTGTCCAGCAAGGACCTGATGGTGAAGGTGGTCCATAATATTCCCCCGATGCTGGTTTATCTGCCCTCTCAGCTTAATCTCCGCTCTCAGGTGGGATCCCATTCTCAAAGGCTTAGTCAGATGCGATTTAGAGGCTTCTCCTTTTAAGTATCTTTTGTTATGGCATATTATTTGTTATGTTATTCTTTATGTTAATTTGTCCAAGTTATTGGCATGACACTGGTTCCTCTCCCCAGTTGAACCAGTCTCATTCCAGTGTGGCAGCCTTGATGGAGGTGTTGTCAGGCAGGAGGAGGCTGTGGGCTCTGGGGGAACTGGCAGCTATAGAGAGTGGATACAGACAGGCTCTGGAGCTCAAGCACTCATACCCACAGGTATTTCTTGTGTACTATAGTACTTGTCATCACTTTAGATGATATATTTGATCCTATGTGTTGAACCTGATTGATCTTTAATGGGATTTTTAGTCTTTTCACACCCTGAACATCAAGATGTACTCACATCCCAAATATTTCAGTGATTTTCTTTGCTCTGTAGCTGAAGCCTCTCCCCAGGGTCATTGCAGTGAGGACAGTATATGAGGCCAGGACCTGGAGCTACCAAGTTCAACATGGAGCTGTGTGGGGCAATCAGGAGTTCAGTTTGTTGGGTCTCTACTCTGCACCTCCAGCACTGGTGATGGGGAACCAGACCCTGAAGGGTAAACTATTATAGAGCCAATCTGCAGGATGTTACAACCTTCACAGGGACAATGTTTGTCCATTTCCATCACATCTGACAAGACGCTCACATCAGGGCTAAGATTTGGTCTGATTGTTGAAGTTCTTCTCTTGTCTTTGGCTTCAGTTCAGATAAACTGTGTTCCCCGTTGGACTAATTTGGAGGTGACTCTGGAACGTTCCTTACAGGGCCGACTGGACAGTGTTTTACTGGGCTGGATGAGGCATGGCCGACTGGAGCAGGTTAGACTGTACAAAGTGTAACCCTGAAGATGTGAAGAAAATATTTTTATCTCCTTTCTTTAAATACTTTGATGAGAAATGTCTTTCACAATATGGGAAGTTTAACAGAGACAATATTCTCTGACTAATATAACACAAACTGCGGTTTGTTCATCTCAAGGTCAGAGCTCTGAGCTCGTGGAGCCGGTCGGAGGAGATGAATGAGACCAAACTGGAGCTGAAGCAACCCTTCTCCTCCACACTGAGCCAGCTTTCCCTCCACACACTGTCTCACAGCTCACAGAGGGAACAACGCAGCAGTCACCAAGTAACCTGTTTATTGTACACTGTCCAAATATATATTATATCAACTAATAGTGTAATCCAGAATTGAGAGTCAAGATTTTGTTTTTGAATGTGTGGCTACTGTGCAATAGACAGCATGTATAATGATGTTTACATAAAGTAAACCACATTCTGTATAATTATGTACATTATGTCATGTGGAATTTAGAAAAAGTGAGAACTTACATAATTATTTATTATTTATATCCCTTATATCTCATATAATATTACGCAGTATATTTTCAGTTTGATTATATATCTATTTATTAATGAATTTTTGTCCTGTGCAGACCCATCTGTCATGGGTCAGTGCAGTCCCTGTCAACGTCTCGCTCAGCCTGAACAAACAGTGGCAGAACCGCTCCAGCAGGGGGCAGGCATGTGCTTTGTTTTCAACACAGCAGGAGGTGGGCTCTCATTAAGTTAAAAAGCCTTTGTGGGTGTCTGTTTGTTTATCATAAGTCTTCATTCACTGCTTATTTATTTATGTGTGTGTGTGTCTGTGTGTGTGTGTAGATGGCGGTGTCCTCTGTTAAAGGCTGTGTGTCAGCGGCTCATGAGGGAAACTCATATTCACAAAATGCAGAGCTGAGATGGGACAACAGGAGCATCAAGCAAGGCTTAAAGTACCAGGTACTCTGCTCCGAACTGAGCGGAAGCAACTCTTCATGCGATTGCTGCCTCACATGTCCCTCGCTTTGTGTTTCTAGAAGAGTCCACAGGGAATACACAGCCTTCAGGTGAACGTCGGCCTGGATAAAGTGTCTCCTGCACCCTGTCCGTCACACACGCTCATGACGAAGATTCAGACCAACCTCAGGGATCGCTTGGAGCACACTGTGCTGCTGGGCCTCTGCCCCCCACAGCCTGTGAGTCCAGACACTGTTGCTTTCTTTCCCAAGCAAAGTTTTCATTTTCGCACTCTGGTGAGGTGGAAATGGTGGCTGCTGTGCTGGCATAAACAATTTGCCTGTCTCTGAGCACTACCCCTGTTGAAAAGTGTCCAATTTCTTGTTTTGTTAATTTCGAACACACATTTTGCTCCGTATGTAGCTCCCCTTGTAACTTGAATAACCCCCGAATTTTTTCAGATTTACACGATATCACTGAGCTCATTTCCTTCCTTCTGCTGTTGCTTTTTCTCTCAGACTTTGTCGTGGTCGGGATCCCACAGAGTGAACTCAGGAGAGGAGCTGTTTTATACACAGTCTCGAGTTTCGGTGACCGGACGACCTCACCAGTGCAGCCTCACCTTTGCCCTCACCAACATCTCTACTGCTCAGGGCTCCAACGTGTCTCTGTTCGCTGAGGTAAATGATTCACAGACAGTAATGTGTTTGTTAGGTTAAATAGGGAACCCCGTATCACTTTATACGTTGGGAGCAGTTGTACTGCATTGCTCCCTGCCTTTATTTTGATATGGCATCATTGGGAAGTAAAAACATTTCTCACATTCTCACATCTTTAAAGTAAACATTCGAATTAGATTTGGGGAAGAATTTGAGGTATGCTTATAGTTAGTAGTTAAACGGTTGGCGGATTTTGGGGAAATGATTTGAGGGATGAGAATACTAACGCTGCTTTCTTGTTTGTCAGTAAATATTAAGCCACATCTGGTTAGTTAGCACAAAGGAAAGGCTAGAAACAGGTGGAGCCGCAGCCTGGATCCTTCCAAAGGCAATAAAATACACCCATCAGCACCTCTAAAGCTCACAAATTCAAACTTTTCTCTCTCATTGTAAAAACAACAACTTGTGGTTTTAATGGAGGTTATGTGCTGAACTGTTTCTTGGCTACATCCTGGAGGCTCTTTAGTTCTCTGGCTACCGCAAAGTGATGACACGTTACCGTTACCAAGCCAAGAAAAAGCAGTTTTTTATTTGTGATATACAACATGAATAATATATATCATGGATATACATCTACCAGCACATGTGTGTTTACACTTCACAGTCTAGGATGAGTAATTGGAGTGTGGAGGTGGGGGGCAGTGCCCTGTCTTGGCCTCGAGGGTCTGGTCTCCAGCTGCAGGCCAGGCTGGACCGCAGAGAGAAGATCTGGCTCAACGGCACAGCAGAGGGAAGATGTCTTCAGACCACAGCCGGTTATAGTAATGGTAACACAGAATCATCGCTGCAATACTTGCAAATATGAGAAAAATATTTATACTATGAACATAAAGAATTTGATCTATGTCCAGGTGCAGGTCTGAACGAGGACGTCACTGCAGTGGCGTGTGTGGGGACAAATCGCAGTTTGATGCTAGATGTGATGAAGAGAGATGGAAGCGGAAAACCTGAAACTCTGAGCAGTGTGTCTGTGGGATCAGCTAATCAGAGGCTGATGCTGAGAGCAAGAGGCTGTTTGGAAAGTCTGACTTCAGTGGAGGTATCAGAAATAGCAAGACCGTAGCCGAAGTTTTACCTCAGTGTATTGCGACACTTTAAAACACTGCATGTTGTTGTTTTCACAGGCACGGATTCAATATCTGAGCTCTCGGATTCGGAATAAACTGTTGGAGAGAATCAAGAGATTACACCATCTCCTCGTTGAATTCAGACGACAGGTAACCACAAACTACTGCAGGATACTTCATGAAAATAAATTCATAGAGGATCATGGAGCTTTAATTTTGTGCTTTAAATGTACAGTTTCTAACACTGCTACTGCGTCTCAATGTTTTCTGCAGTCCAGAGACAGTGAGTTGCTCCAGGAGCTGAGCGCCGTGCCCCTTCAGGTGTCCCAGCGAGCAGAGGCCCTGCTGGGACATGCAGACAGAGGTCTGTTGGCTCTGTGGCAGAACAGCCCCCTGCGCCACGTCCTGACCGACGGCTTGCCTCGTGCTCTGGCCCTGCTGCAGCACGCCTCTCTGCTTGGACAGCAGGAACTGAGGAGTGAGTTCAGAGAGATAACGCTCACCAGTCCTGTGGCAAAGCAATCAGAAATCTTAGGGAATAAAAAATTATGGAAACAGACAGAATGAGAGGGCAGAATGGTCTTCTGTGTTTGCATATACGCACTAAATCTGGCGTGCCCTTTAGTTTTTTGAGACAGGACAGAGCAGTCCGTCCCTGCCTTTACTCACAGGCAGAAATCTAATTTCCAAATCATAAATGAATCCTCTCTCCATTTACGTCATTATCTGAAGCACGAAACTCTTTGCTCTGCCTTACACAATCACTGATTTTTTTTGTGTTGTCCGGCCCGTGCTCTTGTTGCCATTTTGTTTCTTGTAACTTCAATTTGGGAAATTAAGTTTATTCGCTGCTGCTCTCACGAAAGAGCTTTCTCAATGCAAAAAGTGTGAAGAAGCAAACCCTGAAACTGTTGCACTCTGTCCTCAGGGCCCCTGGCCACTCTGGCAGGTGTGTACCAGGATGTGAAGGGCCAGAGGCCAGAGGCGTTGTGGAGGGAAGCTATTTCGTTGTGGACTGACGGACTAGTGGACGTCCTGCCTGCTCTGCTGGAGAACCCCCAGCTGAGGCCGCTGGCACAGGCCAGTGTCGGCATCATCAGCGCCACCCTGGATGTGGTGAGAAATCTTCTGTGATTTTGTGTTAAACTGTAGGGTACTGGTCTAAACCTGTTATTGAGTATCAATGGTTGATGTTCTGTGTGAATCAGGCAGGTCAGCATACTTACCACTGGGTGGAGACCAGGATGGCAATGGCTCTGTCTGGAGTCCGGAAACGACTGGCTTCTGTCTACAAATTCTCCCCCAGGTACTGCACAGGACTGAGACCTACATGAAGAAAAGTTCTCTAGTTCTGTAAAATGAAAAATAGGTCAGAGAAAAAATGTATTAAGGGTCTATACAACTGAAGTTATTACCTTCTTCATTATGTGACACTATGTCCATCCAAGGTCTATCATATATAGAGATATAGTCAAATATAATTCTTTATATCTGTCCTCTATATACATATTAAATTCTTTATTATCTGAAGCAGTTAAATTTTGAAAAAGAAGAACAAATCAATCATTACTGCAAAAAGAGATGAAATGTTTGACCCCCAAGCTCATTCCTTCTCCAGATTTTAAATCAGCACCACAACAGATGTGAGAAAATAAATCCAGGAAGACGTTTTGAGGAGTTGTTTTGTTGTTTCCAGTGAGTGCTCAGTGACTGTGTCAGTGCCCCTGCCGTCGCTCCCCTGGTCCAGGGTGGCCGAGGCCGGGCTGGTGGAGGTCTTTCTGGAGGAGTGGCTCTTCAGGCCCCTGCAGGCCCTTGCCTCCATCAGACCCATGGCTGAATTGTACCGCCTGAAAAGGAGGATCATGGACAGCCCATTTATACGTGAGAACCAGCTTAAAGCTTTTCAACGATACAAACATGATGTCACAAAGTGCTACAGTTGCAATGACATCATTTTGTTTCTCTCTTTAAGACCGGGCTCTGCTGGTGGCGGATCAGTTTGTGGTGACGTTTGATGGTCACCTGTATGAGCTGCCGGCTTCCTGTCCACTGCTCCTCGCTCAAGACGTCAGCGCCGAGCCCTTGTTCACGCTGCTGCTCGGTACAGATTCACACAGCCTCCTTCTAATAGGAATGAACAACAGCAGCGTCAACATCCAGCACAATGGACAGGTGCTCAATTAACAACATACGTATGACTAAAGAGAGTGTTGTGATTTCCATCAGTCTGGTCAGAAAATTGACTCTTTCATAAAGTTTAAAACAGTAAAAGAAACCGTTCGCCTCACAGGTGAAGGCCAACTGCAGCAACGCTCCAACACACATATTTCACAGCGACACTGGAGGGGCTCTCAGAGGTGGAGCGAATGCTGTGCAGGTGTCCAATCAGAATGGAGCGTCAGTGTCATGTGACCCATCGCTTGAGTTGTGCAGCTTCACCCTCGATGGATGGCTGCATGGTAGGAAAACTAAAGATTCTGTTTAACCTATATTTGAATCCATGATTGTACCTATATCTGTTAATAATAATTTCATACTTTTAAGGAAATAAAATTGGCACATTGACATCATTGTATTCACACAGGCACATCCATTGGTCTGTTAGGGACCAATGACAATGAAGCAGGGAACGATTTTCCATTGCCTGATGGATCTCAAGCTGAGAACCTGGACAGCTTCTTCCACAGTTGGCAGGTAGGCTAAATTCTTGTGTCTATAATTCATCCATTCATCTTGGGGAAGCTTTTCTCACCTGCAGTTTGATCTCCTGTGTTTTCAGATGAAACCGCAGTGTATCAAAGCACCAGGTGTCACGGAGCACTTTCCTAAAGCTGCCACAGTGAGCTGCGACTTTCTATTCTCTTCTCCTGATTCTCCGCTGAGTTCCTGTTTCAGAGTGGTGAGTAGAAACACACACAGCGTCTTGTGTAATTTCCTACCTGCATAATCTTAGATTAAAAGACAAAGATACAAAAATATACTAATATAACTTATTAGTAATGTAGATGATGCATTATAAACATTTTTAGCTAAAATAAAGCACATTAAAATCTTGTTTAAGTTGGGCAGAATCTAGCTTGAGATGACCATGAAATTAAGGACGGGGCACAGAGGAAACTGAATTCAGGGCCTCATGTGTGCGAGACAAAGTAAATCTCTCTGTCTCATGTTCACTGTGATACAAAGGACTGTTTGTGTGAGCTTCCTGTGTGTCTTTGCCATCAGGTGGATCCAGGTCAGTTCTTGTCAGTGTGCAAGCACAGCTCCTCCAAAGCCCCCTGCAGATTAGCATCTGCTTTTGTTTATCTGTGCCAGCAGAACTACATACCTCTGGAGGTCCCTGTCCAGTGCTGTAAGTCAGACCATTATACAACTAACGTGTGCATTAACGGACACAAGCTGTGTTCGATCCGTGACACAGTGCTCTTATCTTGTGGCAGGTTTTTATCAATGCTAAAATATATCTTTTTGTTTTTCTTTTTTGTTTCAGTGAAAGCATGATGGAAGGATGAGCCAATGACGTGAAAAAATGGATGATTTATGACCTCTGTTAGCTGCTACAACTGACAAATTTACATTTTATACCACTGTTTGTGCTACATTACTTACACACTCATTTTGTATTACATTTTGTACTCCATTGTATAGTTACACAATATTATACCTCCTGTAATGTAAATGTTTGTCCTGTTGCAGATTGTGTCAGTAATGTGTAGACACTAACTGTAGTGAGTAGAGACCTCATTTCTGTATTTTCTGTGGTCTGTAGTACAAACACTGAACATATTTGTGACTGACTGTAGTGCAACTGGAGTAACTAATCCTTACAACCAAACTTGGATGATAAAGAGATCAACAAATATTTTTGATAAAATGCATTTATTATCTTGTTGGACACAAGCTCACGGTTTGTTAAATATATGTAAGCATTTCTTTTTAATGGTCAGTTAATTTGTTCCCCTGAAGATTGGTATGTAGTTGTGTATCTTGGATTTCTGTCTCTGTGAGATGCACTCGGAGATCCAGACGATGTTGCGGTTCTCCTGCTCCTTCAGTTTGATGTAGGAGTAAAATACTCCGAAGTGGAACTGCTGCAGGAAAGCAAGAGTGTTCAGCTTCACCTGGGAAAAATACAGAAGTGTTGAGGCTGCTCAGAGAGGCGCACATACAAACTCGTGTACAGTTAAGATATCCATTTACAAATGAGTCATGTCTGAGAATAGGATTTTGCAGTTTGCATAGTGTTTGCACTGTTTATTGTTTTGTCATCAGTGAAAGCAATCAACCTAAAATGCTTTTAAGCGGAATTTTGAGTTCCCATGCTTGAAAAGCAAAAGTGTGAAATTACACTGCCAAAAATCGGGGTCTAAAAACAAGATAAAAACGCTAAATCTGAGGGAAAATGTACTAAAAAAACAAGTGAAATTATCTGTCCATGCAGCAAGACAATTTCACTTGACAAGATTTCTTAAATTAAGATTGGTTTGCTTGATATAAGATTATAGTGTAAAGTTGAACACTTAAAATAAGAAACTAACTTATAAAACAAGACAAATTATCTAACACTTCTAGATCTAAGTTTTTTTTCTTGGTAAGAACCAAATAATTTGCAGTGTAGTTTCTTAGTTCAAACATATTCATGATATGAAAAGTTCAACTGAAATCACTGGCAGGGCTCCCTCAGTTCATGGAACAACACACTCCCACTGAAGAACAATAAAGTTATGATAGCCCACCTCTTGTTCAAAGAATCGGTCCTCCAGAGTCTTAAAATCGGATTCTGGCTCAGGGTCATCAAAAATGATTTTATACTCCTGCAGGGAGGTTGAGATTAAAGTTAAACACATGTTTGACTTAATATGATAGCAGCAGCAGCATAGCAGCTCTCATAAAAGAGTCCTGTGAGATGAAATCACTCACTGGGTAACAGTCAGCCACAGCTTTGACCTGCTCGTGTTCTTCTGCCTTGGCCAACAGTCGCAGCCCTTCAGGGTAAAGTTTGCCACAAGATGGATACAGTGCGCTCCTGTCTGCACCGCTGAGGTCTGTCCCAAAGGAGTTCACTGTGATGATGAAGGCCCGTCTGTCCGCCTCAAACTGCAGCAAACACACACACACACACACACACACACACACACACATATATATATATACAGCAATGTTCTTCTGGAGTACTCAGCACTTGAAATAATCCAGTCGTGCAGTGTAAAATGTTCCAGTACCTCCAGGATGGGACACATTATGTCTCTTGTGGCACCACCAAAGTTCTTGCAGAAAGTGTGGAAAGACTCCAAATATGCCTTTAGATTACAAAAAAAGATCAGAAGTTTCAGTGAGACAGATGTTAAACCACATGACCTTAACAGAGATGGTAAGCTGTTCACATGGTGTCATCTTGAGCTGTTAAACATGAATTTTTTGACACATCAACAAACTGCACAGTTCATGTCCTACATGGATGCAGACACACACACACACACGCACACACACACACACACACACACACACACACACACACACACACACACACACACACACAGGACTGTAGTCACCTTATA
>JAOXYL010000071.1:16630281-16640895 GCA_028564955.1 Terapon puta
TTATTATAAAATCACCCAACTGAGATTTCATTGTTTTTCATTTGACGTCTAACTTATGTGATCTATTTGCTGCAGAGTCTTGGTGAGTCAGTAACCACTCTGCGTATTGTTATTATCGTAGGAATCTGCCTCTGGCGATTGCCATTTCCATGCCCATAGTGACCATTATCTACCTGCTGACCAACGTTGCGTACTATGTGGTTCTGGACATGCCGTCTTTGCTGGCCAGTGACGCTGTTGCTGTGGTAAGACCCCACCAGTCACCTGAGAGAGATAATTCACTCTGCTGCTAAATATAGACCTGCTCTGCCTGGAATTGAGCTGCTGACCTCAGACATTTTTTAGTCAGACACTAAAGTGGACGTTACCTGCATGGTGTCAGTGAAACATGGACAAAATAACAGTCTGAGGCTCTTCTATAAGCATATGTGAGACTTCTTTACACAGAGTTTGCAGTTCGTAGTGCATTACATTACTCTGACTCCACAGACGTTTGGGAATGCAGTCCTTGGGCCGTTCAACTGGATCATCCCTGTTTCAGTGGCCATGTCCTGTTATGGAGGACTCAACGCGTCCATCATCGCTGCCTCGCGGTAATCAACAAATATGGAACAGACTCTGACTCAAGGGTCATGTCATGATGAGCGCCTTCCTGTAACTCTTCATCTTTGCTGACCTCACAGGTTGTTTTTTGTCGGAGCCAGAGAGGGCCACCTCCCCGACAGCCTGAGCTTGATTCACCTGGAGCGCTACACACCCATACCTGCCCTGCTCTTCAATGTGAGGGCCTTTGAACTTACCTTTTGATACAAATGAACCTTTCATTCCTCAAGTTGGCACATTTCAAAGAAACAAACAATGTTAACATGTCTGGAACAATATGCAGGAAGACATTTACATTAATGCTCTGATGGACTGATAAGTAACGTTTCATTTTTCTGTGCGTCTGTAGGGGTTAATGGGCCTGATCTTCCTGTGTGTGGAGGACGTTTTCCAGCTCATCAACTATTTCAGCTTCAGTTACTGGCTCTATGTGGGTCTGTCTGTGGCCGGCCTCATCTACCTGCGCATCACCCAGCCAGACAGACACAGGCCAGTGAAGGTGCTGCTTCTCCCACTGTGCATGTGTTCATACTATACGTCATTACATGCATGCAGTGCTTGCTTATAAGAGTATTTTTGAGTAAATACACAACAGTATTGCTTCTTTTTCAGATTTTGTTGTGGTTTGAAGTCCACCCCAGACTTGTCATTTTAGATTTTATTCGTATGTTGGTGTGGAATAAAGAATAATCATTATTATAGAGTTAAACAAAGAAACGGTAAAGGAAATATAAATAAATAAAAAGGTTAAATATGTATGTATGTTAAAATGTTAAGCTGTACCCATCTGTGTCCTGATGTGTCGCTTGATGTACAGTTATTCACTACATAGACATATCAGCTGTACCTCTGTTATGTGACAGTCATAAGTCAAATTATACAATAATATGTTGCATGCACTTGTTGTGCAACATGCAAGGGATATAGTGGGGTTAGAGGTCACCTTACTCAGTTCCTATGATTGACTCACTGTGCTGGGCCATTACTTTGCATGTTGACACACAAGACATGACTTTTATAAACTAACCACATTTGTGTGTCACTCTCTCTCTCTCTCTCTCTCTCTTTCTCTTTCTCCACAGCTGACCTTGTTCTTCCCCTTCATTTACTGTCTGTGCAGCCTGTTCTTAGTCATCGTCCCTCTGTATGCAGACACCATCAACTCTCTCATAGGAATTGGCATTGCTCTTTCTGGGATACCGGTATATTATGTGGCAATTTACCTGCCTGAGGAAAGGAGGCCCGCATTCGTACGCAAGTTTAACGGTACGTTATGAATTAAAAAATCATATTTCAGCCCAGTAGGATTTGTGTTTCAATCTATTAGGACTTGTTTATCAGTCAGTTACTGTGCTGTGTTTATCTATCAGTGTTCAAGCATGTGCAGAGGAAGTGAAGTCTAAATACAGCATCAGTCAACGGGGATTGTCCGAGCCAGCTGTAACTGACCTCTCTGCTCGCTCTGTCTTTTCCCATCCCTCCCACATCTCCCCTCTCTTCCCCTCTTGTCCTCCTCCAGCTTTTGCCACCAGATTCACACAGAGGCTGCTCTACTGCTGCCTGACTGAGTTTGACACTGAGACAGAAGCACAAGCAGACAGTAAAGCGGAGTGAGCTGCAAACAAGTCCGTCGTTCAGTGGCCATCTTTCTGCCGGAGGCCTCAGTCTTGTCCACGTGTTGACTCCTGACGAGGCAGAGGAACAAGGCCCTTCATAAGGCCTTACAATGTTTTGGGAAGATTATTTTTGCCAGGTCAAGTTAAAAAATGTCCTGACGTCTCAAATGACTCACTGTGAAGGAGCAGGCACTTTAGAAACTGCAAACTTTCCACTGAAAGACACACACTTTTCTACAGAGATGAAGGAATGTCTTCTATGAGGATTTAATAAAACTATGGGGAAAAAAGTATTTTCTAGACTTGTGTGGATGTAAGCTGATTACTTTTTGACACTGTTGAAAAAAACAAACAAACATCAAATAATGATTATGTGGCTGGAGTTCATATCCTTTACTTGTTCTATATCCAGGGTTATTATTTGTATTCATATATGAGCAACTATCAAAAGGTAAAACACCATAAAATCAACCAATATTCGAGGATTTGTTCTTGAGGCACACTGAGTGCCTGGTTTAACATTATTAATATTCATCACCAAAATGTTGTTGTTGACTATTTCCATTTTCTCAAAACACCACAACACACAAGCCACAGATTATCTGACTGATCTGAGTGGTCTGCGGTTTATCTGCAGGCACTGAGTTGTGTTATGTTTGCATTTCCTGCAGCTGGGCTGTAACTCATTCACAAATTCACTCCTTTGCCGTTGGTGGGCTGCAGTTTCTCCACAAGGGAGAGCTGTGTCAGCTTTGTCAGACTGGTTCTATGCAGGTCAACCTGAACCACCTACAGGAAAGGAGACTAACAGATGACGGAGTCTGTTTTGCTGCCACTGTTTTGTCCACTCAATCTACAAATCATAATGGACCAATATGAATGGTACCATTTAGATGATGATGCAGGCTGTGGTTTTTGTGTAGCACTGTTTTTCATTTGTTGGAGAGCAAGAAATGATATTCAAATGAAAGGTTTACACTTTCCCTTCATCTTTTCCACTTGACACAATTTAAATCAGTTGGATTCAAATGACCGATTTCTGTATCAGGTTTTGATATGAAGTATGTCTGTGCCTGTTTTTAAAAACACTTTTTTAATGTATCCTGTCATTTAATCCTCTTTGTTGTCACTACACTTGTGTTTAATAAAAGCTGCTGTTCATGTTCATAAAAACTGCTCATTTCTTTTCACTGTTGCACAGCACATGAACACCAAGAGGTGCTCTTAGTCAACCAGGCCTCAATACAAAAAAAAAGCTTCAGATTGCCTGAGTAAGTCTTTATTTAATTTATTTATTGTAAAAACACAGATACAATTCAGGGGACATCTCTGTGCATCAACTGCACATCACTGCATATATGTAAAACATGCAGCTGCAGTAACAAAGCATTTCTAAAACTATTGACACAAACCTAAGTGAAAACATGAGTAAACCCACGTTGTCAATACACTGTTTTCTCCACCTAAGATAAGGTGCAGTTGACAGTATCAAACCCAGGACAGATCCACTTGTTGCTGAACTGTTTGTATCCTTCAGCACTGATCAGGTCACTTCCTGAACAGAGGAAAACACACAGACACTCATTAACATGCTTTGACTGATGAATATGGTCTACACATTGAGAGGACCCAGCATAATCCATGTTTTCATGTTCTCAAAGTCAAATATTTACCGTCCATCAGGTTCTGGAGGCTGCAGTAGTTTGTACTGTTATCAGCTGGATCTTTGGAGAACTCAGACACTGCTTCTCCCTGCACATCACAACCATCACAAGACCACGATTTGACAAAGACGCACCGGAAAGGAAACATCAAGTCAAATAGGAGGGACAGTGACCAAAAACAATTAACCTCCTGAACTCTGATTTCACTTACTCTATTTTTAGAAACTTTAAATTCACCTCACATCAATGCTGGTTCCAGCGTTTTATCAAAACCGTATTATATTCACACAAAGTTAAATATCCAAACCCAGAATTTTCTATTTCCATAATTGCACATTTAAATAAAAAAGGAACTTGAACCATGATGAAAATTCACACTTACAGTCATCTTGCAAACAGTCGACTGCTCCAGAAGAAACGTCAGGTCATTGACTTTTTTGGTAGTTGGAGAGGTGTGTGTGGCTGTGACAACGTATGGCGTTGCTGACACAAGCTGCGGCACATTTCACATTCAGTCAAGTCTGACAGGAACACTGCATGCTGCACATTTCAAGCTTACTTTGTTAATGTTGGAAACGAGCACATTTTCTACACTCTGCATCCACTTGGTGACAATTACATGTTTTGGTTTGCAGATTTCTTAATGTTTAATATGTTGTTAATATCTTGTTATCTTTGTGATACCGAGACAAGTTATTAATATCATTATTGATTATCTATGGTGGCAAGATTTGCACTTATAACCTCAAAAACAGACACACAGGAATTCAAGTGCTTATTAATCTATAATACACTGTTATCCATAAATTTGGAATAAAATATTTTGTATCTCTTTTCATGAGATGACTGTGACCATGTTAATTATTCTTGATAAACAAAGTGTATATCTTCCCAAAAAACTGATCAATCGCTTACAAAGATATCAGAATGACACTTTATCGATCAAAAAGTAAATCACATTGTCAAAAACATTTCATGAGAACAGATAAAACAAAATTCAACTTTATGGGCAACAGTTTATTTGTAACTGCTACTATAAAGACAACATACAATGCTTATTTTAGTTTCTGAGGAAACATCCATCTGGCAACTTCCTGCATTTAAATGACAGCTGAAATGTGCCCTTTTCTTTCACAATAATGAATTAATTCAGTCTTTATAATAATTCAGCAGTGTGGTAGTGGACTGAGATGTTGCTGACCTCATACGAGCACCTCTCTCCTGCGTACAGACAGCTCTGTTGGATCTGCCAGGCCTTGATCTGGCTCACCAGCTTTCCGCAGACATCTTGGCATGAGATGCCAAACAACCTGTAGAGCAGTGAGTGTTGTATACTCAGCCACAGCTTCATCAAAAATGTTAAAACGCGACTAATGCGAGTCTTGTGAGTCCTGTCGTCTCCCCGTGTCCAAGATAATGTGTGAGAAATCAGGCTGTACAGAGCTTTGAATTCATAAGCACCCTGTCTAACATGCATTTGACCCCTTTAACACTGTGACCACAGTGGATGTCACGCAACCCAAACACCATCATAACGCATTATCTCTGTCGGCAAGGTCACATGAAGCAGCATCTTTTTGGTGGACATTAACAGCTGCAGCACAAACATTAACTATCAAATAAAATGGTTTTAAATCTTCAGAGACATGCAGAGGAAGAGCTAAAACGTTGTCATGTGCAGTTTGTTTCAACACAAATTCATCTAATTTCTAAATGTTGTCCCTATCTTTGCACAAATATGAAAATAAAATCAACCTCACCATTTGATTTTGCACTGTGAAGTGCGGTCCGCCACTGAGATGGTGAGCGTGGCCCCCAGGAGGAGAGCTGAAGCCACCAACAGGAATCTCCGATCCATACCGAAGGAAGATCAGATCAGGTAGATCTGAAGCTAGATCAGGCCGGTGTCTGGTGTGTGCGGTCAAGAGCTCGGACGTCTCCTGAATGTCGGCTCGATCGGGCCTGATGGCTTAAAAGGGCAGCACGTCACTGGTCATGTGGAAAACTGGGAAACTGGGCAGTGCGGCACTGATGAGCGTGGATCACAGCATGGGAGAGGGTGGAGGAAACCTAAGACATACAACAGACATGAAACACAGGGAATATTTTTGCAACATTTAGACATTGATTCAGGTCTTTTACAGTAAAGGAGCAGGTCAATCGCATGTCTTAGGCCTTTAATTGGCATCTAATTGTGGGAGGTCTTATGAAAAGATGCTGTAACTTGCATCTTAAGAAACGTAGGAGCCGGTGTTTATTTTATGAGGGAATAGAACACTGCAAATTATTTGGCTCTTACCAAGAAAAAAAAACTTAGATTTAGATGTGTTAGATAATTTGTCTTGTTTTAAGACAAACACCCCTTTATTCTGACAGCCTGCCTCCTCTGTACTTTTGCATCAGACGACAGTGGAGTCTCTTCCTTTTTCCAACTCAGCTTTCAACACGTTTTGAGGGTGCGAGAGGTGCCTCTTCCCATTGGTCTAACACAAATACTACAAAGAGACCAGAGAGCAGCAGCACTGACAGCAGAGATCATCTGTTCTCACGCTGACAACAATCAGCTTATGTTGTTGTTTTAATGCCATAACATTGATTCAGCTTAATTCAAACAGCATTAGTCAAACAGCCTGACACACTACTGCGACACACAATGAGAGTTCATCTGAAATGGACAGATCACTATGAGAGCTTTATTGTGAAAAAAAAAAAGAAAATAAAGTCCTTTGTTTTGGGTATCGCCTGAAAAGTTATAACGTGACCAGTGTCAGAGGAGGGTTGTGGACATATTTAAGCCATCGTCTTTGGCTTATGTTGTCCCCTGTTGGCTGAAACTGGAGCAGCAGCGAGAGCATTTATAGACTTGAAGAAAAATACACTTTTCTCATTACAGATCTGCTGAGAGTTTGACTCTTCCTCATCATCCAAACTGTTATCTGCACAATCCCCTTATTTTGTCTTTCCTCCACAATATCTCAGCGGTGTCACTGCTGTTTTCTTCCTGCTGATATAATCTAAACTGTCTCACTTTGTGTGGGTTTGAAAAGGTAAAAGTGGCCTCTCAGTATATCACAACACAATTCAGTGTGAAAGTAATTCTCTTGCATATACAGGGATTTTTGCAGTTGAGTAAAAATAATATCACACTAAAAGACAACAAATGTAATTATGAGGCTATTGTTTGATTTCTCATGCCCATTTTTATTGAATTTTACAATTTTGCAGCTTTGATGGAAATGCTGTCACATATGACTACCGGCAATTAGAAAGTGATTGAATATAGACTTATCATTACTGTAATTACATTTTTTTTTTTTTTTTATGTGATATTATTCTGATTGACTGCAAAGTATAACATTTCTGTTTTAAAGGTATTTTTTTAAATATGAAAAAAAAACTTTAAATTTAGAAACAAACATGTAAATACTATACATTAATGGAATTTAAGTAGAAAAATACCACATGAAAAACAATGTGTAACCTTTTAAATTACGAACAGGTAACTAATCCATAACAGATGCGCTTAGTTTAGGGTTGAATTAAATGACCATTATTACAGGAAATGTGTGGGTATTGTTGAAATATCTTGTTTCAAGCTCTCATACTTGACACACTTGAAACTTGACACCTTGAGCCATTTTCCATTTCAGGTTCTTCTCTTCTCAAAGCAAATGCAGGAACGGTAGCTTTATGTTTTCCTCCTTAATCAAGAATTATTCAGTTTAATGTCATCAGTGAAACACCAGTTAAGACTCTTCAAACTCTTTCAGGTCCGACACCTCTGTGTTAAGTGGACAAGTGACCAAATATGAAGAAAGGAGGAGGTTTCAGACTTTTGTGATGCTCTTTACTGTCAGGCTGAAGCTGACTTCGGGTTGAAACTGTCGGATGATGACATAGAGCTGAAAGACACAAGTCATTTTGTTACAGTCAATCTACTACAGTGTGTCATCATCATTAATCATCATCATATCATCGCTGAACTGGTGTGTGGACATGAAAGTGCATCTGTGAACTGGGTCAGCGGGCGGTTACCTCGTTCAACACTGGAACTACTGTGGTTGCATTCAGCTCCAGGTGGGACTGAACAGCAGCTTGTAGGATTGCCACGACTGTGTGACACATGAAAGAACATTCAGAACCCCCCAAAAAATTCATGTCAGATTTGTTTTAAATTTTTGCAAATGCACCTACCATTTTGTGTCGAGTCAGACGTGAGCGGGACAGCTGGCACCTGCGCTGGCTCTGTTAACGTGGTGGGTGTTGTTTCCACAGTACTGATGGGGAATGAAGCTGTGGAAACACTCAGATCTATTAGACCATATTATCAATCCACAGATGGACTTCTCACTACAAACTCATTATACATACAGTTTACACATCTAAAGATCTCATTTAAAGTTTCCAGTGACTGCTCCCAGTTTACTCACTCGTCTGTGCAGCACACGAGGCCAAACATCCAGCGAAGAGGATCAGCAGCAGCATGTTGAAGCTTTACTCCAAAGAAAAAGAGTGAAATCTGCTGTGACAAAGTGTCTGTCCTCTGCTCCCACTGTGTCTCTGGTTACATTTGCTCTCTGTCAGGTAGGGACGCCCTTGTTCAGAGGGTGTGGGCGTACACACAATATATCGGGTCTGCCAAGAATTGTTTGTGCAGACTCAAGCATGTAATTGAGACCAAAACAAAGCTCAAACTGTTAAAGGAAGAATGAGGAAGCTCTTCACGCTCTTAGGTGGTCAAGCAAGCAAACTGCATGACTGTGATTTACGCGTTACTGCTTCTCCCTGTGAAATTATTTTTAAAACATTTTTAGAATCATTTGAGACAATTTTTGGGGGTTTTTTTGTTGGTGGGTGAGACCCTTTATTGTGGATAGGACAGTGAGATAGAGACAGGAAAGACAGGAGAGAGAGAGGGGAAGACACGCAGCAAAGGGACCCCAGAGTCCAATGCACCGAGACTCATGTACCACTGAGCTACCTGCGCCACATTATTTGAATAATTTATCATTTTCTTTTTATTGAGATGTCCTTGAGGTAAAAAAAAATAAAAGAAAGAACAAAAACACAAAAAAACATAAAAATGAGGAAACAATCAGGCCAGAAAAGTGAAAAAAATGAAGCTCAAACTGTGTAGCTTTTGTGAAACTAAAGTTTTCTGCACACTGTGGGCTACATAAGAGTTATATAGATAAATACAGTAACTAAGTGAACAAAGTCAATAAACAAGTAAATTAATAATTTAGTTGAGTTGAATTTATTTAAAAACTTATTTAAGAATTGTTTCCATGATGTGATAAACATATATTCTGTAAATGTAACTAACAATAAACCATGACCATCATTCTCTTATTGGTAGAGATGTTTAATTCTTTTTTATCCATATAATCAAATAAGGAGTGAACATAAATGAGGCTTGAGACAAAGGAGCAGCACGCTACAGGTTCTTTAACTTTCTGCTGCTGCTGCTGCTGCCACTGCTGGCAGAGCTGGAGGGTCTGGAGGTGGTGAGCGGAGGGGAGGGCACGGTCAGATCCAAGCCTAGCTCCACAGTCTTCAGTAAGGGGGAGTGAGGTGCAGAGGTCCTGGGGCTGCTGCTGGATGAGGACGCAGAAGACCTGCTGTATACAGAGAGAGAACAACGGCATGAAGATATAGGTGAAAATCTGCTGCATGATAAAAGCCCCGGGATCTTGTTCTTAAAAAGAGTGACATCTTTTAATGTATTTTTTATACAGATAAAGACAAACTCATATCTTCTTTACAGTCAGAGTGTGATGTCTCCCGGAGCTCAGCTCGGTGCTTATATTCCACCGATGAAAGACTTTTATTCAATGGATGTATTCAGCATTATGTCTCTACGCTCTGCTATCACCTTCTGTGGAGAAGGGGTTGCTTTATCAAAACGTCTGACCTGAGAGAGGCCGAGCTGCGGGTAGAGCTCGACTTGGAGCTCCGCTGGCTGTCAGGAGTGGACGACGGAGATGGAAGAGTCAGATTGGCCTGAGAGAAAAAGCACAAAGTTCATGCATATTTTAATGAAAGTCCCACAAATGGCCTTTACATGCCTCTCAACAATTAATGTTTAAATTCCAGCTGAAGAAAATGCAGTGACACTGGCTCTGTACCTGCAGGAAGTATTTCTCCAGCACAGGTCTGAGGTCAGGCTCCTCCTCCATGGCCTGGTTCAGCATCTTGTCGATGGTCTTGTTGAATTCTTTCAACTCCCTCAGCTTAATGTCCTTCTCCTCAAAAGTCTCAGCCTTGGTGTTTTTGGCCGAGCGGATCTCTTTAGTTAACTTGGAGCACTATCAAACAAAAGGACAAAATGTGATAATAGATGTTTGACTTCCACGTGACTTGTGCTGTAAGTACTTAAAACATTCCTCCTTTATTTACTATTCACTCACAGTGCAGAATGGAAACTGGTTGAGCCAAAATAGTGATTGGTTGATTAAATGTTAACGGTACTCGATAGCTGTAATGGTGATAGGGGTTAGATGTGTTTAAACAACATTTGGGAGATGTCAAACCTGCTTGGTGGCTCTGTCAATTTTCTCTTTCTGGGAAACGATTTCTTTGTTCAGTTTACCAATGAGTGACTGCTGGTGCTCTATCTTATCTTTTTCCACCTGCTCGTCTTCCAGTAAACTCTCCGAGGTGTTGTTCATGTCCTGGAAGTGGAGGGCGGTTCACACACACACACACACACACACACACACACACACACA
>JAOXYL010000071.1:16640995-16660226 GCA_028564955.1 Terapon puta
CACACACACACACACACACACACACACACACACACACATAAGCAACACAAAAGCAAAGGACAGAGGCTCGAACACCCGCAGACATTCATGCGCAGCCAATTTCACCGGATGACTCAGATAGATAAGAGCTGTTAAGCAAGTTTATTTATGGCCTAAGTCTCTCACAGGAGCGCCACTAAACAACATGAGAGGCTCTTTGTGTGATACTGAAGAGGAAAGAGAGGAAATGAGATGAAAAAATACAAGTGAATGCAGGAATGAAGAGAGGGGGCTTCAAAAAGGAAGACGAGAAAGTATATATTAAAAGAAAGCAGTAAACAGCATTTCATGTGTTATAGTATTGAGATATGGAAGATAGAGACAAAAACAAAATAAATCTGTAAACTGAATTTGGTTGTGATAAAACACAAATGCTTTAAATACCAAAAATCTACATTTATTTAAATTTTCTTAAGTTAATTTGATTTGAGCTTGATCATTCTTAGATGACTGTAGCATGCTCCGGCTGTTTGTAAGTTCAAACGTTGCCTTGCTGTGATGTTAGTGTTTACTAAGTGAGGAGAAAGAAGCTCTTTGATAGAAGATAGTTGTTCCTCAATATTTACGACAAGAGCCAAGTGAACTAACTGACCACACTTAAGTTAGCGTGCAAGTATTAGTGCAACATTGGTGATACATCTGACCTGGTATTTGATTCAACATATTGATTTAGTGATGATTTACAATGGGAAGTTTTCTCAAAATAAGATTAGAACTATTTCACAGTACCAAGAATGGTAATCTGTTTTGGTTTCTCCAATTCAGTCTCAGCTGCACTAACTATGAAATACACATATTTCTCTATGTACAAATATATAAATAAAGGTATTAGCAGTCACAGCATTACTTTTAATATATTGTTCAACTCCCTAAAATTATTATTTGGGAATTTATGTGAGAGCTCATGATTCTGCACTGACTTCCTGTTTACATAGCTGATTGGACAGCACTACAGATGTTTCTTAGCAACCAAGTTACACATGAATAAAGTCTTTACTTGGTAAGACATTTCGAAAATATCAAGCTTGAAACTAGCTGATTTTTAACTACAGGGATCAACAGACAAATGTAGTGATAAATCTAGGAATAGCTGGTGCAGCATAATCCATTAAAGAGGACAGTTCCTACATTTTAGTGCTCAGTTAGTTTTGAATCCTTGGACATAAATAGGGCGATCGTGATTTTTAATTTTTTTATCAGAGGGTTTACTATCATATGAGTCATACATTTAGAGCAGGAAATAAATGTGACACAGAAATTATGTGACAGCAGGGATCAGGCATTTGTTGGCCAACCTTTGAAGAACATAATGTAAATATAAGAAAAATAATTTAGTTCTCTGAGTGTTGTCATGGGATACTGACGTAGGATGAGGTAGTTACTATTCAGAGACTAACTGCATTTTAGTTACTGCACAAGTGGTCTGCTCAACCACATAAACAGAACCTGTAAATCCTGTTGGAGCTCGTGGACCTGTCTTTTCTTATACTTCAGCATCTCCTCAGACACCCTCAGCTGCTCTTCCAGCTTAATTTTTTCCTGATATTCTGGACCTGAAATAAAAACAGTCTTATTAGATGATGATCAGTGATAGCTGCTCAGTTGATTTCAAACAGACCAAGGCAAAAAAAAACAAAACAAACAAACATAAATAACTTCCTGCTGACAAGTGCTGAATGGCTGGTTTCACTACATTCAGTCTACCTGCTCGTACGTACTGGATTCATTGACTTTGTTGAGGGATTTGCGAAATGCTGAGTTACAGTTGTTGAACAACTGAATGGTGTTCTCCAGAGCTCTGTTTTCCAGCTCCATCTTACGGATTTTAGCATCCAGATCATCTCCCTTCCGTTTGAGCTCTTCTTTCTCCTGTGCAGCCTGACAGAAAAAAAACACACACACACACTGCAGTGACTCAGTTCTGGTGTGAACAAATCTAACCTTGTTTATCTTCAACAGACTCTTCATGTCATGTCACGATGGTGTGTTTATAGACCTTGTACCTTTGTGATGTAGTAAGCTTGCGATTTCTGCTCTTCACCCTCCGGAGGTGCCATTGAAAGTGTCACCACCTCAAAGCGTTTCTTCATCGTGTCGATCTTGGACATTTTCTCATTCAATTCAACACTGAGACAAACACACACAAGTATTAAAAAGGAACACAGCTGAGAGGAAAAATTTATTTGTTTGACCACACAGACAATATTCAGCTACATGAGCAAAGGCTACAGGAAAGTGAGATTTGGGGTCACAACTTTGTTACCTGAGTTTCTGTCTCTCCTGGTCACTGATCTTGAGCTGCTGGCTCAGCATTTCCCTGTAGACCTTGATCTCGTCCTCCCTCTCCTTAATAGCTTTCTGCAGCTCCAGCTTCCTCTTCTCCAGGGACACCAAGCAGTCCGCCTTGCTGTACAGCATTTCCCTCACACGCTTGACCTCTATCTTCATGACGTTGTGTTCCACCAAGTTGTCCTGATGAGGAACATGTGCTTTTTAAAAGTTTAATAAGCTTTCAGTAACTGACATTCAAAAACAACAATATTGCCTTTAACAGGGGCTTAGGTTTAGGTTTCTAGATCCTGGTGTCCTGGCAAATGGTGGGCAAATTAAAACAATTTCAATTTGGACCAAAGGATGGAGCAACCAACTTACAGATCATTCGTACATGCTAATGTTTTTTAAAAAAATCAAACACTTATTGGTTCCTGGTATTTGCTGCTTCTTATTATTTGTAAGTTTAATATCTTTGCATGTTGGACTGTTGGTTGTGACACCTTGTGTGTTCCCATAGTAGTCACTATTGTCTAGGACTCTATACAGGCAAAACTGGAAAAAATAATTATTTAGCTGGGAAAACAAAGAACCGCCTTGAATCAAACACAGTAAATGTTATGCGTATGTCAGCGACTCATTCATGTTACCTGTTATGCCATCAGTTAGTTACCTGTCTCCTGAGCCTGAATCTCTTTAGGTCCTTTTCATTGGTGTTATTGATTAGGCTGAGCTCATCAACCTTCTCGGCCAGGTTTCTCTTTTGAGCTTCAGACTTTGTCATCTCTTTCCTCAAATAGCGAATGTCATTCTGTCGGAGACAAAAACACACGCGAGATGGAATTATTTCTCTAATTCAGTGTTGGAAACTGAAGAATCACGATCAACAGTTACACTTACCTCAGACTCCTTGAGCATGTTGGAAAACATGTTGGCTTTCTTCTTCTTCTCCTCTAGGGTTTCAGTCAACTCAGCAATTTTCGTGTCTAACATTCGCTTTTCATCTAAGTTGATGTTACCTTGCAGCCGTGCCAGTTTTTTACTCAGGGAGCTGATCTTGGACTCCTACACAATGCATGGGGGTGAAAGAAAAATGAATATATATTTGTTGCCGATTGCAGAGTTGAGCACCAGTCTGGAGAAAGATGAGTAGTACGACAGTAGAACATCACATTTGTATGTATTTTCTATCGTGCCTGTGAACTTATGGTCATCTGCAGCGTTATCAGTTCATTCTCCAGCTTCCTGAGCTGGCTGCCCAGGTTGACGATGGTGGATTTACTCCTCGAAACTTGCGCGACAGAGTCCTTCTCCTTTGTCTTGAGGGCCTGTAAATGCTCTTTATGACAGAAAAGCTCCTTCCTGTAGCCGCGCAGCTGGTCATCCAACTCCTATTGCAAAACAGAGGCCAAGACCACAATAGAAAATGCCTTGTTAGATGTAACAGTGACTCTGAAGGCTTAGCATGGATAAATGATCTATAATAATGGCGGTTAGTTAAAAAATAATTTATATCAAATTCTATCGGCAGCTTGATTGACATGCAGTTTTCAGAGAGGACAGTTGTAGATAATGATGTATTTATATCTTTATAGCAAACAGTCGTGACCATCTTGTCTTTTTAGGGGAGAATGTAAACTGTTAAATGAATATATGTAGCTTTTATTCAATTTGTTTGTATAATATGTGTAGCTCTTTCCATCGGGACATGTACAACTCTATCAGTCTCTGCCAAGCACAATATATTGAGTCTTGTAAATAGCCCCAGAGACTGAGCCCAGAGCAAAAAAAGCATTATGTATCAGAGCTTCTCTCATCTGAATGGTGGCAAATGAACAATAAGCAGACACTGTTCAGCAGGTGAGCCCTTTATGGCACAGACCAGCACAAACAAGAGAATCCTGCCCCACAATTGTGATGTCACAGAAGCACTAACATTTGCTGTTTATGGTTCAGTATTGTCAGTCTCTTTACCTTGATTTCCTGTTCTTCATCCTTGAGGAACTGCTCCATCTGGGCGGCTCTCTCCTCCTCACTAAGTGCGGTCTGAGTGACAACTTTCAACTTCTCTTCCAGCGCAAAATTGTGGGCCTTGGCCTCCTTGATTCTAAAGCACACGCAAAAATACAGACAGCGCTTGTGCACCGAAGATGGAGTAGTAATTTAGCAAAAATCATGTGTTATAAGATTTCACTGACTTGTCATTATTGTCATGGATGTCCTTCTTCATTCTGGATATGCGGGATGTCATGGACTCCACATCAGAGGTCGCTCTGTCCAGCGTTCCTTTGCAAGTATCCAGCTACAAGGCACTTAAGAATCAATTCACTCGCTCTTATAATATGGGATTACAGATGACAGTGTGAGGTTTCTGATAAAACTATAATATTTATAGGGTTCTATAGTGACGAAGGTTCAGTCGACTCAAAAGCTGTGAGAAGCTGACCTCATCCTGCAGCCTGCTGCAGTTACTCTCCTGCTCCTTCAAATCCTGCCGCAGCTTCACAGCCTGTCGGTCGGCCACAGTTATCTTCCTCTCTGTTTCCTTGTTGTTGTTCCTCTGGGTATCCAGCAAGTGCTTCCTCTCTGTAGCAGCAGTGTGCCTGTCCCTGATGTTCTGATTGGCTTGAGCAAGTTGCTGGTTGGATAAAGAAACCAGACAGGAAAACAAGTTTTCAAGTCCACCATTCAGGGTGCATCCACATCCAGAGACATTTCCATGCTTTGGTTAGTCAGTATGTTTTTTATATCAGCGTAAGTGCAAGGTCACAGACTTTACCAACGCACACTGCTGCATCTCAGCGTCTCGCTGCTTCATCTGCTTGATCGTGTTTTCCCACTGGTGGATGAGCTGCTGTGTCTCCAGGTGGGCCTGCTGCAAGTTTTCTGTAGTTTTATCCAAAGCTATCTGTTAGGAGGACAGGGGATTAATGACTGTTCATAGACACTGTGATGGTCTGTGGCTTTAAGGGTGGAGGGAAGGAGATCCAAGAACAACATAATGCAAATCATCATTTATTATTGAGCATTTAAGTGCCACCTGGGACAGTGACATTGAGGAGTGAAAGGTATCTATGTCATACCTGTGCAGATATAGTCTCAGTCAACTCTTTGTCAAGTACTCGGCGCTTCTCACTGGACTCCACGGTTTTCTTCTCTATAGCCAGAGTGAGTGACTGTATAAGGAGAGATTTTAAAGCTGTTAGCTCAGGATGAGTCAGAATTATAAATAGCAGTTGAGTTTGGTTTAGTTTAACTTGCTCAAGCTTATTTCTCCTCACCTTGATCCTCTGTTCATCTTGCTGGGCATACTTGACGATGGCCATTGTGTCCTCATCTTTGCGTGTTGACTCCTCTAAGAAGGCGTCCATGGTCTGCTGATCCCAGTTCATCTGGTTTCTGAACTCCTCTAGCTTCTGTTTAGCTTTGAATATTTGGTTCTAAGGATAAAGTCAAAGGTTAAGTAGCACATTTTGGCACTAATAGCCATTGGAGATTTATATGCAGTGGATGGTACCAACCTCCAGCATGTTCCTCCTTTCTGCTAAACCTCTAAGGTCATTCTCCATCTTAGCGGTCTCCTGTGACAGGCGGCCTGTCTCCCTTTCTGCGAGGGCTGTGAGGTGTTTCTCCAACTCTTCCTCTTTTTCCTTTGCTCTGCACAAAACCTACATGCAGAATAATCAAATTTGACGACACACTCTGGCACTGTGACTGTAACCCAAGTACCAGAGGAGACACAATCCTGTCTCACACATATATAAACGGTGTATTTTTATAAACATACCTCCGTATTTCCCAGCTCTTGTTTAAGATTTTTGAGGTTTTCAGTTGCAACCAGCTTTTGATCCTTGACTTTCTCAAGTTCATTTTCCCGCTGCACCAACTCTGTCTCCTTCTTTCGAATCTGTTGGTGAGGAGGTGAACAGATAAAATAAAAGCAAACACACGTGGCATGCAGCATTTTGTTCTTGTATATATTTTGTAATTGTATATATCTTGTTTGTCTGGTATGGGTTTTACCTTCACCACATGAAGTCACATAAGGAGTTATAACTTACTATCATAAATAAATAAATAAGCCTTCAGACCACACATAAATCAACAGATTTTTCATTAGATTTGTGTTATGAAAACGTTATCTAAAAATAATTTCAGAGTTGGGAAGTAGTGAACTACATTAAATTAAACCTGTAGTTAAACTACATTTTGCAGTTGCTTGCTGGTAGTTTGAGTATATTTATATTTGCATGATGATTTGGGTAGTTAAAATGCTTTGCCTTTTTCTTTGTAGTCCACAAGTAAAATACAAACAAGTTGAGGACACAAAAGTCAAGAGATTTTTAAAAATATTTTTATTCTATCTACAGCTCAACTGTGAAAAGCATTTGGCTTTAGTTTGTAACGTTAAAATCTGAACATTTGAAACTTGAATACATGAAGTGTCTTTCGTCATACTCATCACTGAGGTGTACCTGCCTAACTGAGTAACACCTGATGCAACACCCCCACCTGGAGTTTTGTTTCTGGAGAGTCAGACTGACGGGCTCTGAATGTAAAACCAAAGCTGACATTCTTTCACTTTCAGTGGCTATTTTTGTTTTTTTATGTATGACCCTTTAACAAGTGGGCACATTTTTCCTGCAATGTGACTGTCATGGTTTCTTATAATCCCCAGTCAGCTGGATCATTTTCTTTACAAACAAGTTTGATCTACTTTTTCTAAACACTTATAGTCTAAAAAAACAGATCTCTCACTCAATCCTCACACTGCACAATTTAACACACTTTAAACCAGTGGCTCTTTATTTTGTGGCAGTAATTTTATTTTACATTGATTTTTGTCTTAAACGATTTTACTCTGATAAAATCAAACAGGGTCGTTGTTTGGCAGTGTGAACCGGTTAAATTCAGGCCCTCAGCTCTGTGGATAAAGAAAACTCACCTCCTCTATCAGCGCCTTGTTCTCGGCGTTGGGCTCGGGGATAGCGAAGCGCTCATCCCAGCCCACCTCAGATAAAACTGTGTCAACGAAGCTCGCCATGTTCCACCGAGTCTCCACACGGACACCGAACAGTGAATCAGAGAGAGACTTGCTTTAGGTGGGTTATATTGAAGTCTCCGTGCAGGTGGTCTCTGTCTGATAGTAGCTGTTGCTAGCTGCTCTGTTGTCGGTCGCCCCTAGCAACCGCGCGTGCCTCTCGATGCTGTCGCCACGGGGAGGCAGCGCGAGCCTCCACAGCTCTGTCGGCTGCTGGACGAAGTTTCATAAACGCTTCAGTTACACGGTGTGCACAACCCTACACAACACTGAGAGGTCTATGTGTAATGTATTAGAGGAAGATACAGTTTGAAAGAGGATACAAAAGTCACTGATCCATCTCAGCGCGTGTACAGTATCTCCAGAAAAGTGTGATCTAAGATATAAACTGGCTAGTGCTGTTTTTCTTTTGGAGGATAACATTCATGAGCGTTGATCGGACAAAAACAGTCAGTATTACTGAACGGCATGCTATAATCTGCCAAAGTGTACCATACACAGTATATGTTTTACCTAATGAGGTATTTTGTATACAAGATCTACGATCAGTGAACATTCATTTGGACTTCTCAAGGTTAAGAGAAACTTCAAACAGTTTAGAGCAAATTACCCACCAACCATGAACCACAATTTCTAACTAAATCATTAACAAAATATTATTTTAGGGTATGCAAAGCTATGATTGTTTTCTATCTTACGCACACACATAAATGCAAAAAAGTCTGGCAGAATTAAAGATACCAAATTGAAACATTTATTTTATATTTATACATTTGTGTTTAAACAAACAGCATTATGCTTAAAAAATTACAATCAATGTTTTATACTGACTTGTCGCACAAATGTATCATAAAACAAAAACGAAATCAGGAATGCACAAAAGAGTATTAAAATTCAATATTTAAAGAACGACATCCCCTTGTGAACCCTCGTGTTTAGATTACAATTCAAAAAGTGTGTCTATCTACCTGCTTCTGAGCGCAGCCCAGCCACATCAACGGGATGGTCGCTCCTCTCTAGTTGGCTTGAGCGCACACAAAAAGCCCAATACTTTAGATAAAAGTTCCAAACCACCACAAGTTGACCAACAAAGAGATATGCCTTTTTTTATATATATATATGTAAATACACACACACATATATATAAAGTCTCTGCTGTGTAAAATATTTCAGTCCTGAGGGTTGAAAAGGCAACATAGTTCTCAGCTCAGTGCGGTCCTCGTGTCCTCCGTTCACTGCGCTCAGTTTTGTAGAAACCTCACATGGATGTTCGTTCAGTGAGAGCAGTCCTTAAACTGCCGTGCTTTTGGTCCCGATGTGTGGCCGTGCAAACTCCACAAAGTCATCAATAAGGACAGGCCATGCTCCTATTAACCAGACAAACAAACAAGACTAATTCAATGATTTGACTCCACCATGTGTGAAGACACAATCATATAACTGATCATTTTCACTGTCAGCTGGGCGTGAACACTGTACAAACCTTCCTCATCGTAATTTGACATGTCGTCTGTGATCATTGTGCTGAAGTCTAGTAAGAGGTTCCATGTGTCTTTAGGAATTGATCTTTTGTGGTGCTCCTGCAAAAGACATTGAGAAAGGTTTAAGCAACGCAGTCAGTTATGAGTAATTGTATTTGCATGTTTAGAATAAAGTTTAGCATAATTGTCAACTTACAACTAAAAATGTGTTCCACAAGTCCAGGAACTTGAATCTTCCAGCCAGTACTAAATTCCAATATGCAATTGCCATTTCTAAATCTGTAAGAAACCCTGGGATTGGTCAACATGCATTCAACAAGCAAACAGTTATTATGATGAGAATTAAACTATTCTTACCCAAACCTTTCTGGCCAGGATTCTTTGCAAAATTAAATGTAAACTGGTAAAAGTCCTTAAATTTCCCTTGGTCCTTTAACTCTTGTTCCATCTTTGGCAGCTGAGCTTTTAGTTTCTCTATGCTGTCACACCTGGGGACACATAATGAAGGAAAGGCATAACAGCAAGTTTGTCAAACGGAAGATTCAGTAATTCTCTTGTATTTGACAACTTTCGGACAATGCCTTGAACCTCCCTACTGAGATGCAAATGCTGCAGTGCACTGTACATGCAACAACAGTATTTCAGAATTCAAATAAACCTTCTATGCCGTATATGTAACATCAATTTAGACATGAATTAATACATATGAAGTTTTGCAAATCTAATCAGACACATTTATTTGATCTTAACCCTTTTATGACTCACAGAGAGAAATCTGTTTATAAAATGAAATAATAATTTGGGTTATAGTGGATCTGTGAGTTTGTAATATTAATGCCCACTTCAACGAGAACAGAGGGAGTCTCAGGATTCTTTGTACTATCTGAAAATACATCCTCACCCCTGTTCTGCCATGCCATCCATGAACTCCTGTTTCGAGAACTCGCACTGTGTGGCCGCCCTGAACTTCCAGGCTATGAGGAGGACACTTATACTGGCTGGGTCCAAGCCCAGGTCGTCACAGAACTGCTGGATCCCATCAATGCCAATCTTGTTGTCATCGTGAGGATCTATGAACAAGGGTGTGGAGAGTGCTTTGGTTAAGTAATAACACACAGGTAAATGGCAAAGTGGTCTCAAAGAAAACACTCCATACTTTTCAAATGCTGCATCATTTGATTGACTCCACTACTGTAAATAAAATCTAGAAAAAGGTGAAAATGCAGTGAGCGCTGTGATGGAGCATTATTGTTCTGCCATACCTCTGTATCTATTGTACAGTTGTTCAAGCTTCTTCTTGTCTAAGGCCCCTTTTAAATTTGAAACATAGAGCTCTGGACTTTGGAAAAACTTGTCCGTGGCAACATCTAGTTTCCAGTCATTCTGTGACAGACAGGTCAGTGCAGTCTTCTCATTGGATTGTGTGAAAATCATGAACTGACGAACTTTATCCTTCTGTGAGGACTTCAGCTTGTTCTGCACAAAGACACAGAAAGAAAATAACATAAAAACACAAAACACCTGTTGTTACAATTTTACACGATTATACTGATGTCGGAGAACACCAAGAGGAACAACAAACACATAATATTTGTAAAGTAATGTTTGTCTGCATATAACAGCAGGAATAAAATGCACATTTTCACACGATAACAACGACAGGTGGTTTAGTTGTTAGCTGAGGAGACAGTGAACGGCAGCACTAAGACAATTAGCAATAACATGCTATCCTGACAGCAGTGACCGACTTACAATGTGTTGACTGCCACTATCTTTACTTTTCTGGTAACACTGAACAAGCCATCTGGCTATTGGTTATAAAACCGTGTCGGCATCAGCTCATTGTCTGAGCTGCTTCAGTGCGTAAGGGTCAATTTGTTTGTCAGTTGGGTTTGAAGGCTAGCAAGCTTAGCTTAGCTTAGCTGGCCAGTCTCACCATGAGCTAGTTCAGCTAATGCTAACGTCGAGAGCTGCGTTTGTTTTCATTTCATAAAGGGAAATAAAAGGTTACCAGTGCTGCTTCTTAGTTATATTGCTCCCCCAAGAGTCCTAGAAAGTGAGTGTGATTGCTGTTTGTGTTTGCATCACGGTACCAGAGCAGAAAGAGCCTTTTCTTACCATGTTTGTGTTGTCTCGACTCCCTCTCCTCCCATCCAGCTGGCTAACGCAACTGAAGTTTGTGAGTCAACGAAAAAACTTCTTCCGGTTTGAAGCTTCGTTGTTAGAAATAAAAGCACAAAATGACATATCCTTAACTGTTATATTGCTCGGTTTCCTATTGGTTGCCCAACAGTTTGCACCTATTTAGAGCCAACTAAAAAAAACTTCATTAAAGTTTAACACTCCTCTGACGAACCTGAATATATTAACGAATATGTGTTTTATTTGGGAGCAGCTGGCCGGAAGTGACTGTTGAAGTCCCTGAAAAACACTTCTTCCTCCATGTCCGACTGCTTAGTCCGCCGCTCTGGATGTTCAGGACAGCCCTGAGGAGGTTTCAGACCAAATGGAGGTCGTACAGACACAGGTTTGTGCCCTGGGTGGCGCTGAACTTGTCCAAAAACGAGAAGACTCTGCGGCAGGTGACGGAGCGCTCCAAAGACAAACTGGTTCCGGATGTCGAGGTCTCTGAGTGCCTGCTGCAGCTCTTCAGAGTCCTGCTCAGGAGTCGAGAGGAAGATACTCACGGGGGGCTCCGAGCGGCTCGCTTGCTCAAAGGCGGGACAAGTGAGGAATACCAGTATGGTGGACTATCACCGTGTCGAGGTGATGCCATGTTTCAGTCTCTGGGCTTCTGCATTGACCGCAGGCCCAGCACTTTGCCCTCTGCAGGGACTGGAGTGTTTGTCACCAAAGGATTTGTGCCCAAAGGAGCTACAGTGGCCATGTACCCTGGCACAGTCTATCAAGCCTATGAGCCAATCCTCCTCCAGTCCATCAGAAACCCCTTTGTGTTCAGGTGCATTGACGGCGTCCTGATTGATGGCAATGACAAGGGCATCTCCAGAATGGTGTTCAGGTCATGCAGTGGCAGGGACAGACTGGGGCCCTTCATGATGAGTGACACCAGCTGGCTGACAGCCAGTCCGCAAAACCCACTTGCTGTGGGTCAGTATGTGAACAACTGCTCCAACGAGTGGCCAGCCAACGTGTGCTACCAGGAGTATGATGTCCCGGACACATTTCCCATTGAGCTCCGCCAGTATCTGCCCAATGTCAACTACAGCCTGGACACACAGAGGCCTCTACGCTGTGTTGTCCTTGTATCACTCAGAGACATTACAGCAGGGGAGGAACTCTTCTCCAACTACTACACCATTGTGCATTAGACACAAGGCACACTCCACTGTTCTGCTTTGGTGTCAGAACTGAAGAAAATTTACATTTTTAAAATTCAGAAACATCTCTCTTTCTACTTTCACTTTCCACTTTAATAAAGGCAAAATATGTCTGGTATGAAAAAAACAAAACTGCTATTTATTTTGACTGTGTTGAGGGGTATTGTAGGAATAAACAGAAGGATCAAAAGTAAATTGGACCAGAGGAAAAATCCACATAGGATCTGCTTGTGTCTAAACTGAGCACATTAGTGGAAGTAATAATAAAAGTTGCAATGCTGAATTTCAGAAGTACCCCACTGGAAATAAAGGTTCTCCATTCAAAATGTTGCATAAAATATAATAATTTTATTAGTAGAAAGCAATTTTTGATTTTTTAAAGTGTTATGTTCTTTATTTAATACTAAATATATTTGACTTGGATTGTTAGAAATGTTGTATTCATGTCTTAAATCTGTGATAGAGGTGGTGCTCATACTGCTGGGTATTTTAATACATAGCAGTGTGTAAAGGTGCTATGTCTTGGAGGAAAACCTTCAACCTTTGAAGTAACCATACTGTTCAATACAGACAACTTTATTAATCTCAGTAGGGCCAATTCTTTTGGGCAGCTTGTACCAAAATAAACAGCGACATAAAAATAAATAAATAAATGACACAAGAGAGCTCATTGTGGAGTTGCATCTAAAATATTAGACTGATGATTGGATTTGATAACACAAATGAAATGTCAGTCAAAGTCTATGGGATGTGCAGTAGTCTGTTTGCAGAGAGGATAAATGCTTTAAAATAGCAACACCTTCATGGCAACAGTGAAAAATCACTTACAAGAACATGTCCAGAAGAAGCCAAAATAATTGCTGCTTTATGAAGGATTTGTTTGAATCTCTCTGCTTCACCCTGGTAATCTTAACGCAGATTTTAACATTGCCCGACAATAATGTTGAACCAAGCTATAAAACTAAATTTATCGGGAGGAGAGTAATCAAATTCTCACATTCATACGGGCTTTGGTCATTACAGTGGTGATCAGAGTGAGAGAAAACTGGAGAGCGTGAAAGCAATGGCATTATTGTCACCAGGGACTCAGTAGAGGAAGTTTACAGTATAATGTCTGGTGCCAAGAAGGAAATTTCCTCTTGATTTTCCCCTCTCCAACATCATGCCACAACAGGACTGGTTAACAGGTTTTATGAGTTTGAGTAGTATTGCAGGTCCTGCCACCTCTGCATACAGTCACCTACACTGTAAGATGGTACAGTTGTCATTTACCATTGTGTAGTTAAAATAGTCCCCAACAAGTCTCCAGTTAGCTGACTAATCGTTAAAATACCACAAAGGTCTATAAGGAAACTGATTACGCGTGACAAAAGGTAAAAATCATTTACTGCAGCATTTCCTCCTCTTTCTGATAGGTAAACATGTTTCGTGATTATTTTAATACTACAATTTGTTCAACACTGGAATTATTGATTGTATTTCATGAATTTTTCTTTATGGCCTTACACGAACCTTGTATCCAAGAGATGTTGCACAACCTTGTCCTGCGAGTTTCATGTCATAACGAGTTTTGACCTGCCACGCACGCCGTAGAAGCCGAAGCACCGCTTATCACCGCAACATTCATCCGCTTAGAAATATAGTCTGGATTAATTTTCACATTTTTATCCGTTATTGCCGGAAAATGTGTATATAGCAAATAGTAAATAAGTAGGAGTGTGATCCAAACATTAAATCCGTCAAATGCCACAATATTATGAACTAAACTGAGCATTAATAATGTTCATCAGTGAAAATAGTCCGGCCGCATAAAGGCAGTTGGCATCGCCATCAGCGATCTTTCCAGTCGCATGCTGAAGTTGGGAACGGATCATGTCTAGCGATTGTGCTGATTACAACAGGTAACACCTCTCATTTGCCATGTTGATTAAGGACAGCAGCCGATGTTTAGTCGATTATAGCGTGTCGTACTGACGTGTACTCTGCAGGATGCTATTATTTTTTTGTTTTTTTTCACGCCAACAATGTCCTAACCGCTGTGAGGACGACGTGGTTGCTAACATTTAGCTTCGTGATGTTGGCTACACCGCAGTTCTAAATTACCGTTAGAAAATATCTGAATGGGCGAATCTTTTACTGTTATAACGGTTAATATAACTATAATCCAGGCCAGGGTGTTATCAGTAAATGACTTTGTGCTGTGGCGCATGTGTCAGCCGAGATGGATCGCCGGGCCGGGCCTTAGATCGGCCTAGTCCTGAGACGGCAGCAGAAGCCTCAGTCGGCAGTGCAGGCCCAACTGTCCGACATGTTGGCTAACGGCGGAGCTCCATGTTGAAACGCAGCGAGCCCGGCCAGATGTGACTTCACCGCCCAGGTCGAGGTGAGACTCAAGGGGCGTGTGAGCCGGTCTGAGGCCTGTTCGAGGTTACATAACCCGCATGGAGGGGGAAAAAAATCTGAGGGGCAGGTAGCTGAGGATCTCCGCTCGTGGAATTCGACACGTGCGCCGAGCGGGGCCTAGGACTGTAACGAGACACTCTGGGCGTGACCGGGGCGCGTGCACACCCGCACGTCTGACGCAGCTTTTACCGTTTGACTCGATTTAGTCAAAAAACGACGTGAACACTGCGGCTGTTCGGTTTGAGCCCCCCGTTACACGTGGCATGAATACGACTGTCCCGGTTCATCTGTCCTCTTTTCTCCTTTTTTGTGATGTCTAAGTTGACCTGGATGTGAAATTTGACCCTTTTTTTTGCCTGATGTCTTAAACAGCTCAAAAGATAGAGACCATGGGGGGCCAGAGGGGATGGAGCCTGATGGTGTCATCGAGGTAAGCATCTGACTCAGTGAATTGCTCATTTGTTTTAATCATTTGAGATTCACTGCTGAATTCGTAGTTCCCCTCAATAACAAGATGATCCTATCTTTTCTTTCACCCAATTTCAGAGCAACTGGATCGAGATTACGGACAACTTTGATGATATGAACCTGAAGGAGACCCTTCTCAGGGGGATATATGCTTATGGTTTTGAAAAGCCATCTGCCATTCAACAGAGGGCGATCATTCCTTGCATCAAAGGTACATTATCAC
Organism: Terapon puta; assembly: GCA_028564955.1. Classification (NCBI taxonomy): domain Eukaryota; kingdom Metazoa; phylum Chordata; class Actinopteri; order Centrarchiformes; family Terapontidae; genus Terapon; species Terapon puta. The sequence continues at coordinate 16,656,260 of JAOXYL010000071.1, forward strand.
TGTTACACATACATGTGCGTTATTTGGTTTTGAGTGAAGTGATGCTTTACCATCTTTCGGGACTTACCCATTAATGGGGACGACATTTTCTTACTGATCACTCAACACTGGTAATCATTCAGCTCAGATGTTTGACATGGTTATACTTCCTGTTTTTATAAAACTTCAATACACATTCTGTGAGACTGCATTTGAAGTATTGTCTTACTGTAATGTTTGTCCTCTTGCCTTTAGGCTATGATGTCATTGCCCAGGCTCAGTCAGGCACTGGCAAAACGGCCACGTTTGCCATCTCTATCTTGCAGCAGCTGGACATTGAGCAGAGGGAGACTCAGGCTCTGGTGTTGGCTCCCACCAGAGAGCTGGCTCAGCAGGTACTGTTCCTGAGGTCACGATAACCTCAACAGTGTCTCAGACCTATACAGCATACTGAGGACACTTATTCAAGTACAAAGGTACCCTCTTTTTTCCAATTTGTCCAAATTCTGAAAATGTGAACCGAAGTATCCTCTTATGGTTGGTGTAGTCTCTCTCCATGGCTACATTGGTCTAAAAGGTGATCTGGCTTACCAGCATTTATTTGTGCATTCAATTGTCATGTTCCTGTAGAAAACTGGGTGATATGATGGCATACCATCTTTCGGGACTGACTCTTGAAATGGAGAGTTCCTTTTCATTTTACTGATCACTTTGAACAGTTATTCTACACTTGAGTGAAAATGTCCTCATGTCATCTGTACCACATTATCCTGAACAAGTGTTGTTTCTTCGTGCTTCTGTCTCCCTTTATTAGATCCAGAAGGTCATCTTGGCTTTGGGTGACTACATGATGGCAGCCTGCCATGCCTGCATTGGTGGGACAAATCTCCGTAATGAGATACAAAAGCTGCAGGCTGAAGCCCCTCACATAGTGGTGGGCACACCAGGACGCGTGTTTGACATGCTTACCAGGCAACACCTGTGTGAGTATCGCACGGCTTAAGCAGAAAAGCATTAGCAGCGATTCACGAAGCTTGACTTCTAACAGCACATTTCTCTGCAGCCCCAAACATGATTAAGATGTTTGTTCTGGATGAAGCCGATGAGATGTTGAGTCGAGGGTTCAAAGATCAGATCTACGATATCTTCCAGAAACTGAGCACAAACATCCAAGTGAGTATCTTTAGCGGCAGCCACAACACCGACTGATGGGTTAAACACAGCGGCCTTCTGCAAACAGAAGTCTGCTTTAGTTACATGACGCAGATTTTATGTTTCATGTAACAATGCTAGCAGACTATTGTGTGGAAGGAGATTATTGTGCATTGAACTGAAAATGAGATGTGGTCGAACCTCTTTCTTAATGTTCGTTGGCCTCCATCTCAAGGTCCTGTGCCACACTAGATTCTGTTTAAACATTAAAGCTTTGAAATTATCCTCCAGGTTTTCACTCAGACTGTGTGGATCTTACAGTAACATGTTGACCTGTTTCCTACAGGTGGTCCTGCTCTCTGCCACCATGCCAGCAGAGGTGTTGGACGTCACCAAGAAGTTCATGCGTGACCCCATCCGCATCCTGGTGAAGAAAGAAGAGCTTACCCTCGAGGGTATCAAGCAGTTCTACATCAACGTGGAGCGAGAGGTGGGTTGACTTGTCACTGCTACAACAGCCAAATGCCCCTTCTCTCCAAAGCACCCTGCTAAAACTGCAGGAGCCGAGCCTCTCAGGTTTAGCTCATGTGGCCGTGTAAGCATGGGTACACCAGGGAAGGAGATTAAAGTCACAGTATCGGAAATGAGACTCGGATGGACCTCTTTCTAAATGTCTAGTGTCCTTTGTCTCAAGATCCTGTGTTACATTAATTTTGTTATAGATTTTTAAAACAGAGCTTAATGTGTTAACATGTGACCTCACTCTGTTCTTGGTCTTTTTTTTTTTCTTTTTGTACTTCACAGTGCCGTACCTTGCTTAACCCCTTGTTCTTGTCTCCAGGAGTGGAAGTTGGACACCCTGTGTGATCTGTATGAAACACTGACCATCACGCAGGCTGTCATCTTCCTCAACACCAGGAGAAAAGTCGACTGGCTGACTGAGAAGATGCACGCTAGAGACTTCACAGTCTCTGCCCTCGTGAGTTCTCTGCCTGCTCAGCTCATGTATCAGCATTACTGCTGCACATTTTCCTCACTAAAACAAACTGTTCTTTGCAGCATGGTGACATGGACCAGAAGGAGCGTGACGTGATCATGAGGGAGTTTCGGTCTGGCTCAAGCAGAGTGTTGATCACTACTGATCTTCTGGTTAGTATGAGTGGTGGTGTGGAGCAGTTGATGGGTAACAAGTGTATATAACATGTCTGAGTTGAAGGAAAAAAAAAGTTAAAACCCAAAATGTTTTTAATCCTGCAACAGTCCAAAAATGGCCAAGCAGTTAAAACTTTTGGGAGATCAGGGCTCGTTCTCCACAATGGGTTCTTCTACTGTAGGAATCTGTTACTTTAAATACGAGCGACATTAACACACTTAAAAACTTGAAACGGTCGGTCTCTTCGACTGGAATTTGAAAAACACTCTCTCTTCTCAGGCTCGTGGTATTGACGTCCAGCAGGTCTCTCTGGTCATTAACTACGACCTTCCTACAAACCGAGAGAACTACATTCATAGGTAGGTCTCATCACGCATCACACCTACACGTGCACCTCTCTCCTCTCCTCTCGTGGGCCGACCACAGCTTACCAATCTTTATTTTTTTCTCCCCCTCTCCAGAATTGGTCGTGGTGGCCGTTTTGGCAGAAAAGGAGTTGCTATCAACTTTGTCACGGAGGAGGACAAGCGGATTCTTCGGGACATCGAGACGTTTTACAATACAACTGTGGAGGAGATGCCCATGAATGTGGCCGACCTGATTTGAGCCCCTGAGAGTTTCATTTTTTTTTAACGCAGTTGATAGCGATCGTCCACTTGCATTGTGCTTATATTATTCGCGGGGGGAAAAAAAAACTTCTCAATGCTAAAAAAAAAAAACCTTTGGATCAGAATTTTGGTATGTGTTAAAAGTGAGGTGTTTTCTATGGTGGTCCCTCTCGGACAGTTGTAGATTCTAACCTCGGCAGCTGGCTGGTTGGAGCTACAAAGCCATGGGGTCTGTAAACATGAAGGTCTTTATCAGGTTTTTCTTTCCATGTTCGATTAAAGTGTGTGTATTCGATGTTCTCCACCATTTAGTAACTTACTTGTGGACTAAAAGGTATAAGTGCTGTATAAAGTCTGCAAATTATGTTATGCTAACATATATGCGATGTATCGTGAGTCTGCTTAATAGAGGCACTTGTCATGTTATACTGTAGATTCACTTGCTTTTTATTATCTTTTGTGACTGTTTTAATTTAAATGTTTTCTCTTGGTTTTTTTTTTTTTTTTTTATCCCACTTGCTTTACCAGAATTCTTCACTCGTTGGCCATGTTTTGCTGACGTGGTTTTACCCTTACCAGAGTATATTGCTACCCCCCCACCCCTCTCTCCTCGCCTCCTCCACCCCACAACTTTTCAGATCCCTCTACCCCCTCTGAAATTGTATGAATGTCTTAATAAACTGAAATTGCTGTAAGTAAACTTGCTTTATCGTCTTATGTTTGGCATCACGTTGAGGTGGAGTTATCTGCTTTTAACGGGATGAACATTTGAGCGGGCTCGCTGCTTTAAAGATATAGGTTTGCAGTAATTGGCCTGGAGGGGAAAAATACCTCCACGTTACCTCAACATGGCTGAGTAGGAGCACGTGTAGCGTCTGACTCGGCAGGAAGCAGCAGGCACAGGTGTGTGAGATCTGTTGTGCAGCACCACCTGCTGGCAAACCAGCAGCATAACTGAATACAGTCATCTGTAGGGGAGCATTAGTGAAAGTGGAGGGAAAAGTATTTAATGTTTAAGTCAACATTTTTCTAGGATTGTTGAAAGAGACATTTTCATTTTCACATTCATTTTATA
>JAOXYL010000071.1:16664242-16681306 GCA_028564955.1 Terapon puta
GTATGTCCATCAGTAGTCTGAAAAAAGCTTTAAAAAGTGTATTTATTTATTTATTTATTTATTTATTTATTTATTTAATTTCTGCAGGTAATTGAATAGGTAAATAAAAATGAGAGAGGTTTCCTTGTGTTAAAAAAATTGGGATTTTTTGGCAGCCATTTTGTATACCGTAGTAGTGAAACAGTATCCATCTATTATTATATAATAAATAATTAATCATATTTATATTATCAATAATCAGTGTGTGAGTTTAGTTGTGACCTGTTTTGTGACACATTCTCCCGTCAAGCAAAGTCCATGTTTTCACATTATTAAACAACCGATGCCAGAGGTCATTGACGTGTTGGTGATCTCACACTAACAGAGACAAACATGAATCGTGTGGTCTCTTTGCCTCTCGAAACACAGAACACACGCTCCAGTGTTTTCACATGGTTGTCCAACTGAAGGGACTGAGGTAATATTCACAGCGATGGTCCTCTCGTTTTGACCGATGACGCACCTCCTCATTCACACTAACCTCAGGTAAAACTACATAAAGGCTGCTTTGCAAGGGTAGGTGTTAAAATAGTATGGTTTGCAAAGGAGAGACAATTTCACAGCTGTGCAGTACAGCCTCCCTACAAATCCAGAGGTCTTCTCTTTCACCTGCGGGTGGGTCGCTGCCTTCCACAGGTCATAGATATCCTCCACGTGGCCATGTGAGGTCATCATCTGGTCATAGATACACACGTGGTAGGGCGCTTTACCCTCCCCTGAGAAATAGACGTGCTCTTGTGGCGACACACCGACGGCGTTGGCGCAGATGCCCATAAACACGTCGTCTATGTATATGGAGGCGTTCAGGGTCAATGTGGCTTGGTAGATTTTGTCCGCTACGTCGCTGGAGACGACATACCCGGCCCCAGCTGTGTAGTCAGGGTACGACAACCACGGGTACATTTCAAAGGCCACATAGTACTTGCTTTCCTTCCTGCGGATCGGCGGTGCCCCTCTGTGCACTCGACCGATCCAAAAGTCTGTGACGCCTCTGCTACTCACGTCCTGCAGGTAGCTCACCAGGTTGGGCATGTGGACGAAGATGTCATCGTCGGCGGTCATTAGGAAGCGGGCGTGTGCGCAGCGGCTGTGCATCCAGTGGAACTGCAGCAGCAGCTTCAGGGTCAGGTTGTGGAAGGAGTCTAAAAAGTCTTGTTGGATCAAATCCCCGTGGAGACGGTCCTCGTGTATGAGCTGCTCCTGAAAGCTGACCCCACTCCTCTTGCTCCATGAGGGCTCCTCCTTTTTGGTCTGAGGCGCTCCCAACGCGAACACCACCTTGACTGTCACTCCCAGGGCGTTTTGGATGTAGGTCTCGTTTCCCCAGGTGGATCTTATGGCGTTTCGCCTCTCAGTGTTCTCTGGCGACGTTTTGACAAAGAGGAGCAGGAGGACGTCCTTCCCGGTGCACTTCTCCGGGTGGTCCAGCAGGTAGCGGAAGTTGCTGAAGCTCTTGGCCTGCTCACGCGGGATGGTGAGGCTCTTGTTGATGTAGGTGAAGCGGTTGACCAGGTAGCGGTAGGAGTATGACTTGAAGTGGCTTACGACGCTGTTGTCCATCTGCTCCCAGCAAACCATCACCACAGACAGCACCAGGCAGGTGGTCATCAGCTGCACACACTGGCATTTTCGTATCCGCCGGAAGTTCACGAACATCCTGGAATCTTGTCACCCGGTGGCGGTGGTCCCCGTCTGGTTGGTGATGGTGGTGAAGCAGCTGGTGCGCGCGAAGGGAGAGGCGAGGTGGTTGAGGTTGAGAGTGTTGTTCCAGTGCCTCAGTGCAGCATTTGGTGGGTCTTCCATCCTAGGATTTCCACATTCAGCAGCAGGCATAGGCGTGGGTGAGAGTCACTGGGTCTTCTGGGAGACGTCCTGTATCGCCGCAGAATCAGTCACAGCCTCGCGGTCGCCCGACAGCCGGAGATTCATCTTTCACCCATGACGCTGTTGTGCTAAAGTACTGGAGAGGAGAGAGCACATTTACTCGTGAGACAGATGTGGATGAACATTTTGTTGAAACCCCCAAAGGAAGCGTGACCTTCGCTTCCTTTTCTGTCATAAGAAGGAAGTGGAAATGTAAAAATACGTTGCTCTCACAATTTCTGCTTGGCTAATGTGTTCCTTATTTGGAAACAATGTTCAACCGTTTCTCAGGTTTCTCAAGCACATATTTCTGTTTTTTTGCATCACATGCTGGATCTGAACTTGACATTTGACTACACCCACTTGTTTCTGTGCAAGAGTAGTAACGCGAGCTGTAAAGTCAAAAGTTAACGTGCGGGGTGAAGGGGCGGCTGGGAGGGGGGGGATTGAATGCAAAAGCCAACACAGCAAATGCGGCCATGCAAGCCAGACCATAATGGAGGGGTTTAGGGCACAGACCCACTGAAATCGCTGAGAGTCATGGAAAGCATTCGGACACAATGGACAACGTCAGAATAGCTCGGCAGCACAATGCGGGACGAGAATAGCCTGCTTCCGTCGGCCCTGGGCTGAAACCAAGGGGGGATCATGATGTGCCCGGGGCCTGGGACTCCCACCGCACCCCGAGAGCTTTTTAAACATCATCGGATGGCCTGTGCCTAATGGGGTCACTGGCTCAGAATGGCTCTCTTTTCTCTCTCCCTGATAATGAGAAACTCTGCTTCACCTCTAGTTTACATTAGCATCCTGCTCTTAAACAGGAACACTTGCTGCTAGATCCCATTCATTGTTTCTTTTATTGTACAGGCTGGTCACGTACATATTTTTACCTTTATCAGACAGAGGCTGAAGGAATTTTACAGGCCGCAGAGACAGGCCCCCCTTATCTGCTAGACTGTGATCCACGTGTGTAACATACATATGACCATACTGGAAGATGAATAGGACTGAAATGTGGCATATTCCCTTAATGGTTGTTTCACTAAAACTGCAGAGGGAAGCAAGATTTTTCTTCATTTACCTCCCACGTATATTTGTTTTTATGTGCTTCAGCTATCTGCCAGTTCCTGTGACCTTGGGTAATTTACATGACATGTAAATCATTTTCATATAAACTATTTTACTTTTTATAAATGTCCTACAACAAAACAATTGTCCACAGTTCGCAGGGATATTATTTATGAAAAAAACTTGACATAATTTTTTTTTAAATGCATGTTTCAAGCATCACAGGTTCCTCTTGCGTCTATTATGTCTGACTGACAGCATGGACCTCAGAGACAGATGTGGGTAAACCAAAACTTTTTTGCATGGTATAAATAACACATTTTTTAAAAGTCATTTTCATTTGGGTGAACCATCCCCCTCAGACCGGCTTAGAAAAGCGGACATGCTATTGAGGCCAAAAACACGCCTTTCGCAAATTACAGTCCAAAGGCAAAAGCAGTAAATCAACTCAATGATGGCTATGACCGGTGATGGGAATTACATAGACACTGTAGTCGTTGAAAAAAATTCTAATCTGTTCATACACTTCTAACTGGACTATCTGGTTCGCAGAAAATCAAACACAATAAATAGCAAATTGAGTTATCTGGCTAAGAAATTCAAAGAGATAAAGCTCATGTGACAGGTGCACCCTCCAACAATGTCAATTGGTTAGTGCGGCCTTTTCCCAGTACAGGATATACATTGTGTGCTGTTTTGTACTATATTGAAAATGACCCTGTTTTACTGAAATGTTTATCATTAGGTTTTGTTTATTGTGGACAAGCACCTTTTAACAAATTATGTTGTAAAACGCTGCCTGAGGGCGGTGCTACCGTCTTGTCTTGTACTTTGAAACAGGTTTGTTCTGCTGTCGCTCTGTCCGGCTGTACACTCTACTGCAGAAATACAAGTTTCAGTCCTCGGAGCTGCATCTAAAACAAGCTCTGCGAAAGTGAACCACCCTGTAGGCAAATTTCCAAAGTCACCATTAGTAAAAATAGATTTGAAATACACAGAGGGAGGGAGGGAAAAGCACACTATCATCTCGACTCACCAATAGAAAAATATCTGTGTGTGACTCAGAGACAGGGCTCCTTTCTCCACTGAGCCTTTTCCTCTGTCGCACAGGTCCTCCTCTCCGCTAGAAGTTTACTTTCCCCTCAGAAAACAGGAGGCGACACGCTCATCAGAGGTGGGCGGCGATCCCTCACATCTTTCTTCGTCACACTGTGTGAGACTATGTGTTTTTCTGGTCCTTCCTCTGCCCCTCTGAATGTGTAGACTGTAAGTTGCTTATAAACGTGCTAGTTGCCTTGGCTCTTCTCTCTCTCTCCTCCCTCCCTCTTTGAGTGTGGGGGTGGCCTGCCTGTGTGTATAGGTGGGGTGGGAGTAGAGAGGAAAGGGAAGGAAATGATGAGAGGGAGGCCTGCCCTCTGTGTCTCATCTTTGTTTTCCACCAGGCTGACAGGCAAAAAGGCAGGATGATTGAAAAACACCGGTGAAAGCAGCGGAGCTTTGTGTGCAATGACGCACACGCCGCTCCCGCCTCAAGTCAACATATTTACTGTCATAATTATATGATAACAAATAAGTATCTTCTTAGCTCTGATTTAGATGCTGGTTGATTGCATTACTTTCTTTATCTGAATGATTATAAAACAATTTTTGAAGTAAAAATGTGTTTACTGTTTACCACTGAGGGTAATTAATTTGTTTTATCAAGGAAATATGGAGTGACAGGAACATCAGGTTTGTGGATTTAATTTAAATATCGTTAGAGATTATATTGAATTTACTTTTGTTTGTGACTGGATATTTACAGAACTGTGTGCATTTCAAGCGCAGCCTGGTAGAGGCAGTGTGACTCTTTGCCTTGTTTTTGCATTTTTACATGTCGCTGTGCACTTTTGTCAAATGAATGTTAAAGCTTACTTACTTACGTTACGTTACTTTTCATTTCGTCGTCTTTGGTGACATCTGTGGCGATAATCAGCACTCGCAGGTGTGTCTTTGGACCTCACTTCCCCGAGTTTCATTGTCTTAAATTTTCCGATCTTTTTTTCTCTGTCCGGCCGCAGGAACAGTTTACTCATAACGCTACATCATGACACAGAGGCCGGAAAAAACTGTACTCAGCCTCACGCACAGGCAAATGGAGGATCATGAAAATCTTTGAAATTGCATATTCAAAGTCATGTTTTTGCCTCTTCCCGCCAAAATCACACCCCTCCTCCTTCCCTCCCGCCCCTACCATCTGCCAGCCATGCAGCTGTTAAAGGTTGAGGCGTGCTTGCTATGACATGGTTATAGATTTGTGCATGTGTGTGTGCACGCAAGAAGTAGCTCATGTGTGTAAATGCACCAAAAAGAAAAATACTGTATTGCGGTATTCTGATTCAAAAACCTTTATTTAAACGAAGCATGTTTTTAGCAGAACACAGACATACCAATCACACGTTTTTCCCCCTGACAAAAATCTATTTAAAACTGGGTTTCTGTGTTCCCACAACGCATCAACTGAGGTAAGTGGTTTGCAGTGGAAATGATTTGAGGTTGGTCTTATTTGTCCTTTGGTTCAGAGAAATAAACTCTGCATAAACTATGCAGCCCGCAAAGAGTCAGACCCCGTCCGATGCCGCTGTGCAGGATTTCACCTGAGAGTTTGACAACCGACCAGTACAGGAGATGAATATCTAAAAATATACCGAATGACCTGATTAGAAGAAACGCTAGTCAGGAGGTCACAGATAGAGACTGCAGTCAGGTCCTGCTCAGCACATGACTAATGCATCATGGGATTTTTCAAGGAAACTGTAAAAAAAGAATTATGTGCGACACATACAGCTCACTCATGCACTGAGGTGCGTACACACTTGGTTGTGAAAGTAGAGCACTGTTTCACTTGACTGTTTCATTTCTGTTTTTTTTTTTTTTAGCTTCAGCGTATAGGTAGAGGTGACACACGCTCTGTGTCAAAATGCACTTTAAATTTTGGCTGAAGATGATATGTGTCAAATCATCTGGGTATTTTCAAGCATTACAGTCTCTTTAGCATTAAATGTCTTCTTTGTGTTTCCCCACAAGACTTTGGTAAATAACTCATTAATTTGGTCACCTCAGACTGCTGAAGTTATGGGTTAGTTACTTCATTAATTAAAATTATAAAGAGCTTGAACAAAACCAGCCGGCCATGTTTGTATGTGACATTTCCAGCTTTGGACACATCCCAGAAAATAAACATAAGACACGTAGTTTTCTTCCTCCAACGAATCGATGACACGTCAGTCAAGGACATGAAGACGGGTATGAGGGCACGGCTTGTTAAACAGTGTATGTGCGTGTGAAGGACACTGTAGGGAGTATTAAATGTCGGCAATTTTAATATTGTGGCTAAGTTATGGAAATCTTTCACGTAAGCTGTCTTAATATTAGAATTGGTGCATTCAAAGAGCTTTTATCAGATATTCAAACCCTCAAAAAGAAGCAGTCTGTGAGTCAGTGAGTCTAGACGAACTCTTATTTTGGATTGTGGTGACAACCTTTTTCAAAAATACCAAATGTGACGGACTGAAAACTGATGTTACATTCAAATGTAATTATATCATAGCTTCAATAAAGTAGAAAGTAGGAAATATAAGGAGAAATGAAAAGAAATAGAATGTTTTTGTGTTACTACGGACCCTATTTTTTTAGCTCCCCTTTTTTGTTAAACCTTGTATACTCTAAGTAACACCAGCATGCTTGCTGAAACCACAGAGACTTTCCACACAGACCAACCATAGTTTCAGCAACAAACAACCACGGCAGCAGCAGTGATAAAGGTTGAATGAGAAAAGACGAGAGGAAGCGTGGAAAAGACAAGAAAGACGAACTGCTGAGGACTTTTAAGCGCTTTGAAATCTAGATGACATTCAAACAATGCTGCTAAAACCACAGTGAACTTTTTTTTTTTTTAGCAGCTCAGAGCACGATGCTGAAGAGCAGAGGAAGTGGCTGCTGCCTGTTTCACCAGCATTCTGCAGTACTGTGACTGAATGCTGACACTGGCATGCTCACAGTGACAATACGGATATTTTGAGATAATTATCTGACCAATACATCCCTCATTCTTGTCTTATGTGCATGCAGAACGCATACTACCCTTCCCCCACATAAGGGCACGTACTAAAAAAGTCCAATTACAGGGAAACGCAGAAAAAGAAATTATAAGCGGAGGCATTGTTATTATCAAAATAGATTTTATTCTAGACCTTGAAATCTGAATGATATTACAACAGTCAGACCAGGAGGCTGCAGACTGCAACCATGTGAGTGAGAGAGAAAGAGAGTACAACATAGGTGAGGGCAAAGACAACACAAGAAAAAAAAATCCTGCAAATTGGTATTTACATGTTCTGTGTTATAATACATCAACAATTAAATTCAGATTTTAAGTATTTATTTTTTGTTCATTTCTTGTATGTAGCTACAAATAAATCAGAATTACAAAAATTTTGAGAAGTACAAAACCTTCAAGGGCTCTCCAACATAGCAAAGATAGAATTAACGTTAGTACTTTCGGTAGGAACAAAAAATAGCAAACACGCTTGAATGCAGTGTAAAAAGCTTATTGTCTAAAAACAAAACGTTATAAAATACCATTCCACTGTCATAGACATCATTTGAAATAGTGTCTTGGTGGTACAGTCCAATCACTGCAGACTGTATTAAAGCAAACTTCAAAATAGTCTTTAGCTTCAGTACAAAATTTTTTTTAACAAGTAACATTCTGAACAAAACCTCTGAAATGGTCCGACGACTTGTGTGCATGTGTGTGTGTGTGTTATTGAGCCGTTAGCTGTTATGGATACGAGATGAGACCTGGAATGCCGTGAAGTTGGCTTGGTTCGACTTTGTTGTCCCCCAATGAGTCAGACAGGACACTATTCACCCTTATTTACCCACAATGCTGCACTTAGAGCACCAAATTCATCTTTAAGACCTTTTGCTTTTTTTTAAAAAAAAAAAAAAAAAAAACATCAGATGCGTCTACGGTGGCCTGAACAGACACACCTCCCTGTTTCTCCATATATTTTTTTGTCTAAAGTGCAGGAAAAAGAAAACACCCAATCGAAAGTTCCGCTTTGTTCAAAATTTCGCTATGACTGTTTAATGGTATTTTATAATTAAAACCATTCCTCATGGTCACGACACCTGGTGATGCACGACAACATCACTTTCTGCATTTTCAGCAACTTCAAAAAAGTAACTTTAAAATCCACCCTTAGCATACGAGTGGCTTACAAGAGAGTCCCCTGTGATAGCACAGATATATATTCATATATATATTATATGCAGATACCGTGTTACATCAAGTCATACACTGCAAGTCTGCTTTTTAACAAGAACAGACTTGCCTCAAAATGCCAACTCTGAACACTACGAACAAAAGCGCCATCTATCTGTGCATAGGCCTGAACAGAGCCTGTCTCCAGAGTGTGTGTGTGTGTGTGTGTGTTCATGCTGGGCAACGACTGTCTTCAGCAAAACCAAATCGGGGACTGTAGTGTGTACTTTAGGTCGGCACTAGACATGAAAGCTGTGCAAGTTTCAGAGCAAAATTTGAAACATTTTCCAGCGGACTGAACGTCACAGGCGACCGTTCAACCTGACAAACCACGATGTGAACCACGGCGTCCTTGCAGCCGTGCTTTGACAGAGGTGCATGCAGAGGAAATGAAACTCCAGATGTTCAATGACCAAGCAGGGGAAACAGGACGTAATTAGGACGACTTAGTCTGATTATCATTCAGCATTGGTTAGCAACAAGCCATTAATGGAGGAAACGAGCATAATATGACTTAATTGTTTTTGTCAGATGGACGCCAGCGGTTATGGGTCTGTTTTCCCGTATCTCTCTCTCTCTCTCTCAATTTCCCCACAGGTCCCAAAAGCTGCACGGACCAGACGCTCTTCCTGTACCTCGCCACTGATACTAAAGCATCTATCTCTGAGCTTGGGGCACAGATCCAGGACAAGCTCAGCGACGGAAACCTGAAGCTGACTGCGTATCAGCGTGATGTGATGTCTTTATTCCCAGCGCACAGATACAACGCGAGATGGCCGCGGTGTTTAACGTCCTCCGAGATTATCTTTCAGCCTAGAGGTTTTGGATTCTTCAGAGCTCTACGTATATTAACCTGATGAACTGTGAACACCTGAAACCCATTTTTGAGGATAAAAGTTGCAACAACAAAGGACAGATCACCCTTTGATTAACTGTTTTATACTTTGTTAAAAAATGGCAAAAATGGAACAGACCTATCGGATAAAAATAGAATTGACAAAATTATAAACCATTTCATCTTCTAAGCTATACATCTGCATTTTTTTTTACTTTAAAGAGTGCCGAGAAGTGGATGAATGGATCTCCCAATGAACAGCCTTGAACACCGATTGTTAAGGACAAACAACTCTCAGCCCCTCCCTCCCTCCCTCCCTCCCTCTCTTCTCTCCCACCCCACATGTAATATAAAACCTACAGACATCAGTAAAATCCAAATTCAAAAACAACAATGTCCACAGGACACCAAATGCTGACATATGCAATATGCACACACCAACAGAGAACAAAAATCTTTATAATTCTGGTACAAAGGATAAAAAGAGGAAAGCAAGAAGAATCCTGGTGTTTTGGTGTTTTGCATGTGATTGGTCCAACACGTGTTGTATTGTGTTAACAGAGAAATGTTTCGTTCCCGCAGGTCTGTGAGAGCAAAGCAGGTGTCCACACAGACCCTGTTGTACGTCTGACACATGTGCATAAAGAGCTGTATGTGGCGAGGGTGTGGTCCTTGTGTGTACATATGAGGAGTGGGGGTGGGGCGGGGAGCTCCGATTGGCTGTTAACGGCGGGCCATGGCATCTGATGGGACTACAGCAGTGTGGCGGACAGGCAGAGACAGTCAGTCAATTTGGCTATGTACACATTCGTAGTCGGTCCATGGCTCCCCGGTCGAGTGTCATTTCCTCAGGTCTAATACACAAACCTGTAAAAACAGGAAGGAGCACACCGTTAAACTGCTAGAATTTCTCTGCCACAGCAGTTTCAGTTTTAACCACATCAGAAAACTTTTACTGGCACAGTGAAAAACATTCACCCTTCTCTAGAGGCTTTGAATAAGTTTGTCCCTTTCACACAAGTTTCATCCTGATTTCGCTTTGAAATTTACAGAATGAGTCATACAACATCTAACGACAGGCCAGTAAGTCTGTGGCTACTTAATGGAAAGTGTGTTCTGGCAAAAACACACAAACCACGAAAGACTGTGGTTTCTTTGTTTGTTTTTTGTGAATTATTGAGGTCAAACTATTGTGTGGAAACAAAGAGGTCAAAATTTCTCACACTGTGAACAATGTTTGTGGCTTCATCTACATCTTACTGTTGCTGCAACTTCATTGTTATAAACCTCATTAAATATTTTTCTCCTAAGTCTGCTTAGCACAAAATAATAAAAAATAGTGATAATAATAATAAAGAACTTTTCAGTTAAACATTTGCTGATGAATTTAAAATAATCATCATAAAACATAAAAATTCATAACATAACATCAAACCATAAAAAACAGCCTGTGTAATTCAAAAAAGCGGAAGTGACAAGAGGGACAGAAACTGGACAAACAATAGATTAACTGTCAAAGTGCACTCTGTAAGGCACTGAGCCAAGTTCTTCAGGCAGAGAGTTGTACAGCTATGGGGCTTGAAAAACTCCTGGTTTACTTTACTAATATTGTGCATTGTGGGAAGACTGATGTGGTGTTGTCTCTTGCGATTTCATAAATGTATGGCAGCCAATTTGCGCACAAGCTGGAAGTAAAAGCAGTAAGAATGACAATAACCTACAGTTAAGCTCAATATTATTCATACCAATGGCAAATTCTGACTTAAAGTTACTTTTATTCAACCAGAAGGTTTTTTTTTCCAACTTTATGACTAAATGACACAGGCTTCTCTCAAAAGGTAATAAGATGACGTACAAGAAGCATCATTGTAGAAAAAAATATTTCTCAGCTCTTATTTACATTTGAACAAAAAGTGACATGTCCAAAATTATTCATACCCACTGCAAAGTGTCACGGTTCTGTACCACTTCAAAGAGTCCAAGCTGTTCTAAAGCATCCTGATTACGCTGATTCACTGGGAACAGCTGTTTTAATAAACTCAACAGGTGAAAAACAGCAGCTCTTTGCAACTGATTTCTGGACAGTCCTGGCGAAGAGAAGGGAGCTCACTGAGGACCTGCAGCTGTGCATTGTGGCTGCTCACAAGTCAGGAAGGGCCTTAATGTCAAACCTAAATGTTTTCAAATTCCAGTGGCATCAGTGCAAAGTATTATTAAAAAATACAAGAAGTTCCACACGGTGCAAAATCTCAGGATGTGGTCAGAAGCCAAAAGTGACACCTGAGGATAGTGAGAGAGGTGAAAAAGAATTCAAGGATCACCACCAATGCCATCCTGGAGAATCTGGGCCCTGCTGGTGAAGACAGACAGTCCAATAGACGCTGCACACTGCTGGGTTCCACAGACGCAGAACCAAGGAGGACACCACTTCTACAGATAAGGCACACAAAAGCCCCCTTGACCTTTGCAAATGCTAACGTGGACACAGAGGATTTCTGGTCTTTATCATTAGATGAAACAAAAATTTAATTGTTTGGCCATAATGATGTATCCCTCATTTGGCGTCAAAAAGGAGAAGCCTTCAACCCTAAAAACACCGTCCTCACGGTCAAACATGGTGTTGGGAACCTTTGGGAGTGTTTTTAAACCAACGAACCAGGGAGCCTAATCACAGTAAACAGTACCATGAAAGAACATCAGGCAGTCAGCAGAGAAACTTGGCCTTGTGCACCACTGGACATTTCAGTACAACAACGACCCAAAACACATTAAAAGTAGTGAAGAAATGGTTAGCGGACAAAACATTAATATTTTAGAGCAGCCTAGCCAGAGCCTTGACTTGAATCCAATTGAAAATCTGCATGAGGGAGCTAAAGATCAGGGTGATAAGTGGTTCCTCCAACCTGAGAGTTGGAGCTTATTGCAAAAAATGAATGAGCAAAAATACCAGTGGAGAAATGTTGGTCAGTAATTATAGGCATTATAGGCCTGTAATAACCAATAAAGGCTTTTTCTATTGATTATTGATAAAGGTATGACTCCTTCTGGACATGCCACTTTTTGTTCGAATGTAAATAAAAGCTGAGAAATGCTGCCTGTTGTCTTATTACCTTTTGGGAGAAATCTGTCATTTCCAGTAAAAGTGTTACTGGTTGAATAAAAGTAACTCTAAGTCAAAATTTTCCAGGGTTTGAATAATTTCAGATTTAACTGTAGGCGTGGTGAGATGAAAGTGTGGGTAACTCCCTAAAATGTGAGATTTTTACAATGTAAAGTTGGAGGAAGCATGACACACTAACATGGAAAATTAATAAAAAAAATAAAAAAAACATTGGCTGACAAGTTCCCTAGATTCTCAATAATTTAGTAATATTAGAATTAAATTTTAGATCCTAATGCAAAAAAAGTAAATATAATTTTTGTGGAAGCCACAGTTAATGGTGTTCGTTACAGTCTTATTAACAGCTCATTTTGCAGACACTAATGGCTCCCTCTAGTGTCAGCTAAAGGCACTGCAACATCGACTGTTACATTATGTTTTCATTCAATTTCTTTCATCCAAACAGTCTCCACAGTCACCACAGCTGCGGTCACATGCTGCACAGCCTTGTTTACCATCTCCACACACACACCTCCAAGTTAGTCAACAATCTCATGTGCCTGCATGCACATGTCCCCTGAGCACATGGACGCGGCTGATAAATTAAACAAGGAAGGCCGGTGTTAAAAGTCACTGCACTTTTATCCTCAGCAGAACCAGGCTTAACCTCTCTATCAAACCAGACTCTGACCACAGGTATATTGTGGTGTCAGCTAACTCGTGTCAGACCGTGAGTGTACAACAAAAAAAACGCGAGGCTGAGCCAAAAACGTCCTGTGTCAGCAGACTGCTCAGGAAGTTGTAAATTGAGTGTATGCGAACAGCTGCTGCTTTCACTTGTGATGAAGATGTGTGTAATGAGGCACTCTGCAGCCACACTCACCGATCCATCTGATGCGCTGGCTCCTACTTTGTCCCCTGTGGCGTTCCAACACACCTCGAAGATCCCTCCTGTCCCCCGGTAGCTGTGGACTAAAGCACCCGTCTGAAGACACACAGCACACACACATTAGCACCATTTTTGCCCTCTGTATTCATGCCAACTTTGCTGGCTATAATTCAATGACTACTGCTCATGAGTGTGTGTGTGGTTATGATTTGAAGACAGTCTCCCAGACCTGAGTGTTCCAGATGTGGACACACTTGTCAAAGGAGCCGCTGGCAAGATGCCTGCCATCCGGGCTGAAGGCCACGCTGTAGACGGGCTCCTGGTGACGGGTCAGCGTGTGGATACACACCCCGCGCTCCACGTCCCACAGTCGCACTGTTGAGTCAAACGATGCGCTGGAGGTGGGTGATGAGAAGAGGAGTGAGTTAAGTGTCCAGGAGTCTCGTTGCAATACAATAAACTGCCACGTACCAGACATACAGCATGACAAAGAGACATGTCTGCTCTTTCAAAAGGAAGCAACCTGAGTCATCACTCGTCTATGCACGAATATTGTGTTCCTCTTTTTTCCCCCCAACTCATGTCTCAACTATTTCATAATCTAAGTGTTGTGGAAGGCCAATGTGTCACAGCCATTTCCTCTATTGAGACACAGATCTTACCGTCACTGTGAATGACATTGTCAGTTTGCAATTCTGCTCAGGCAGCTCAGGATTTTAGGGTTGTTCAGGTGGAAAGCCCACTCTGACCTGCGTGACCCCGTTTTATTTCCTCAGGGTCAGTTGAGCGTCTGCCTGTATCTGAAAAGCACTAAAGCTGACTGTGCGGTGTGTGACTCACAGCCAGCCCTGAGCTAAAAACATAACTGAGAACAACCAAGGCGCAAGAACTGGCTCTGCAGATGTTAGTGTCAGAGTCCAAATCAAACTTATTACAGCAAGTCAAGGCTGAATATTACATGAGCAGCAGCCTTGAGGTCACTGTTAAATGTTTAATTGATGGAGTTCTATCAGGGAATGGGATCCAATCAGAGCAGTGGACGGAGAACAAGCTATTAAAAATTTAGCAATACAGATTTATTGAGATTATCTTGGTACTCTGATATCACCTTATAATTATGAGAAAATACATAATTAATTCAAACTAAATTGCCATGCACAGTGTTTGAGTCATCTTAGGCCAAGGGCGGTGCTCGGCTCCTGTTTCGTGAACTCACCTGGCCAGCATGAGGTTGGCGCTGGGGTTGTTGGTCCCGGGGCCTGTGGGGCTCCACTTGATGGTGTAGATTTCTTTACTGTGAGCCTGGAGGTCATGGACGCACGAGTCCTGCTTCATACTCCAGATCTATGCCAGAAAGAGAGAAAGCAGCCAGCAGTTAGAGCGACTTTTATCACAAAAGTACGTCAACACATTCGACAGATCTGCTGCTTGTTTGTGGACCGACCTTGAGTGTCATGTCATCTGAGCAAGAGGCCAGCAAGCTGCCGGTGGGATCCCACTTGATGGCATTCACCTCATTCTGCAGTGAGCAAGAGGAGTGTTAGAAAACACAATTAAAAACTGCATATTGAACTGATGTGCATGCTAGACACAACAGGAAAAAAGGCATGTTTAGCATATTGAGACAGTCATGACAATTTATCTCGAGTGAAGTCCTGATTCTGTAACAGTTTTTCAGAGCTGTGTTTAGCCGTTCTACAACACTTTAAGAGCAGGAGTGTATCTAGCCAGCAGAGGGTTTCCATTTCCCTTCCTGTCAGAGAGCTCACACAGGAGTCCTGTCTTACCGTGTGTCCCTGGAAGGTCTTGACAGGTCTGTCCTGACCCAGCTTACACACATGGATGCACATGTCTGTGCTGCAGGAGGCAAACGTGTTGTTGCTCTGCCAGTCTACATCCAGAGCAGGTGCTGATGGGAAACAGAGACAGGAGGGGAAAATATAATGGATGGATGGATGGACTGTATGTATGTATGCAGGTAGATAGATGGATAGATAGATAACATGCAAATTTCCTCATTCATTTAAGGGTCTAGTCTCTTGCTGTCTTGCTCCAACAAACTAAAGAATGTCAAAGTGATAAGCTGGCCTGAATGTTGCAAAAGATATTAGTCACAATGAGTGGAAAAGTCTAATGACATAAAAAAAGGATGTTATCACAATGGTCCTGCTGCAGTTCAGCAAAAGGTAACGTCTGTCTAAAAACAGAGACTCTTGCATGAAAAACTATGTGGAAAAATCCAGCTGGCTCTTGTCACTCACCCGAGTGGAAAGGAAATTGTTGCTTTGCCTCTCCTGTGTGGGCGTCCCAAATAATTGTGGTCTGTGTGAAAGAGGAGATATTCATTATTCATTCTGAACAACAATCTTTCATGTAAGGAACTGAAACACTATAAAACTCTAAAACATCCGCACTTGTGCATTAATATTCATTCTGAACATGACAGTGTTTATATATTTCAGTACACTAGATGGCAATGTTGAACAATGCCCATAAATTGCTGTCATTATTTCCTGATTTTTGGTGGTGATGCACCTCTCTCTCCTGTCGGCCCTTATTTTGTCTAAGTGTAAGCAGACCCTGACATGCAGGCTTACACCGAGGACAGCACACGATATCTGCACGCCATCGATAATCTGCCCTTTTCCTTCACCATAACTCATGTTAACACATGAAGATCACTAAAATCTTTCAGTTATGCATCTGGAAGTTTTCCTTCGATCTACTTTAACTGTGTGACCAATCTCTTTGCTCACTTCAAAAGCCAATGGGCTGAAAGGTGCTAAATGATCTGTGGAGCTAAAAGGAGATGAGTGTTATTTCTCTGTGGTCTTATCACTACAACTGTCAGATTACTACTCAAGGTCCAATTTCCTTTGGGAATTTGTGACATTTTAGTAAACATACCTTTAGTAACACTAAAAAAGTATTGTGCTCACACTGTCACTCCAGATGCTTTTTATCAAACTTACAAAGGAATAAAATACAAAACTAAAATCAATGCGTATTACCTTATCTACACCAGCACTGAGGATGAAGTTTCCTTTCTTATTCCACTTGAGTGCAAATATAGGACCTTTATGCTGTCCCAAAGTGCTGGCCAAGTTACCTGTAAAACCACAAAACAAAAAGCAATGCAACACAGAGAGATGAAAGAAACATTTTACCAAATCTGCAGCCTTGCAAAGCTATGATGTAAAAGTAGGTAAGACTCTTACCGTCTTTTGTCCATATTCTAGCAAAGCCATCGTATGAGCCTGTTGCTAGCAACGTTCCTTCACTCTGAAAGAAAAGACAGATGACTCTTTAGTCTGAGGTCAGTTGCATGCAGTTTTATTTGCATTTTCTTAATCAGGTCCAACTGTGCCTGATTTTACTAACGCACTGTATTTGTGTATTAAGCAGTTAATGGCTAATCATAATAAAATAGCAGTCGTGCTGATTTGGTGTTGGGCATGGACCTGTTCTACTCAGGGAAAAACACTTGCAGCTAAGCAGCATAAAAGGCCCGCCCCCCAATGGGAGGGACTCGCCCCCATACATCTGGTCAGAAGGAATTCCTTTTGCAAAAGCAGCAGTCAGACAAACACACAGCTAGATTAGATTACTAAAAAGTGCACTCAGTGGAAGAGACACACAGTCATACTGTTCAAATACACACACACACACACACACACACACACTCACATTCCAGTCTAGTGAGGTGACGTCTTTGTTGCTGGGTACGTCCTGGCCACCTTCCCGTATGCAATGCCTCAGAACCAGCTGGGTGGATCCGCCTGTGCTGTTCTCACTCAGGTTCCAGATCCGTGCTGTCGAATCGCCAGACCTGCCCGGGTCAATTAACAAACAAATACAAACACGCACACACATGCGCCCACACAAACACACACACACACACACACACACACACACACACACACTCTAACATTAGGCATGTAACACAGTTTCGACTCTAAAAT
>JAOXYL010000071.1:16681406-16695219 GCA_028564955.1 Terapon puta
ACACACACACACACACACACACACACACACACACACACTCTAACATTAGGCATGTAACACAGTTTCGACTCTAAAATCGGTACTGAAAATGGTGTAAAACTGACCATCGTCGCTCTTGAGTAGGGTTGGGGTTTGAAAGCATTTTATCGAACCTGAACCCAGTATCAAATCCGAAATCTTTTTAAGTCCCTATCAAACCTTTTCACATCATCTGTTGAGGAAAAAGGAGAAAGAAATTTTACAAGCACAAAACTCATTAACTGCTACGTGGTTTGTGTGGATGTTTGCCCCTCTTAAATGACAGGACTGTGCCAGAAGTAATTGCATTTTTCTCCATTTTAATTCCTCTTTGGGAGGTGTGCCCCCGCTAAGGAGCAGGCCTGTTGAATACACAGTATGTATCCAGTCGAATACTCTGCTGGAGTTGGTTATTTTTATTTTTAAAAAAGCACTTAACCATAGGAATTTGAGCAGAAAAAAGTCAAATAACGTTTTAGAAAGATGATTAATTATTATTATTAATCATTAATCACCATTTCTTTTTTTTGTTTGAGTGAATTCAATTACATTTTCCTATTGAGAAACACTTTGAAACATGCTGTGATGGAAATTAATGTTATGGATTAACACTTAACTGTTAATTATGGTTCAGGGAAGGGGCCATTTTACAGGTGGACAAAGCCTATCCTGGGATTGGTGTTGCTTGGACAATGAACCTATCACACCAGTTCACACTAATCTGAACTGCTATTTTATGTGATAAAGTCGCCAGCTAAAGACAAGACGAGTTGGTGCAATTTGTCCAATCACGTGCTGCTTCTCTACGAATCTGAATGCTCAGAAATGTAGATATGTCCCCTGAGCAGTGTTGATAAAGGTGTGTGGGAGGAGAGGGAAATGAATGTTATCCTCAAAATAAGACAGTTATTGGGGGCTTGTTTAAAGTGGAGACTACCCTAGCTGCGCATTTTGCTTCTTTGATGCAAAGATTAAATGAGAGCACTATCTGTAGTTTGGACCAATCAGCAAAGAGGTGCGTCGTGTTAACAGAACCCAACCCTACTCTTGAATCTATCGGTCTAGTTTTTCTTAAACAAAAAAACAAACAAACAAACAGAAAAACCCAAATGGTGCAGTCTTCTTCAACTCCATCTTTAACCCAAGACAACAAGACTGTACTCAACAACAGACAATTCTAAGGCTGCCCGCTCTGGATCAACTAATCTATCAGCAGATACTTCACTAATAACTGCTTAGTTGATCAGTTGTATCTGATGAACAACAAACTTTTAGTCATTAGTTATGACTGGAAAACACTTTCAGCTTGCCAGTAATAATCTAAAATATGCTTTGCTTAAAACTATGTCATAAGAGATTCTTCTTCATCTCATACAAAGGTGGATACTGACACAGAGAAAACAAAGACTTTAGTCAAATAAGATTTTCTTAGAGGTGATAAAAGAGGAATAAAAACAGCTCACTCTCCTCATAAAACTAGCAAGCTGGCCAACATGAGATGACAACAAGTCTGCTTTAAATAAATTCATGGAGATCCAACTAGGTTAAACAAACCAACTCTTCCACAGACAGGACCAGAGGGACTGATCAGACCAGCTGTTGCTGTGTACTTTCGAAAAACGTGGCTAACTTGTTTTAAAGTAAACTAATGCATGACTCCATTTGACTGTCCTAGTATGAATGACACATTTCCACTCTATTCTAGACACTGCGTGAGCTGATGTGGATATACTGACCCAGAGGCGAGGAGGTCGTTCACTGGGTTCCAGGCACAGATAAAAACTTCAGATTCGTGGCCCCTTAGGACCATGGCTTTGCTCTGGGGAATCTCCACGTCTCTGTCCACCTCCATCATCTCAGAGTGGTGATCTATAGGGAGGAGAAGAAAAATCAAGACAAAGAAAAGAAAGGGAAAAAAATCTACCAATTAAATCAAAGTTTAAAGAATAGTATTCACTAACTACTTTCCTATTGTTCTGTTAAATGGGTTGCAACTGCAATTGCATTTATTTCAAGGGTAATGGAATATAAACAAGATGTAATGAATCCCCACTTGTAATGAAATAACCTATTACATTTAAAGTGAATTACCAATGTGCGCCCCCCTCACAAAGGCTTGATTTTAGAGGATGAGCCAAGTGCATTAACAACCAGACAAGCAAACAGGATTCATTTTAACAATGGCAGAGGTTCATAAGAAAAGTCTGACTTCATCTAATTTCCACAGAACCAGACCAGTCCCACAGCCGTGCACATGTACGTCACCGTATGATCTTGTTAACTTGAACAGAAAGGCGACGCCACTGTTTCTCAACATGACTCAAGTAAACGGTAAGAACTGAGCGAGCACCAGTCTGAACAGCTGTGGTGTTAAAGAGCAGGCTGTGATACTGCATACTGACTGTGCTATTGTACTGTTTGAACCATGGCTTCTCCAAAAGTTATCAACCCCATATGAAACACTGCAAGTGAGTGTGCTAATGTTGGCCACATCCAGCCCGTGAGAATCTGAGTCTAACCCTCAGTAGTACCCTATAATTTGATTTAGAGGCCCAGTGTGTTATAACACGCTGGGAAAAGGAGGAGGCTTTGAGGGAAAACAACCACACCACATTTTTCCTTTTACGCTAAAACAATCAAACAATTGTATGCTGGGAAAAGGTGAGTGGAGACTGTGTGCCATAGTCAAGACAAAACCAGGAGGAAACACATGTTCGGGTGTTAGGAAAACACCAGAGTAGCTTTATGAAATCCCAAGCAAACCACGTTTTAACACAAAACCAAATCCCAACAGAGTGCTGCAGCTGTCATGATAGAGGAAAATAAAACACACACACAGGGATACAGGGAGGAGGCCAGTTTTAACTTCATGCAATATGAAGTGCCTTGCAGTACATCAAAATGACATTCTATGACAAGTACAATGGGGACCACCTTATACCCTGATATATATGTTGTTACTGCACAGTAACTTACTTTCAAGTATTTTTAGGTCATTAGTTCACGTTTTTGTCAACTTGGTGTCTTTTCAGCGATGGTATTATTTTATATCACATTTTTTTATTTAACCATCTGCATCATTAAATAAGACTCACCTCCCTGACAAACGTACATACCATATAAAAGGGGTGAATCCCAAAGAGCTTAAACAGCATCTTATGAACACAAATCTCCAAAGAACAACATCCTGCTTGAGCACATAAACCAGTTGTAGATTTTGCTTTAGTATTTCCCCCACCCATGAGAAAACACATCTGTTCGTCAAAGAGCTGATTTGGAATTTGTTTCCACGAGTGAGCTTACTGGCTAAGGCATGGGATCCGTTTTCCTCCCCGTTGGCAGCGCCCTCTCCGTTCTTGGCGCTTCCCTGGGGCCCTGCGCTGCTGCCACTGCCCGCCGCCTGCTGCTGCTGCTGGGCCAGCTTGTCTCTGTAGGCCTGCTGCCTGGTCTGGACTACATCTGGCATCACAGCGTCGATCAGAGACAGGGACTCAATGGGCCGCCCGTCAAATAAGGTACCGTCCTGCAGAAATGGCATAAAAAATTTTTTTTTAAAGTTTTTCCTAACCCAGTTCAAGGGTTTAAGGACAGAGGGTATCACAACTGCACAGTGTGAAAAGCCTTCCGAAGCAAACGATGTTTGTGATTATGGGCTTTAAATGTATTGATTTTAATTTTTTTTAAAAGAACAGATTGACATTATCCTTCAGATTCATTTACTACAATGCCCATATCAACAAACAAACTCTCAATAAGTAAAAGTAAACAATAACCTCTAACTAGGATAAAAATAGACTGTAGACTACAAATAGGATAAATAAATATGGCTCTATATGAAATATGGTTAAATTAAATTATTGCACTGTGGATGAGGTTATTGCACACAAAAGAAAAGTGTCCGCCCCCCAGGTGAGGAGTAGAGCGTGAAGGAAGGAGTTGTAGAGCGTGATAGGGCACCTCTTCTTGTCAATAAATTGTAACGCTACACTAATTAGTGGTTGATAGTTTAAAGGTGGAGCCTGACCTCATTGATGCTGACTTCAGCCTCCACATACTGCAGGCCCTTCTGGATGATGGAGATGAGGGCAGCAGGGGGCACCAGGGCTCCATTGATATTGGATTGGCTGATGTGGCTTTCTATGCCAAAGGTGAATGCTGAGTGGGAGAAGCCTGGAGGTGGAGCAGATCATTTGGATGAGGTCAAAGTTCAATTACAGAGACACCAGAGAAACAGCATACATTATCACATCTTTTTTTTGTTTGTTTTTAACAGTAGTGCAATTAAAATCAAATACAACTGCATGCAAATCAATGTCTACATTGGAAGACTTACCTGACTCTTGCAGGTATCTGTAAACCAGGAAATTAACCTCATCACTGCTTATGCTCATTTTTAGTCCTGGTGATTAAACCATTGGGTCAGCACAGGATAGGAGCCTGGAAAAGTAGACCACAGGACAGAGAATCTTGTTTAATTGAGAGCTGATGGTATTACGCAGGACAGAACTGAGCTGAAAAGAGGTTTTAGTAGTATCTGCAATTGTACCTTCATCACTCAAGTGCAATAACACTCCACAGAAACGAATAGTAGCATGTAAGATGACATGTTAGGGCATTGAGCCAGGTGTGAGAGAGGTGACATGCTGACACAAACACACACAGAAGTTGAGGGATGGTGTTGCACTATGAGCTCACTACGAACCTCACAACCAAACTGACACCCACAGTGAAAACGGAGAAGAGGAAGAGGTTAAAAAAAAACATCACCTTGCCTGACCTATATCTTGCAACTTCAGAACAGAGAAGTAAGCAAACGCAAGCTGTGATCTAACGCTTGATAAATAACGGCGCTTCGTTCCTCTTTACTTTTGCTGGCTGCAGAAGCCTCAGGGCTCCAGGCAGGGCACCAGTTTCCATTCATTAACCTACAACTGGAAATAATTACCAGTCGTCTTCACAAGGCAGGCTGAGTAGTTTGGCCTAAAACGTCTGGAATAGATGGGTTTTAAACCTCAGCAATAACAGATCCTACAGCGCTTGCTCCATATTTATTCATGCAGAACCCGCACTGTTTAAACGAGACTGTGGAAATAAACAAGGGGTCTGGATGGAGGACAGGAGTTCTACTGTTTCCGTCATGCCAGCCCACTGAAAAAGTCAACATGTCTCCTGCCGCATCCCAGAGGCTGAGATCCAAGACCAACTGAACCAAGAGGCCTGGAATCTAGTAGAACCCCTTCAGCTATCCATAATATAGTGGCCTGGGTATCTATGGTTTCTCAACCTGAAGTGATACCACCAGATATGAGGAAAAGTCTGAAATAAGAATATCTCACCAAAGACGTCTGTTAGGGGTGAGATAAACAATACATTTCAACATAAAATGCAACTTGATTCCAACGTTATATGTACTTTTTCCCACTACACACAGCTTGCACAGTGCAGGGGTTTTGCATTACATCTTGTTTGTGCATGTTGATGTACTGCCCTTGCATAGCTGACACTAGTCTGCTTTGATGGGGGGGTGAGGGCTGGCAAATGTCATCACCATGCAAGTGACGCAGAAGCAGTGAATGAGGTCAAAGCTCACTTACAAGAATAGGTCAACCAATTCATCTCGCTGACTTGATGTACAATATTTGATGGCACTGATCAATGTCTCAATTTAGAATACTGCGCTGATATACTTTTGCTTTTCAAAGAAACAAACAGTTGCAAACTAAACATAAGAGCAACAGGTGGAAATGACACATCCTGTCTGAACCATGTCATGTTACAGCTGTAGGTGTGATAACAAAGCATGGGATGGCCTAACCAGCTGCTGGTGGAGTATAAGTTTGGCCAAAACAACAACTGAATTACTCTCAGGATTGCTCAGATAATTCAAAGCTCTGGGATAGCTGTTGGGTTGTTGGCTCAAGCAGTTGAGCCCTACAGATATTCAACCCACTGATACAAGTCTCACATAATCAGCAGTCCAGACTACATCTGAACTGTGCCAAAGGAGGTCTTGCTCTTTGCAAGAATTGCTGTCCAAATAGAAGACTGAGACCAATGCTTGGTAAAATAAAGTTTAAGTCATTTAAGTTGCTTCTGACAAGCATTAGACTGGTGGATTCTTCAGGATTAAAAATGCAATTGAATGATGTTTAGCTAAGAACTGGGTGTATTTCAGTTTGCTATTGAAAATGTATTAAATAGCTATATTAAATGACAATCAATCGCAGGAATTGAAAACTCCCTCTACATCTTTGAGTTATGATAACCCACAAATTACTCTGAAAAAACAAAAAATGAATGAATAAATACATTCTTTTTAAAGCAGTCAACTGTAAACAGAAAAAGTCCATCCAAACTGAAAAGCAAACATGAGATTCAAAACTATGGTCTAATAAAAAAAAATAAATAAATAAAAAAAAACCATTACTGCACTCTTAACCAACTTTTGGTTCAAAGCCACTCAAATAGAGTTTTCACAGTTGCACATCCACATCTTCAACAGTGTCTCACATGATACATCAAAGTGCACTGTGCCACTGCCACACTCCACTGAACCTCGAATACTGTACATCACTTTAGTAGTGGAACTACCACTAACACAAAACCTCAGAGTAAATATATGATGTCAAAGCAACAATGAAATACCAGCAGAGTTGTGCAGACTTCACCAACAGAGATCTGTTTATTTAAATCCCTGCTCACCCTGTGCTCACTGACACCCCCAACAACCTATTCTCCAACACATAACCTTAGCTTGCTGTTGAAACAATAAGGAACGCCAGCTGACAGCTCTAGTGGAAACCAATTAAAACCCCAGATTACTACAACAGCTTTGTAAACAACTGGGTTACTTTAGATATTTTTTAAAAAGGTAGAAATTTGAGCATGCATACTGGTAATGTGTTGTGTGTGCTTCTGACCCTTTTTTGGGGGGATGTGTCTGAACTAACTGTTGTTTTTGGCTGAGTCATTCCTGTACGCTGTCCTCCCACTGCTTGAATACAAAGCTAAATTGCACCCACGCTCACCTCTGTATGACTCCTGACACTCTGCCATAACAATGTAATCCTCAAGACAGATACAGAAGTGCAGCTATTGAAAGAGGCACACATAAAATCTATACATGCATTGGAAAAAATATGATGGTGCGACAGTAAACAATGAGATACACTACCCATGTGATCAGGATGTCCTCAGATGCACATCACAGCTTCGTTGTTCTCAGCGAGAACCCTCAGCCCCTGAGAGGAAAAGAGAGAAATTGAATGGACCTCTTCCACCTCCTGAATTATACTTCACTAATATCAAGAGGGGACATCACATTAAGGATGAAAGCAAGCACTGTTTGTTGAGAGAGACATCCTTGCACTAAAAATTACAAAAAAGGTTCATTTTAAGCACACTACAGTATTAGTGTCAATAATTTAGCAAACAAAACTAACAAAAAACCCCTCATCCATCTCATTCCATAGTCCCCCTGACATGTTCTCTGCAGGCCATCTCCCACAAACAAGTTTAGTAATCTGGCCCAACTTTCCAAGTAACACCAGAAAAACACTTTTAGCATGATACTACATGTTTGAACCTCGGTTTAGCAGCACAAAGACCATTTTTCTTCATAAGCACCGTAACAGATCACCTTAATCTGAGAGTACACTTTGGCAGCCGTGTATCAGTCAGTGGGTGAAAAGGCAGCCAGAGGAAAGTGTTATGAACAAAGGGGTGTGTCACCAAACAATGAAAGAAACTGGGTCAGCAATGTAAAGAGCCAAAACAGCCGATGGATATACGCCACAGACAATGTCCAACGTAACTCTCCCTGGAGGATGATTGTAATTAAAGGGGGGATGTAATTACATCTTAAATAGCAGACATGTCAATGATCAATTCATTGGGTGAGGATGCATTTTTAGATGGTTGCCGCCTCCACTTGTGGTCACCAACTGGGACCCTGGACTCTGGTGATCTGTGTGCAGCTACGCTCAACTGCGCAAGTCAGGATTTTGTTTTGTCGCCATTTCTGCAGAAAAGTCTCCCTGTGTAGCCGATCGGGTCCGGTTCAGCCAGCCCTCCTCCGGTCAGACTGATTCCGTGCAAGTTAAACACATGCAAGTTATGTCACCGCGCTAATCGGCTGCTGGCTAAATTAGCAGGATGGCACGCTACTTGTGGAAATTCATTGCCCATCCCCCTCCTCTTTTCTCTCTCACACACACGGCGGCTGAATGGGCTTGAACAGACTACAGTGTGTTAACAGACATGCTGCTCTGTAGGGCACGCAGTGACCTCACTTTGTGTCCAAAATACATTTATTATTGCAACAGCAGCCTGGATCAAACGCCCTGCTTCGCTAAAGGAAAGCTGACGTGTTGCAGTGTTGTATCAATTAAGTGTGACAACCATTTGAGTCAGTACTGTAACAGCAGCTTGACAATGTCCACATGTCATGGGTCACTAAGTGGTTGTATGGGGGGGGGGCTTTATCTGTTCCAACAAGCGGGGTAAATCTCACGCAAACCGCACTGCTTATATTACTATGGTTATTTGTTTACCAGTCTAAGTGATATACGAACAGCTGAATGTTTAGGGCTCGTTTTAACGCAGTACCCACATTCACACAGCAACGAGCATTAGCTTCCAGGCTAACATGCAGCTGAGCATCGGCCGTCTCCTCACATGCCAGGCAGCTATGGCGATCTCGCATTTAACTGGTTTCAACGCAGGTCACCGAGACACAACCACCAAACTAACACAGCCAGTACCTTACGAGTCGGTTGTGTTTTATAATGGTTTAACGCCGCATTTGGCTCCGATAAGCCTGCTCGTCTTATCTCGCTCCAAACCGCGCTAACAAGCTAGCTGGCTAATGCTAGCTGGCTAACGCTGGCGTGCAACGCTAACGGCAGTGTTGCTCTGATCTCGTACCTACTTTGGGTAAAATCACGATATCTTCCTCAGCCCCGTGTGTTCGAGTCAACCATTATACCTCTGTGAATCGGCCGGTTTCGCCCATAAACGAAGTATCGCTGGGTTTTATTATCATTTAAACTGAAGCCAGGCGGTAAGAAGCAGCAACGGCTTCAGACGGTCCGACTGACCCGACAGGCAAAAATGAGCTGACTGTAACTACTGTTGTTTCAACAGCCACAATAAAACTCAATATAACGATTAACCCCGCTGTTAAAGACACATTCATCGCGTCCTCGATCGATTACAGCAAAGTATGATTGATGACAATTGGCCAAATAGTGCTTAAAAGCGGCATATCTCTTTTCCACCGGGATTAACTACAATAAAATAACGCCACAATACGTAACTAACCTATTTCACCCCAAACACCCCGCTGTACGCGGTGGTTTCGCTGAAATCCGTCCTCAATGCGTTGATTAAACGTTATCTCCGACTCCGTTTGACAGCTTCACAGCTAAAATGGAGCCACATCTCCTCGTTGAAACCGACCAATGAGGTGGGATAGAGGGGAGGGAAAAAAACAAAAAAGCGCCGAGGCCTGTTGAAGTTTGTCCCGCAGCCAAGCAGCAGTCATAACAAGCGCCCATCCCCCCACCGCCGCTCTTTTCCGCCTGCCTGGTCACCACTCGCCGTGGATTAATGACGCCCCACCCCCCTCTGCTCTGCTCAGTCATTCAGACTGGGAAAGTCAACAACAAGCTTACATCATCAACGCAATCTGTGTTTTACACTGATTTATTTTTTTTCAGTTGCCTACATAATCCATAATCGTATCAATTTCGTCAAAACGCCCAGTGAAGACGATTACCTGAAAATGTCGACACTGTGCATCGATCGTTTGAGATGCATGAAATGTTTAGGATTCCCTTGGAGTAAAAAAAAAAAAAATTGGGCGCTGACCTTCAAAATTCAGCAGAGTGTATCTCGTGTCACTGCGTGGCTGGTCTTGATTGTGATTAGTGACTGTCCCCCGGTTGTGTGGCTGCACTGCCTCAGCCTCTTTCCTGTGTGGGATGATGACACATTATGAAATGCTGAATTGGAGACCGTTGAATTAGCCGTACAGCAGCAGCAAAGCGCGCAGCATATTCAGTACATCCTTTGTTGCCGTGTTTTTTTCTTGTTGCCACAAATGTAGTCATCTCTGCTGGGAGCACGGATGCACTGACAACAACCCCTCTTTATAATTTCCAACACTATGTACATTGATTACAAACAAAAGAAAATTGAAGAGCTGCAGAAATTTACAAGCAAAGACAAATATTTTGTTTTTGCAAAAAAAAATGCTTGGTATATCATGATGAAGGATTTGCATGCAACTAGATTGTAAAGTCTAAGGTTAGAACTTATTTGCATAGCCTATCTGATAAACTTTTGTTGAGCGACGGATTCGACTGTGCCAGAGCCTTTATGCTACTGCAGTCCAGTGATATTTTTTTTGCCTCTGCTACCACCCACCCTTTGAGCTTTTTGATCTTCCCACTCAATTACCCCCCCTTGCTCATCTGGCCCTTTGTCAACATCTTTGCAGTCCGTCCACCAGACACCTCCCAGTCTAATATCTTGTGCCGCACATTCAACAAAACAGATGGGTGATAGGATGGTACAATGCGCTGTAATTTCTTCACACAGAGCACAGCGGGGGAGGAGTCTCCTAGAGGTGGTTTCTATGTCAAACAGTTAGGGTGGGTGTTACAATACAAAACTCTGCACAAAATTCAGCAAGTTTATGTGCTGTTTGTCTGTGTTAGTTAATTTACAGGTTATTTCCCACATTCAGCCTCTTGCGTCTCCCTCTCTCTCTCTCCTCAGGCCAGCAGAAACAGAAATATGTGCTCCATCACTCCCACTCTGTGAGGGTGTTTTGGCTGCCAGTGCAGAAATGTGAAGCAAATTCCTCTCATCTTCAGTGCCAGGCTTTACGCAATATATGATTCACTCGACAGGCAAATGTTGTGAATTGACTTACGCGTTCTTTGTGTCTGTAAATCCTACTCATCCTTTTTCATTTTACATACAGTGCTTACTGTATGCTGTACATTCATAGATGTAAAAGATATATACATCCACATGAATTTGTGAAAATCTCTAATCACAAGGTCTGTTAGTAGCTCTCCACAGAATGAGATTAGCACTGTTTCCCTCCATAAATGTGAGACCAGAAGGGATACAGCAGTATGCTATCAGTGTGGGGGTGGGGAACTAATACGCAGGACAATAACGCGAGGTTGCTAGGGATGTGAGCACAGCAGCAACACTGATAAATATGTGCTGGACCTGTTGGCATTGTGTAATTGCTTAGATACTGCCACACAAGTGGCAGCAAGCTTTATCAACTGCCTTAGCAACAGCAGCACTGCCTTTTCATTTGCATGCATCTATGTTTGTGTGAGAAGAAGGAAGGGAATGAACAGGAGATCAGTGGCTACAACTGACATAAGTAGTCTTGAGATTTTCAACATTCAAGTTCTGAATAATAACTGCATTGTTTATTTCTTACTTGCAAACCTCTCACAGTGATACCTGCATGTGATTTCTGTTGCAAGTATACATGTACAGAATAGTAAATATACCAATTTATGTGTGTTTTCATTATTTGCAGCGACACATTAATTCATCAGAATAAATTAATCTATTACAAAGACATATGATGAAAAATGTGCATTGGGGAGCCTCAGCCTTCAGTCTGAGCCCCACTACTGCAAGAATAATTTCAGCAGAGAGATGCACAGTCCAGGTGACACTCCACTGAATCACCACCCAAATATTAATAAAACTCCTTGTGTTCTAGGCATATATTATGCATTGAATATCTGCTACACATTTGCATCATGCATCATTAGCATGATGAGCTGTGCCTGTGCAGGTGAGTGAGCGTCAGAAAAAGAGGAAAAGGGAGCAAGAGAAGGGACTGCAGCTCAGATCCACTGCCTGCTCAGCAAGAGCTATTTTTAGATCCCCAGAAACAAAGAAGCAGAATCGCCTTTCATTCCCCCCCCTCATAACTATGTTGTTTCACCTCCAAATGTGGTTCTTGAAGACAGTCTGCACCTCTTTGTAGCTATGTTTAGGCCCAACCACAAATAAAAACAAATGCCTTTCCATCTGCCCTTGAGTCTTTTTTCCCCTCTCATCCTGCTATATTTATGCACGTGTTTCCATTTTTTCTTACTGTATGCAATAGAGGCTGTTCCTTTTTTTCTTTCAAGGATAAATCTAAGGCCAGGGTATAATTATAGGAGAAAAAATCTGAGCTATGAGGCAGGAAGGAGCTCTGGAGTTCTTCAAGGAGACTGTGTTGTGATTATACTGTACGCTCTGGCTATCACTGGATGGGGTTTGGAGGAGGCAGTGAATGTAAAGTGGTGAGCACTGCACACTTCAAGTAGAATCTGATCTGATGATGCCGCTGTCAGTGACAGACTTTCATGATCACACACACAAAGGAGAATGAGTACAGACTGCAGCCAGGATGGCTCATCAGCTGGACACACAGCATTATTTTCAGAGGCATCTGAAAACTAGCCACAAAAGTTTGCTATATTCATTTTCCCTGGATCATATGGAAAGGTTTTAGGTGAAATCACCTGCAAGTATGGTACAGTTTGTTTCCACATTTTTGTGGCAAAAATAAAAAAAATCGTGTTGTGTGACTATCCGTTGTTGTGTGACTATCCACATTGAGAAAATAGAATCAGACATCTTTACACTGGAATCCTCTCTCTTAATGAGGATCTTTGAGGGGGAAAAAAGCAATGAGAAATGGTCATCTGTAGTACATCTTGTACTTATTACCAACTAATTTACAAGCCTTTAGAAAGGTAATTGTCCATATCTACTCACATATTTTCAAATTAGGTTTCACACATTTGCACTTTTACCAAAATAAAAATACTGAATCCAAAGGCTTACCAGCATCACACATGATCTTCTGCTGCTAATCTGTCAAAGAGGAAACCCCGCTTTATCCTTCTCCAGTTTCTGAGGTTGTTTCTGAGGTTGCAGAGACACCTTGTGGCAAGATGTGGCAAGATGTGGCAAATCTCTCTTGTGACAGCTTTTGAAGCGGTGGCTTCTAAGTCGCCTATACATACTGTACATTTGTGACACGAAAAGGCGGAGGTGTTTGAAATAACTCCCCCTGAATTCCTCCATGGATGTACATCAGTGCCAGAAACAAACATAGTGACAGGCGCACGGTGGAGCCAGTCACAGCCAGTTATTTGGAGGTACAGAGGAGGATTCATTGTGCTGGAGCGACTCATTTTAAGCATGACGGCATTGTACAGGGAACTCGTGTTACTAACACCAGGTATGGCAGGCATTCTGTTCACTTGGGGTAAGAGTTTAAATAAGAGGTAGCCAGCTGGTGTCCCTTCGAGCCCACACCATGTTGGAGAGCCACTGCTGACAGTTGTAGCCCAAAGTCTGGATTATCATAACAACACAGCAACAAGAGGTAGGATCTCACTGATTGCACACATTACCACTGCTATTTCCACTCAACACACAAAGGTCACACACAAAAGCTGGGTCTTATTTTGATGTGGGTGTGCAAAGACGAGAGATTATTACAGGCACCACAGAGAAACACTGAGACCGCGATCACAGATGAGTACAGACCATGTGCTCAGAAAAGATCCAGCCCACGATAGAGGATCAACACACAGCAGGTAGTTGGGAATATAATAAAGTTTTAATATCATACATGTGGATGGATTCTTAAAGGTCCAGACTGAGCTTGAGTATTTTTTTGGATTATAAAATAGCTTTGGCATTTTTACAGAATGTGGCTTATTTTCTTTCTTTCTTTCTTTCTTTCTTT
>JAOXYL010000071.1:16696913-16710613 GCA_028564955.1 Terapon puta
TCTTAAAGGACTGGATGATCTGTCCAACTATATCAAATCTGACTCATTCTGTACTGATTACTCTGCATCTCAGGGGAGAAAATAAACAGCATAATCTGACCGCTGATTTCCACCTTATTGATTGATTGATTCTTAATCAATTTTGACTCGCTGCATTTTTTTTTGTTGTTATTTTTACAAAGCGGTGATGTCACCGCTTCATGAGAGCACACAAGTACATTTAACGAACCACATGGTCATGTATAAATACATTTTGTTCTAATTTGTGTTTCTGAATAATTGCCTGGCAATCTCAAGAGTGACTTTGCATCGATCCTCACCTTAATGCTAACCCGTGGCTGACCCCGAACAAATAACTCATAATGTCTCACTCGCCCCTTTGTGTGTGTCTGAATCAAGGCTAATGTTATTTATAGGAGCAGAGCTGCATGGATGACATTGAATGCTATGTTTTCTGCAAATGGCAGGAGAGCGAGACGGGGTACAAGGTGTTGTTGGTGTGCCAAGAGAGGAACCAATGACTTTGTGTTGACAGCAGAAGTGTTCAGGATACAGCAGGTAGGCTTGTTCATGAGCGTCTCATCAGCATTAACACCATCCATTTATGGCTATCTGTCATCTTGTTTACCCTTTGTAACGTTTCTTTGTGTTCAAAATGCGATGATTACATGGTGCAGTCCTCTGTCTCAGAGCTGCTTCCTGCCCCAGCACTCTGATACTCAGGAACTGCTGCTTGGTTGGATATTAGGAGA
Organism: Terapon puta; assembly: GCA_028564955.1. Classification (NCBI taxonomy): domain Eukaryota; kingdom Metazoa; phylum Chordata; class Actinopteri; order Centrarchiformes; family Terapontidae; genus Terapon; species Terapon puta. The sequence continues at coordinate 16,697,666 of JAOXYL010000071.1, forward strand.
AGTATATACTAAATGTTTCTTTTCTACTAAACTGGATTTGTTTTAAAAAGCTGTGTTTGACAGCAAATATGCACCAAAGGTATAGTATGATTTGTCATTCGAAAAGTTAGCTTTGTAATTCTTTTATGTCTACGATCCAGAAAATGTCACAATGTCAGTTAATACCGGCTGTAATTCACAGGTCTTTCCAGCAATCTTTCCGTTCTGCTTCAGTAAGCAAAGGGCAACGTGGAACATCAGGGAAGATGTTCTTTGTAGCGGGGGCCAAAAATACGGCTGGATCAGGCGGAGGAAATGAAAGGAGGTGACAAGTTCACATCAATTCAGGCTTGGGGACTGACATCCATGGCCCTTATCCAACATGCACTTTGATTTTCATGTCATAATATTTGCAGAGCGACTTTAAAAAGGAGAACAAAACAAAGTAACGACTCCTCTTCATTTCCCATTATCAAGGTCGATCTACCAGAAATTTCGTGAGGTCGATTTATTGGACAAGAAGAAGACAGTGACGGCTCTAAAGCCCGGTGAAGATCGGGCCATTCTTCTGGGACTGGGGATGATCCTCTCCTCAGTCATGATGTACTTTGTCCTGGGGATCACAATATTACGCTCCTATGCAGACAGGTACAGGCCTGTTGTTAGAACTGTCTTTTCTTTTTTTTTTTTTAAAACACTTATAAAAACATGTTTTGTTCTTCGGAAATGCTTACTGAGTACACTCTTAACTTGTAAATTGCAAAAACGAATGCTTTATAAACGTATACCCCAAGCTGAGTTGATTTCATCCACAAAATGTTTTATGCTTTTTTTTTTTCTTCATTAAATTGGATCTCCATTTAAATGTCAACACAGTGTGTGGACAGAGGAGGGTGTGTGTGTTGTGCTCAACTCCACGGTCACAGCAGACATGAACTGTTCTTACAACTGTGGGTCAGACTGCTGGAGAGTCTCCAAATACCCGTGTCTGCAGGTCTACGTGAGTGTCAATAACACGGGCCGTGTCAGCCGTTTATCTCACAATGAAGAGGCCCAGGACATCAGCTCTGAAGTGAGTACACTGCCAGAGGGAAAATACTGAAAATTACTGAACCGTTTCAAATGTTGACACCGGCTGTCAGATGTTGGCCTGATTATAGATTTATGCTGCTCCCAATTCAGAAAATATTAGTCCATAGGATTTGGAATTTTTCCCAGTCAAGCTGAGAGATGATACATGAAGGGTCATGCACTCACCATGTAGCCCCCATTGCCAACAAAACAAAACATATGAATAAGTGATTGTCCTCTAGATGATCTCACTGTCCTTCACTTCTGTCTTTGCAGTGTTTCTATGTGCCAAGGTGCCAGAAGGACAGCCTGGCCATGCATGTCATGATCATGAACATCTCGGAGCGTCTGAAGGTGAACCAGCAGGTCCCCTGTTTCTACGACCCCAGCGAGCAGCAGGAGACCGTTCTCCTGACCCGGCTGTACGACCACAGCGTCATCTTCCACTCGCTGCTCTGGCCGTCCTGCATGCTCACTGGAGGGGCAATGATCATCTTGATGGTGAAGCTCACGCAGTACCTCTCCCGGCTGTGCGAGGAGATTGGGAAGATCAAGAGGTGAAATACATGGAGCAGCTGTGAAAGACAAGCACATGGCGGTTTGGTGGTGGACATATGACATGAACATGTTTTAACCAAACGACCTTGCTGTGACCTCTTGCAAACTTTCGTCTTTGGCTGAGACATTTGGAAAAGTTGACTTTCACTCCGGATGGAGGATGTGACTGTTTATAAAAGTGAACTGAATGTTCTGAGGCTCAAACGGTCAGACGTGTAACTGGCAGTTATACAGGGAAAACGATGGCCGGATTTAGCATGTTATTAAACACTATAAAATGTTGTGGGTATGTGTTTACTGCTACACTTGTAACCTTAAATATGGTATGTTATGAGCATGTGTTTGCTATGTCACATGTGATAAATGTGACGACCTGACTTATATTCAAACTGATGAGCAGAAAAGCTGCAGTCTGTCCAAAAGTCTCCTCTGAATATTGTTCATTTTGAGGAATGCACCAATTTTCACAACTTTCCAAAACTTTCCTATAATTTGTTATTGTTCTTATATGATATCCGCTCTCTCAGTGACCAAACGATATGCATGTCTCTCATGATGAAAAGTTGATGAACATAAGGTGTGGATAAATTGATTTATTTTGCCTGTCAAGATGTTTGAAAAGCTATTCTGGACATTTTGCTAACCTAATTACAATGAACATTTAAAGGCCTTGTGTTTAAAGTTGCACATTCTTAGAAAACTGAATTAATTGAGATGCAATAACACAGATTTGTGGGATAAAAACTGCCTACCTTTACCAAACTAAGCTTAAAATAAAAAACATGTATGCACAGGGACTTCTCCTCTCGCTCAAATGACAGCTGAGACAGGTTCCAGCACCCCCGTGACCCTGTATGTCAGGATAAGCAGGTATAGAAAATGAATGAATTAACTTAAAGCTCCCATGAAGGAGGTTTGCAGTGGGACCGTAATAAGCAATACATTGCTCACACACTGAGATCATGTAGCTAGGATAAACAATCATCTCCCCCTGCATATATGTGCACAGGAGAGCTCACAGAAGGCAGAATGACCTTTGCCAATGCTGTGCAAGTTTACATCTGCATCAAAAACACACATGAAGCTCATTAGCCGATGGTGGCCATGATATGATTTCTTTGGGAAGCACATAAGATTTTGCTTGGATAATAAGGGTGCATGTGCAAAATTTCAGTTCAGACCAAAACCAGTGACCGTAAAAACATGTGATGTCGGCCTGCTGGATCCCATTCAGTTTTAAATATATTCAATAACAAGCAATGGAAGCATCAAGTACAAGGTGGGAGCAGTAAGACACCGCTTGCAAAGGAATGAATGGATCATCTATTCGGCATACTTTCCCCCTCACTCCACGTTTGTTTCCTGGAGGCTCCATCCAGACTCGTGTTGCTGCTGTAGTCAGCTCCGTGCCTCTCATATGACAAAACAACAACATAAACAACAACTACTTTTGCGCTGTTTGCCCTCCTCGTGAGCCTTCTGCTGTCGTGTCTTCGGAGCCATTTCCCATCCTATGGAGACGAGCGGGTTTCCCTTGAACCCAACCACCCCTCCGCCGAGACCCAGCCCTGCCAGGCTGCTCCTCTGTGCCCCGTCCAGCTCAGTGTGTGTGGGAGGGCGGTCCATCACCATCATGAGCAGCCTGTTAGCAGCCCTCCACCGGGCTAGCCGTGCGGAGCTAGCGTGCTAACAGACCGTGCAGTGCAGTTTTTCGGGGCGGCACGGTGAGAAACATCATGAAGTGTTACAGACCTGTCCCACAGCAGCCTGTTGACAACATTACCAGGAGCTAGGGGCGGCCTTTCTCTATTATATAGTGGGTCTTTCCCGCACCCTCGGTCTCGCTGTTTGGATGGACTAAGACCTAGCTCCGCCGCTTGAGACTCTCCGGATGGGATTCACTCAGCTAGCCGATGCTAATGATTGTGCTGGCTGACTAGCTTCGAGGCTAACCGGTCGGCGTTAGCTTTCTGACACAGGTAGCTTCATGCTTGTTGTGTTTTTCTGTCGTCGTCGTTGTTGTTGTTGTGTGTTTGCTTTCACGTTCTCGATTCAAATGGACACCCGGTTGTTACTCGCAGGACAAAGTGTCGGGTCGCCTCCTCGGGCTGTGGCAGAGCAGCATTAGCTCGTGTGTGAGTCGAGATTTTCATATTGTTAGATGACATTGATCTGCTTAGTGAACTTGGCTAGCAGTGGTTAGCTTAGCTGGCTGAGAACCAACACCTAACCCAACGAGAAGCCGCTCAAAAGCCCCAAACTTGTCTGGCTGACCGTGAAGCCCAAAGAGAAACCTCGGAGGTGTTGGTGTTAACCAAGCTTTACCAAAGTGGTGGCGGCTAACAAGTTTGTTTACATGGTTTCATCTGAGTCGACACTTATCAGTCCATCGCTGCCCCCTTGTAGTTAGCATGACTTACTTTAACATCAGCTTACTAAAGCAAAAGTTTTCTTCTTTTGTTCGTGTACATTTTGATTTTTATCTGTTGTGATGGCACGTTGAAATAGCTGTAAGTTGATGGCTAATGGTTTAGTAATTAATGAAACACAGGGACATCTCTAATTAGATGAATCCACATTGTTCAGTTGTCATAAATGAGTTTCTACCTCCTATCTGTCAAACTGATCTAAAGCCACTAAACACGTTAATGGTGAGCTAAAGTCATTAACATACTGTAGATATTCGCCTGATATTAAATTAATGATTTTCCTTTTCCAACCCATGTTGAATTTTGAAACCCTCATGAGTTTGTATGTAACATTTGTACATGTCGCCACTATGCAACTATACCAGTATGTATTCGAATAATTTCTACCACAGGCGTTTTGCTTTATTGTGCACAGGTCAGTGGTTCTTATATAATCCTGTTTGCTTCTTTCTTGCAGTTGGTTGACATCGCTCAGCTGATAATTACCAGACTCAGAAAAGAGCAGATTCACTGGCACGACCATGCCTCCCAGGCCGTCCTCAGGAGAACTATGGGGGATGCACTTGATGCCCCCCAGCATCCTGGTGGACTGCCTTCTGCCAAATGGCATGATTCTCACATTGGAGTGCCTCCGGGAGGCCACACTGATTACAGTAAAGCATGAGCTTTTCAAAGAGGCCAGGAAGTACCCTCTTTACCATCTGCTGCAGGAGGAGAGTTCCTACATCTTTGTCAGTGTCACCCAGGAGGCAGAACGGGAGGAGTTTTACGATGAGACCAGGAGGTTGTGCGATCTGAGGCTCTTTCAGGCCTTCCTCAAAGTCATTGAGCCAGTAGGCAACAGGGAAGAGAAAATTCTCAACAGAGAGATAGGTACGGTTCTTATTATGCGGTCACAAAAAATCCTGCTGTACATTAAGGTTAAGTACTGTAACAGCCATCATCAGTGTGGTCCACAAAGATGAGGCTTAACATAATACTGTTCACTGTAACTTACCACATACCATATACTGTTATGTGTTGCACTCTACTATGCTACAGCTCAAACTTCACGTCATGTAAGATGCAAAAAACATCTAAAAAAACATTTTAAGATTAAAAGGCACAACAATGATATTTCAACAAACACTTCTTTTTTTCTTCTAGGTTTTGCTATTGGAATGCCTATATGTGAGTTTGATTTGGTCAAAGACCCAGAAGTGCAGGACTTCAGAAGGAACATTTTAAATGTTTGCAAAGAGGCTGTGGACCTCAGAGACAGTAATGGGCCCCACAGTAGAGCTTTGTATGTATATCCTCCAAACGTCGAATCCTCTGCAGAACTTCCCAGGCACATCTATAACAAGCTAGATAAAGGTAAGACACCTTACTCTGGGCAGCAAATGCTTAGTGTAATAATAATATCCCAAATATACCATGCAAATGCACATTATCCTGCACCTCCTCTGGGTATAGAATATGATGACACATTATTTCCTTTTGATGTTTTCTATGTTTTTTTTTCTTTCCCTCAGGTCAAATCATTGTGGTAATATGGGTCATTGTGTCACCCAGTAATGATAAGCAGAAGTATACCCTTAAGATCAACCACGACTATGTGCCAGAGCAAGTGATTGCAGAAGCCATCCGTAAGAAGACTCGCAGCATGCTGCTGTCCCAGGAGCAGTTAAAGATGTGTGTGCAGGAGTACCAGGGAAAGTACATCCTTAAAGTCTGCGGCTGTGATGAGTACTTACTGGAGAAATACCCTCTGAGTCAGTACAAGGTAATCTAATTTAATCTCAGGCTAGCTGCATCTGATGCTATGGTACTTAGAGAGGAAGAGATTCACTTCACATCAAATTATCATCCAACACAAATGTGCTTGACATTCATGACATGAAATTGAATTTATGAGGAAATAGGCTGCATGTAAAATGTGCTGATTCAAGAACACAGTGCAGACATCTTTGTATATAAGTGCAAGGTACTGAATGTTTCAGTTGCTGCTGAGAATGGTAAAATCCAGTAATTTACATGCTGATAAACGTGGAAATTGTGTGAGTGGCTTCAAAATGTCAAACGGCATGAATAGCTTCAAAATGTCACAATCGCAGCTACTTCAAAATGTCACTTTGTCCTCGACAGTACGTGCGCAGCTGTATCATGCTGGGACGGATGCCCAACTTGATGTTAATGGCAAAAGACAGCCTGTATTCCCAGCTGCCCATGGATAACTTCACCATGCCTTCATATGCAAGGCGAATATCCACAGCGACGCCCTACATGAATGGAGAAACAGCCACCAAGTCTCTATGGACTATCAATGGAACGCTGCGGATCAGGATACTGTGCGCCACATATGTCAATGTCAACATCAGAGACATTGACAAGGTACACATGAAGTACATCTGTGTGCTGTCTGTCCTCTTGTTTTGTTAAAAGATGCTCTGCTTTGTTCTTCATCCTATTTGACAAAAATGAATTCTGACAATAATCCCACATCTCCAGCATCTTGGAGGTTATTAGGTGATGGTGCACAGTGCCCTTCACCTCATGTAGTCAGAAACGCATTGAAAGACTTCTTTATCACTTGGTATGTCAGGGTATGAATCTGTTGTTCTTGTGGCTGCTCTAGATCTACGTCAGGACTGGAATATACCATGGAGGAGAGCAGTTGTGTGACAATGTCAACACTCAGCGCGTGCCCTGCTCGAACCCAAGGTGGTACACAATGAAGAACAGCCTTTCACTTGGGATTTCACTCATCTTTGCAAGAGGAAATGTATTGATTATGTTAATGGTTTTCTTCCCTGTTTATTCCAGGTGGAACGAGTGGTTGAACTATGACATGTACATTCCAGACATCCCCCGTGCGGCCCGACTCTGCCTCTCAATCTGCTCTGTGAAAGGGAGGAAAGGAGCTAAAGAGGTGAGCAGGAAAATTTCCATTACAGTCATAATACTTCAGATTTAGTCTGTGTTGATTTTGCAACAGCTGTGGTTATGGATGGTAACAGCAAGTGCTTTATAATGATTAATATAATTTTTATAATATTACAGCAAGACTAAGTCAACAATAATCTCAGTCACACTGTGTTTCCTGTATCTGCTTCACAATAAAAGTCACTGGACACTTTTAACCTGAAGCAGCAGGAGTTGGAGATGCTGCGTTTGCATCAGCAGTAACATAATACAGCTATGACTTAGCTGTGGGTCAGTGGATAGTAAACAGTGGCTGATCTCAGTGAGATAAAACAGTAATGGTGGATTACATATATACATATGCTGAGGTAGGCAGTTTGAACTCAGCACTGGGATGGTGGACTCTGCCCCTAAAAATGAACATGATATATAAAAATAATTTATTTTTCTATTTATATTGTATTTATATATATTTTTTGTTTACAAAATGTAAATACATCCAATGGATGTTTCTAAAAAAGGACGGTTTGAGTTCATGAACATTTAGAATATTATTGCTTTTAATACTATATTCAAATATTTTCCTGATTGTTTTTGTTAACAGATAACAAGTTCGATTCATGTAAGCATGGGAAATAAACACCTTCTTTGTGTTCTCTGCTGCACCTGTCGGCTCCATAGCCCCAAGCGATTGCCTCTCATCATTTTCATATGCCTCATCTTACTGGTATTTTCCTGTAGGAGCATTGTCCTCTCGCCTGGGGCAACATCAACCTGTTTGACTACACCCACACACTAGTAGCAGGGAAGATGGCTCTCAACCTGTGGCCTGTCCCACATGGCCTGGAAGACCTGCTCAACCCCATTGGCGTCACCGGTTCCAACCCCAACAAGGTAAACAGCCATTGTCAACATGAAGAACACAATGCTCACGTGGTGTTTGTGAATAGTTGTGTCACATTTTTTACATAACAGATATCATATCAGATATGCATTTCCTTTGTTCTGTCATGAAAGTGAAAGTCTTTGGTTGACTAGAAAATATTTTTTATTTTTTAAGCAATAGAATATGAAACTATGTGGGGGAAAAAAAAGAAAAAGTTCAAATACACAGGTTGTTTAAAAAAAAAGAAGCTATTTCAGCCTCATGAAACACAATGGACCACCTCTAAACACTAAGATGTGAAAAACATGGCACAAGACATTATCTTTTTCCGAGTGTTTTGAGCTTTTCAAACATGTCCTATGCTTGTGTCTGTGACTGACCTCTAAGCCTCGTGACCCAGTTTTAATCGAGCTGGTGATAACCTGTAGAGTTTCAGAGCTGGATTTAAGCCGCCTTGATCTAATCAACCAAGCCTCTTATCCCACTTAATTAATTACTCATTGGCACAGGCACCTTTCTTTGATTACAGTTAACACCTTGAATACCCTTTCCCCTTCCACTGCTTTCTAAACATGCAGGAAACCCCATGTCTGGAACTGGAGTTTGACCATTTCAGTTGCCCTGTCAAATACCCTGATATGACCATCATTGAGGACCATGCAAACTGGAACATATCCAGAGAGCTTGGCTTTAATTACTGCCACACTGGTTTGGTAAGATAACAAGCATTTGTGATGATTAATTAATTATGTGTTTTGTTTCAGTCTTATTTTAATTTACATTTTATGTTTTACGTGACACAAGTCCCTGTCGAGCCCACGCAGTGATAACGTTGGCTTCCAATTTACTTTATTAAAGAATGTGTTATATGTGTTATGTGGGATCATAGAGTAACAGACTGGCGCGCGACAACCCCCTGACCGACAGCGACAATGAGCAACTACGCCAGGTGTGTAACAGAGACCCACTGTCTGAAATCACTGAGCAGGAGAAAGACTTTCTGTGGAGGCACAGGTAACGTGTGTGTGGATGTTTACCAGAACACTGGGTTACTGATGGGTCAAAATCATTATATTTTACAAAAAAATCGGCTATCGTGCTGATTAGGATGTCATAAAAGTTCTGACTCATTTCTTCTCTCCTCAAACTGTTTTAGACAAGACTGCGTTAATATGCCAGAGATCCTTCCCAAGATCCTCCTGGCTGTGAAATGGAACTCCAGAGATGAGATTGCACAGGTAAGCTCCAGTTTCTACTGCTGACACGCCTTTTATCTTGAAGGACATCACATGGGGAAATGAATGTGCCTAGCATACTTGTTATACTAGTGGAGCTTTTTGTTTTTTTTACACAGATAACACGTTATGTGTGCACGCTTAGAAATTGTAAACTTGTTTAAAATTGCAATAATGATAAAATAATGTATGTTTTTCCCCCCCTTTCCAGATGTATTGCCTTCTGAAAGACTGGCCAGCAATCAAGCCAGAACAAGCCATGGAGTTGCTGGACTGCAACTTCCCCGACCCTATGATCCGAGAGTTTGCTGTAAAGTGCCTTGAGAAATATCTAACTGATGACAAACTCTCACAGTACCTCATTCAGCTGGTTCAGGTGTGTTGCATTCTCATATGGTTTTAATTATTGCTTAAGTAAATAGTTTAAAGTTTCTCATTATGGTAGTGATATTTCAGCTTCATGCCCTGTGGTGTTGTTTAAACAAATAACATATATAATGTTTTTCTGTTTGTGTCTGTATCCAGGTCCTAAAGTATGAGCAGTACCTTGATAACCCATTGGCACGCTTCCTGCTGAAAAAGGCATTAACCAATCAGAGGATAGGACATTTTTTTTTCTGGCATTTAAAGTGAGTTGATTTGAAAAGGTCTTCTTTCAGAAATGTGGAGCTGTTTGCTTGTGACTTAAAAGGTTAAATTGTTGTTTGAATGTCAATGAACTGTCTGGTCCCATGTTGTGCTGAATTCAGGAAACACCAGTCAGGGTTTTGGGTACTCTGTGTCTGCATGTGTGTGTATTTGTACGTAGGGTTAGCTGGACACATTTTTCATGGGGACACAAACCACCTTTTAATGCATTTTTGTGTTCCTGCCTTCGTGTGTGTAGATCAGAGATGCACAACAAGACAGTGAGCCAGCGGTTTGGCCTGCTGCTGGAGTCGTACTGCCGGGCCTGTGGCATGTATCTGAAGCACCTGAGCCGACAGGTGGAGGCCATGGAGAAGCTCATCAATCTCACTGACCTCCTCAAACAGGAGAAAAAAGATGAGGCACAGAAGGTAATCTGACAGCCAGCAGCTGTTAATTGTGATCCACTGTATCGCTGAGTTTAATCTTGACAACATCTGCACCAATCTGGACACAGAGATGCCACAATATAGTAGAGAGTTAGACATGGGACAGATTTCTCTTCTTTACAGTGATAGCCTTGGATTAATGCAGAAAATTCATTCAGTATGGCCTGAGATAATGTTGGCATGGTACACTAAGCATAATCTATATTTACACAGTGTTATTTCCATCAATATTGGTTGCCGTGAGATTTCTTTGTTTTACTAAAATATTCTTCAGTTTGACTATTCTGGATATTTGGCTGCTGTTAAAGAAGGTCAACACTTGTAGATCACCCACAATAAAAGCCTTCCAGTTAAATTAAAAGAGCAGCAATAACAGATTAATGCAGATCAGAGCACAGATGGTCCTTATTAAAATGGAATTAGTTAAAACTACATTACAAAAAAAGTCCTATCTCTTACAGTTGTGCTCATGTGAAGGCTTTCACTCTATGAAATTGGCACTTCATTGAATTGTTTAAGATCTGATGGTATTCAACTGATTTATTGATGTGTGACATGGTAAACCTAATTTTTTGTAGTTATCCAGAAGCTGATCTGTGGCATTACCATATCAATAATATGATGAAATGACCTATGACGAGCCACACAGTAAATAATTGCTCTCTGAAGCAGTCTTAAATTATTCTGAAATGTGAATGATTTGACTCATTTCAGTGTTTTACTAACTGATACACTGGTTTCTCCCTTTTAAGGTTCAAATGAAGTTTCTGGTGGAACAGATGAGACGGCCTGATTACATGGACGCCCTGCAGAGCTTCACCTCCCCGCTGAATCCAGCACATCAGCTGGGAAACCTCCGGTACACGAACACCGTTTTAGCTGAGTCTCCTACGAAATGGCTGACATTTAACACGTTATTTAATCCGCAGAATCGCTCCCTTTTCAAGGCTTGAAATATTTTTATGTATAAAAATTTACAGCAGTGCTTTGCGTGTGCGTTTGTGTGCGTGCGTGCATGTGTGTGTGCGAGATTAAGTACATTTAGGAACATCATGCCCTTTGAGTGTAGCCTCGTCTAAAACCCAATCCGCATGACCGAGTCAAGAAAAAATAATGTACAGATTGTTTTGAGCCAGGACTTGTGAGCACATTTACTGAAAGCTCTTTCACTCTTTCTGTGTATTTCTTTCTATCATTTTCCTCTGTCAACACATCCCTGTCCTTGTTTCAGCCTGGAGGAATGCAGGATGATGTCATCAGCCAAGCGACCTCTGTGGCTTAACTGGGAAAACCCAGATATGATGTCAGAGCTGCTCTTCCAGAACAACGAAATCATCTTCAAAAATGGAGATGGTGAGTTTGGGTTCCGTGCTCATCCTCCTATGGCTCTGATGCAGCTTCTGTCTTATTTGTCCATCCATGCATGTGTCTATGAGTATACACCCACACACCCACACACCCACACACACACACACACACACACACACACACACACACACACAGACACACAGACTTGAAAGTGCTCTTGCTGACCATGCAGCATAGTTCAGTCTAAGCCTGTAGGGTATCTCATAATATATGATAGCACACAAACACAACCACGTCCATGCTCTTTACATGGAATTCAGAACGTCACGTTATTAGAATCACACTCACCTCAGCTGCTTGTACGTTTTCCTCCACCATCTGTGACAAAACTGACTTTGACAGCGCTGCTCCATAATGCATCATGGAGTTGATCAAAGAGCAGCTAAGGAGCTAATAATCACCTTACTGTCATCCACCTCCTTGTCTCTCTCTGCCTCCGCAGATCTGAGGCAGGACATGCTGACGCTGCAGATCATTAGGATAATGGAGAACATCTGGCAGAACCAAGGCCTTGATCTCAGGTAGGCTCCTCACTTCACCATGACAGCAAGGATGCAGGTGCACATTATCAGGCGCTTGAGACTTTCATGTCTTGCACTCCATACCTGAATGCAGATTAGTGGCGATGGCTGCTGGCCACCTCAGGTTTAATATGAAGTTCATCACTAATGTCCTCTCTGTCTGTTCCTTGTCCTTCCTGTCCCAGGATGCTGCCATATGGTTGTCTGTCAATCGGAGACTGTGTGGGTTTGATCGAAGTGGTGAGGAACTCTCACACTATCATGCAGATCCAGTGCAAAGGAGGCCTAAAGGGGGCACTCCAGTTCAACAGCCACACGCTGCATCAGTGGCTGAAGGATAAGAACAAGGGAGAGATGTGAGTGGTAAAAGATGTGATTTATGCAGCTTTTCCAGTGGTAATATGAAGACTGATGTGAAGACATTTCAGCCTATTTTTCCTCCTTTTTATGGGGACAGTTGTATACAGTAACTAAATCTTGCCTGAGAATAATGTATTTTCCATTTGTCTTACTTCTTAGGTATGACCAGGCAATAGATCTGTTCACACGGTCGTGTGCAGGCTATTGTGTAGCCACATTCATCCTGGGCATAGGTGACAGACACAATAGCAACATTATGGTCAAAGACGATGGACAGGTAAAGATCACATTTTGACATCCTTTCTATATTATATATGCATGCCTTCTGTTTCATTCTTGATTTACATTACTTCTGTTTCTTGCAGCTGTTCCACATAGACTTTGGCCATTTTCTCGATCACAAAAAGAAGAAGTTTGGGTACAAGAGAGAACGTGTGCCCTTTGTTCTCACGCAGGACTTCTTGATCGTTATTAGCAAAGGAACTCAAGAGTGCACCAAAACAAGAGAGTTTGAAAGGTAACACCAGGAGTAAATGTGTGATCAGTGATAAAATGTACAAA
>JAOXYL010000071.1:16710713-16739586 GCA_028564955.1 Terapon puta
AGAGGTGGAGCTGATTGTGTGGAATAATGTATTATGAAATTGACATGATAACTGTTCTATGTGGTGAATTTGGATCCTGTTTCTAGCTTTCTTTCGTGCTTGTATCCATTTTTCAGATTCCAGGAGATGTGTTATAAGGCGTACCTGGCAATCCGGCAGCACGCCAACCTCTTCATCAACCTCTTCTCCATGATGCTGGGCTCAGGGATGCCCGAGCTGCAGTCCTTCGACGACATTGCTTACATCAGGAAGACCCTGGCCTTGGACAAGTCAGAGCAGGAGGCCCTGGACTACTTCATGAAGCAGATGAATGACGCCCACCACGGTGGCTGGACTACCAAGATGGACTGGATCTTCCACACAATCCGCCAGCACGCCATGAACTGAAATGAAGACTAAAGAGCAAAGGACTCTGGCAACGACAGCACACTAAGAACCAAAAGAAAAGTGAGAAGCGAGCGAGGTATTTTCTCAAACACACTAAGGCCTGGTTGATATGTCTGCCAGCGTGTGACTCTAAAACATTACCTGCTAGCACACCACAAAATGAGGGTGGGCTTGTTTCAGGGACATAATGCCTAAATGTTCCTGTTTCTGCAGGTGTCAGAATTTCTTCTCCCTGCACTATGAACTTAAGAAGGCAGGGTGGAGTTATATTTCATCAGTCTTCATAGGAACTAAACAAGTGTAATGGACCTCGACAACGTTGGCCTTCTTCATGTGGACAAATTTTTATTTTTCTTATATTATAATTTTTCTTATTCCTTTCAGTACAGCGACATCAGCATTAAGAAAGGAATATCATGAAGTGGTATATCGTGAGCATAGCCGGCTTTTTCTAATGATGAACTGACAGAGTATAACCGCATTATATCCACTACCTATTTTGAACCGATGAGGACGGGGAGACATCGGTGCACGCAGCCTGGCCAGCCGAGATGAAATGGAAGGGACAATAAGAAGTCTGGTGGCCACACAAAATCATGATTACCCCTCATAGTCATAAAAAAACAATCACTGGCTCTCTTAGTTCAGGACTGACAGAGGACTTAGCTAGCATTTAACTCTCTCGGAGCAACTTAGAGACAATGACTTATTTGTAGCCTACAGATGACATGTCCTCGGTTTAGAACTCATGTCACGCCAGATAACTGACTTTTGTACAGCAGTATATCCATAGACTTGTATGCATTCGGTGCACATATTCCTTTTTGAGTCTATTTTCTACTGAGCCAAAGTACTAGATGTGTAACCCCACTACTCAGCAGTCTTATTGTGAAAGCAAGAAAAAAAAAAGTCACTACTATTCCAAGTCTCATGTGTACTCATAGCACTGATCTCTGCAGTATTTGTTTTTGTTTTGTTTTGTTTTGTCTATCAGTATTATTCTGTCAGATGTTGAGGCGCAAATGTCCATCATCCTCCCCATTAAGTCGGAACTCAGATGGACTGGAGATCTGATGGTCAGCTGTATGAGAAGTTAGGAATCAGTCTCTCTTTTTAAATTTTTTAAATTTTCGTTCAGCTGGCAGGAAATGCAGGCGGGAAAAAAGGACGTTCCTTTTGTGTGCTGTGTTGTTACACTATGCAAGTTGTGATCCTAACATGTACTGTATACTGCAAAAAAAAAAAAAAAAAAAGGAAAAAAAGTTGATGTCAGAGTAAGCGAGACAGAGAGAATCGCATTTCCCTCCCCGACACAGAGCAGTGTGTCAGTGAACTTTGTTAAAGACAGTACATGGAAGAAAAAAAATGCTGCACTGTAACAGAATCGTCTACTTCTTCCCTACAAAAAGAACTGTGAGAAACGCCTTCGGACCCTGCCTTCTGCTTCTCCGCACCCAGTTTAAATTTGGAGATTCAATCTAAGCCACCTGTAACGTGTCTGAGTTCTGCTTCTGTCTTCTCGTTTGCAATCCCGCACGCATGCACGACAGATCATTTAAAGACCTCTCCTCTCCTCACATGTGGTCCCAGATCGTGAAATCCAGGTAAAATCAAAAAGAATAATCCAAGTTTTGTTTTTTCTTTTTAACCTTCCGAGTGTCTTCTTCCCTTCTCCTCCTTATGATTGTCACCCTTATGTGTGGAAGAATAGTTGCTGCAGGTTTTCCTCACTGCACAGACGCATACATAAGAGGTCAGTAAACGTTCTAGCTTTACCAAATGATTCACAACAGGGCGGTTTCCTGGACACCCAAGCCCGTCTGAAAGTCCAATTTTAGATTTCTGTACATGGGTAAGGACTTAAAAATGCTCAGGAAACCGATCCTACTCGGATGCATGTGCTTCTGTACAGGCTACAGAGCGGTGGGCCGGACCCAAACTGAGAAAACTAAACCCCATATACTTTATGGAAGAACTATCTAAATGATGCTATTTCTCTTTGTACTTGTCATCGTTGTTTTCCTGTTTCTCACACTGCATTATGCATGAGGTCCTCGACTATCTGCTCTTTTTTTGTTTGTTTGTTTGTTTGTTTGACCTGATGTTGTTTACTTGAATTTCATGTATAGAAATGACCTTGTTACTTGTGTGAGGTACAACAAAGTCACAATGAAGGTAACAGATACTGATAACTGCTACTACATGTGCAAATGCTTTCCTTGAATAACTACAGAGGTAATATATTTTTGTATTTTTAAATGTAAGCAAACTCATATATGTAACTGCTAACCAAAAGGAAAAAAAAAGGAGGAATCACGCATAACTTATGTGCACCATCCTCATACGAAACCCAGTAGACAGCTTCTAGTTGTTGAAACGATATGAATGACAAAGCAGAGGCGAATTGTTGAATGAAGGACAAGGACTCAATGCTGTTGTCAGAGTGCGATCGTAAGGTCGAGTGGAGATGTCTTGCCCGAAGTGGAAGTCTGTAAGCACAATAAGGAGGAAGAAGCTACACTGCATGTTTTAAACAGAACCAGACTCCTATGTTGGTTATATATCCATCTGTATATACATCATAAAACCTCTTCAAATACTTGTTTTAGTCATCCTCATTATGACCATGTCTGATAAGAAACTGTATGCATTCATTTATCGTACTGTTGAATAAAAACATTTCCCGCTATCAAAGGTGCATTTTTTCTTGGTGCTTTTATTACATTGTTTGATTTACACTTGATTAAAATGGTGGTCATTTACAAGGCACTTTTGCATTGTTCTACAAAACACACACATGCACGCAAAAAGGATTATTTTCCACAAACTACAGAAAAGAGGTTTTACTGTGTTAACCGGACTGATGCATGTAAACTGTCAAAAGTGATCGAAAATTTGAATTATGAGTCAAAAATGAAATAAAAAGTACAAAAAAATTGTAACATTCAACTAAGTCTACCTGTGATTTGTATGTGCTGACAGAAGTGACTCCTAAGACAAATACAAAACAACTAGAGTCAGGTCTACCCAACGTACCCACAGTCAGCCCCCCCACCCCCCTTTTATCTTTTGACCACACCCAGAGCTGAGTTGGAGAGTACTGGAGTCCACTGTGCGTTGCCACATTAAGCAAAACAAAATTTTTCTTTATTTCGTACGTTAACCATGAACATAATCAATCGTATTGAATTTTCAGAAATAAGGAACATTGAGGTCAATTTAAAATATCCTTAAACTAATCTTAACACCACTTTGTATTTTAGAAAGAGCCTTGAATTTTTTCAAGTTACATTGGATGTTTTTTTTGCACGTTTGTAAAAGTGCTCACTTGATTAAGAAGACTCACTTTAACATAAACGTTTTATTTTATTCACCTATATCATTTTCTGAATTTGAGGATTTCTGCCGTTTCAGGATGTGTGGGTATTGGGATGAATCGTGTGCCTTTTCAACTTATTTTCAACTGGCCATCGATACTTTCTCATTGTTGAAAGTTGCGCATGCACTCTGCCTCTGTGCCATATGCTGCTGGTTCTATAAGACACTGAGAAAGGCTAAAATTGTATCATCCTTGTACTTTTGACATCCTTAGGAACACAGTTGATAATTGAGTGGCGTTACACATTCCAGCCCTGGTTCACCTTACATACCCGTTAAAGGCTGACTAACGGTATCTTTGGCATGTTGCAGCACAACCACCTGATATGTCATGAAGGAGACTGCATGCTCGACCTCCGGAGGAGTCTGTACAGTTTGCCCTGAGTGTGCCTTGACGTCGACCTGCCCCCCGCGGCGTCACTGCACATCTCGGAGGAGAGATGGGCCAAGTGTTGTGTCAGCTTCACGAGGCCCACCAGCAGAGCTCCGCCGCCAAACGTCAGGGAGGGCCACAGCAGCGCGAACAGGGCCGTCTTATATGTGTACTTCCTGTTCAAGACGGCGTCCCCGGGGTGCTGCGTGTGGTCGGTGAAGAACGACGAGGTTCCCCCCAGCTGAGTGTCCAAGCTGGTTTTCACGTTCTCCACTTCCTTTTGAAGCTCCGCTCTGTCCATCCGGCATTTGGGTATGTAGAAACACTGGGGAGGAAAGACATGATTCAAGAGTAATCTTTATCAAGTGACCTGCTTGTTACAGTTGGCAGCGCTGATTGCAATCAGTGAGACAAGCTGCAAGGTTCTTTTTTGATTCTGTTTTTTTGTCTATTTAAAAAAAAGAAAAGAAAAAGAAAACCATCTCTAAGCCTTCAATGTGCTGTACAGGTACTGAAAAATGTCTCACACATTTTCTCTGAATGGAGCACAAGTGCGGCATGAGAGCGTCTCCTAATAATACCTGCTGGTTTATTCACAAGGGTGCCGTAATCAGAGTACTGCTAGTTTTCCATCCTGTCAGCTAGTTCAGGGCAGTTTCCTGCGTTCACCGCTTTCACAGGTGCTCGAGTCCCTGCTTAGACGGCTAATATGAAAACTAGGATGACTCCAGGATGAAAAGAAAAATGAGGATCCACTACAAGGAGTGGCCCTCCACATTAGCTGCAGCACACAGACAGAGCTTTAACACTCAAATCCACTCTTTAAGAGCCTATATCCTGCAGGTGTTCCTCCTCTACGGTCGACAAGCCGCACCTGGTGAGAAGCAGAGCTAAACCTCAAGTTCCTAAAGCGGTGAGGCAAATCCCTACCTCAGGAGCGAGGAGGACCGATTCCTCGTCAAAGTGGAGAAAAGCCGTCTGATTGGAGCCCGCGAACTTAACTTTTACCCTGAGGCACGGCACGGTGCTCACTCCTCTGCAGTCCACCCACTCTTTAAGGATTTCACTCTCCAGCAGAACGCCGTTGATCTTTTTTTCCCAATTACTAAAAACAAGAGGGACATATGGGTCAGGCAAAGCCAAGGCTTCCAACCTTTGTGTCTGTAACACATTTACATCAGAGACAGTTTTTTATTATCAATGTCGATACTTAAAGTAATGTAAAGTAATTTAAGTAATCTGAGGGCTGTTTTTATTCTATCATTTTTATTTGCGTTGAAGCACATCTCACAAAGTGCCGTGTCTGCTGGGAAAAAAAGGATAAAAGGCTTGGCTCTATAAAATTAAAAGTACAAGTGTGAGACGAGTGACAGTGACAACTGCGAGTGTGTTCCCGACAGCTACAGGCTGTGACATTTTACACTCACATCCATCTCCACTTTGAGGTGAATTATAACCAATTTGCTGATGATCTAATTTCCTTTCCTGTCTTTGGTTTATTCATTGGTTCAGATACTTACAAAGCCAATGACGTCACCATCATCCTCAGCTGTACTTTATGCTTTATTCTAATTGGAAAATGTTATCGTGCTAACACACTAAACCAAGAAGATAAAGGTGGTGAACATTATTGCACCTTGAACATGCCCCTTTACATGGATTGTCTTTTTTTTCTTTTCTGATTAGAGATGGGCTTCCATCGCTGACTTTCACAGAGCACTGAACTATTTGCTTGCCCACTCCACTAATGTTAAAGGAATTTTTACCTTATATGATTTTAAACTAAACAATTTGTCAGATAATGAAAAAAACAAAACAAAAACATTTAAACCAGTCATGAAAATTGTATATTAGTTACTTGTCATCCTGAATGTATTGACATTAGGTCTATGAAAATTTCAACTCTTGTGAAAAATTATTTAGACTTTCAGCGTCCATCACATGCCTTCTCGTGTCTATTACCAACCAGCAGCGGTGTACCTGGTGACGAAGGGTCTGACCATGGTGTTGCCGACCACAAAGAACATGAGCACAGAGAAGGCCATCATGCTGAAGCCCAGCAGGATGGCTCTGTCCTCTCCGGCGCTCGACACTGGCGTCTGGATCCGGGATCGCTGACCGCCATACCCATCGACCCCTCGACTCCACTCCTGCTCCTGTGCTGTCACTGAGTGGAGGAGATCTCTGTGCCACACACACACACACACACACACACACACACACACACAGGGATACACACATGAACATATGCACGGACACCCGGGATGTAACGATTGAAACCAGCAGTGATACAAATGAGATTTTTGATTTGATGCATCAGCAAATTTCATGTTCGACTCATTGAATTGATTTGGTTCATCTGATTAATTTTCGATTACTTCAAACGGCTGGGCTGAAATACAAAATATCTAAACAGATTTAGATTTGATGAGCACCAGTTCAAAGACCTCAGGTTTGGCTTCAAATGAAAGCAGCCTGCGTGTCTATAGAACATTTTTAATGTCTTCCCCCAGGATTTCCTCTTTTTATTTATGTCAGTATGAAAGTTTAATGCATCTCATAGTTTTTGAGCTATTTTGGTCTCGACCAACTGACAAAGCAACAATCATGATAAAGATGAACAGCAAGAGATCCCCACGTTTGTCTTAGCAAAGCAAAGCCACATGCATTGTATATCTCCCATAATGTGAAATGATATGACTTTTTATGGTTGTCTTTCAGACTCTGCAACATCCACTCATAATAGTGTTTTTGGTTAAAAAAAAAAAAAAAAAGGCATAATCAGATAGAACTACAGAAGTCATCACACATGTAATTTCAAAGGCTAAGCAGGTAATCCTTGTGAAAACTGAAAACTAAATTTCATTAACAAAATTGGTGGAAAGTGTCTTTATTGCAATATTAATCCATTTTTGTCATTTCAGGTCATTCAAATCTCTGCATCTGGACTTTTACGGCTATTTTAACAAATACATATAGTTTATTTAATCTTGCATGTTTGTATGTCCCCACGAATTGGAAGTCTAATTGCGTAGCTTTGTCTAACTTCCCCTGTTGTTTTTCCTCTCATAATGATCTCCCAGCAGTGTGTTCAGAGCCTCGCCGCCCGGCCCAGTCGATCGTCCTCTCTTACCGTGTCTGACGCCTGCGAGCACCCTGCAGGTTGATGTTAATGGGGATGCTGAACGACCTCCGGGGAGAAGCCGTGTTCAAGAACATGCCCACTCCTATCTCTGCCACCTCCCAGCCCCAAATCTGTGCATCCACCTAACAAACTCTCTATCTGAAAGTCAAATGTCCTTCTGTCAACAGCCGGTCACCTCGTATCTCCGGCAGGCTCCAGTGCAGCGTTGCGGCGGGCCGAGTGGACCAGATTGCAGTTTATTCACCAGGGAACTCCCCGTTGTTTACCGAGGCTCAAAGGTGAGTGCAACAACACCCTCCACCTGCATGTGTGTTTCTATAGAAACCACCACAGGTAAGGCAGGTAGGATGCTAATGGCCTCTCAGTGGGCCCGTGATGTTTGGCAGCATGCAACAATTTGTAATGGAAAAGCTGAATGAATCCCTTCCTGATGATCAATTTTTTTTTGCACAGAATAAAACAGCACAATGAAACAGTTGTGATTGTACGCCAAATCTTTCATTTTTACACACATTTACACACACACACACACACAGAGGAGGTACTGACCCAAACACATGTGTCCTGCGACATTTCATTATCCTGCAGGCCTGCTGAGCTCCGAACCCCTCAGACTGTCCCAACACAGTGCGGCGTGAGGGCGAGATGCTGAGCGAGTTTATACGTGTTATTCAAACAATCGAAAGTCTTTGTATTATTCATGGGTCGCAGGAAAAACATATGGAGGTATTAACTTGGTGACAGTTCTGTTTAATATAACAAGCCCAGGGCTAGGAACACCACAGCAGCTTGAAAATGGAGACAACCATTCAATAAAGCAGACAGCGATGTCATACCTAATTTATTCAGTATTGAACACAATAGAGTGTTATTATTTTTAATATTTTCCTCCAACCTTTTATCAGCCGTTCTGGTGTAAGGCCTCATATTCTGGGAAATGTAATTGTGGTTTATCTGATATATTTTGTTACCTGTATGTTTTATTACTGTGTGTGATGTATTGTATTTGTGAACTGGCAAACGCAGTCTGTCTCTGTAAAACAGCAAAAGTTATTCGTATCTGTAACCTACAGTCGACAGGCCTGGCGTACTTCCTTCGCAGGGTTGCGGGGGGAATCAAGTGCTTTTGATGAAACTGAAGAAAACAAGATTAAAAATGCATAAAGCTCGGTGCACTTTACCTCACCTGGTAACCCGAGACATTGCCTTGACCGTGAGGCTCGCAGCGTGGTGCCTCGCTGCGGACGTGACTCAAACAGAATTTCATCTTTAACATAAACGCGAGATGGAAGCGGACGGCTGCAATCATCAGCTTCAAACCGGACCGTGTGTCATCGATGCTCATTTGATGTCCTCTGTTTCAGGATCTCACCCCGACTGAGCCTCGTCTATAGAGGAAGACTCACATGATCTCCGGTTTGCCATCTGTAAGGAGTTGTGAAATGACCTTGTAAAATGGTGCAACAAATTCCTCTGATTATGTGGGCGAGCAGTTGTAATTGGACTCACAGTGTTTCTTGTTATCTGATCAGGCCACCGAGCAACATCCTTGAACAACATGCGCAGACAGAGTTGGGTGTATTAAAGGCAGCAAGTCATTGAGCACAATGGATAATCACCAGAAGAGGAATCTAACTTTTCTTACCATTGGGCTGATATTTATGCTGAGCGGCATTGAGTACGGTAAGTTCATTATGACAGCTTTATGGACTTGAAGACATGAGATAATGGCCTCATTAGAGCAGAATCTGCCTGACATTTTGGCTGTGAGCACACATCACAGAGGATACGGCATCTCATTTAATTGAAATACATTTTCGCTGTGGGTAAACGCGGATCGTCATTTCCACGTCTCCTTTTTTCATCTCCTCACCCTCCCTCACCCCTCCCTGGTGGTCTCAGCTGTCATTCTGCCCACAATATGGAGGTATCTGCAGATTTTGGAGGCCCCTCCTTACTTCCTGGGTCTGGGTCTGTCTGCCTTCAGTTTGAGCGGGCTGCTCACAGGCCCACTGTTCGGGTTCTGGTCGGACAGGACCAAAACTACAAAGTCCATCATCCTCTTCTCCAATCTTTTTGAGATTGCCGGTGAGTAATGAAAGCACAAGACACATCACGTGACACGAAGAGTCAGATATTAGCAGACACTGACCCGAGAGCACGTGTTCAACCTGTTGTGTGAAACTCTGTAGCTCAAATTCAGGCGTAGTCAGAAATACTTCACTCATTCATTATTCACCACACGAGACAGAGCTAGGGAGCGATTCAGATGGCAATCTAAAAAAGAATTCAGGTTTTAGGTCATTTGTTTCATGCCGCAGTTATTTAAATCTGCCTGTGCAATCATGATGGTAGATAACTCACAGTTAGTGACCAAAAACTGCACACTTTGATCATTTGAGTTTAATGTGCGATGTAACCATAATATATATCTATATATATCTATATCTATCTATCTATATATATGTATACACATATACATGCACACAGTGGGTGTAATGTTTGTTCAATATGGTGATGATAATGGTGACAAATTATGTACTTAATGCTTAACTAATGCATGGCTCATGATGAGTTAATGTCTGAATTAATGCAGGATGTATCATGAATTCCTGTTCCTCACCATTAACAAATGATCAAGTCACAGGGGCTTTACGTGATTAGTTCACACCTAATAGATCATCAATCAAGGAACGTCAATTAGCTAAATTAGACGAATCACCCCCCAGGTCTGAGTTTGACTCCACCCAATACGTTACTTTAAAAAGTGGGTTAGGGACTGAGGGGGAAGGCGTGGTGGGCTCTGATTAGAGGGCAGTAACGTTCTTGTTTTATACAAATTTCAGTCCCGAGTGGTCCCTCCTGTGTGTCTCACCTTTAAAACAGCAGATGGTGTGTTGAGCCATTTCAAATATTAATGTTAACACGAGCACTGGTGTTCTTCATCGCAGGACAGGGATGTTGTTTAGCTTACAGGAAAAAATAAAAAATTTAAAATGAAATACCTCTGCAATACCTCTTTAAGGCAAATATCACTTACATTTCATGTCGTTTTGCTTAATGTCAACCTGCTAGTGGCATTAGAAGGAAGCATCACCAGAGTCATTAGGGTTCATCCTCAGCACACCCAGAGCTCATCTAGATGTTGAGATATTTAATATCAATTTTATTCAGAACCTTTATAGGTCAACCTTTGTTTCCCATTGTATGCACTGATTTTCATTTGTCTTTGTTCTCAGGTAACTTCATGTATTTCATTGGATATTCAAAGTGGCTGCTGTTATGTAGTCGGATTGTAGCAGGTGACACACACACACACACACACTACACACACACGTCATTAAGCAACACCCAGACTGGGTGCTGTTTAATGACGTGTGGTGGAGATGAAACAAGAGGAGGGTGTGTCTGTGCTTCATGACTGGACACTGCGTACTGTATCACTGTGTTGTGTGTATGCTGGGACGGTGTGACAGAGAGCTGCTGTTTTCCTCTCAGGTGTTGGTGCAGGAGCTGGCTCCTCCATCTTTGGTTTCCTGACTCGGAGCACTCGGCCAGAGGAACGTGCCGGTATCTTCGCAGCCATCATGGCCTGTCGACAAGCTGGCCTCCTTGTCGGTCAGCGTCTCCCCCTTTATCTCACCACAGAGAAGGGTGTCATTTCACCTCTCTCCACCTCCCCTGTCTTCTGAGAAATATCAGACAGGATTTAGTGATGTCCTCTTTGATGTGTAGCGTCTACTGCAAGGAGGAGACATTCAATAAAAATCACTGAGATAGAGGCTACTGCCTCCACACATCCTCTTGTTTTTTATTCTATCCCCTTTAAAAGCTCTTCCTCCTGTCTCTCCAGGGCCGGCGTTCAACCTGTTCCTGCGGCTGTGTGATTTCAAACTGGGGCCCTTTGTTGTGAACAAATATACGTCTCCTGGGGTAACAGCATCCAGATAATCAGTAATCTGAGGTTCTCCGAAAGCCTCATGAATACAGAAACAATCTTCAGAAATAGTCGCTCTACATTCTGCACTCCTCCTGCCTCACATGTGTTTTTTTTTCTTTGTTCTCCTCTGAGTAAGAAGAATACAAAACGCCTGCAGTGCTACTCAGGCCCGTAACAACCCATATCGATCTATTTCCATCTCATGAGTCTCTGAATAAAACACCTGTAGAACAGATGTGGCTTAAATGAGATATAACAAAGCTCCATACGCCTACTTCCATTTTGCCACATAATTTGACGCTGCACGTCTCTCTTTATTTCACTGCCAGGTTACTTTACTTCTGAATGCTCTCTTCCATATGTATAATACTTTAGCTCTCCTGGTAGCTTTCTAGGATTTTGATCTGTTAAAAAGTGTTTTTATCTTTTTTAAAAAAGCACATAATAAATATTTGAGAACCCCTTTGTCTTTTTCTCCCCCCCCTCTTTCCTTTCAGATCTTCATGTGCCTGTTGTGGGTGCTGCTCCAGTTTGTCGTCCTGGCGATGTACTGGGATGTACCGCCCATCAGCTCGGAGGGGGGAGCGGTGATGGTGGAGATGAAACAAGAGGAGGGTGATGGGGAGGAGGTGCTGCTGCTGGGGTCCGACGAGGAGTCGGTGCCCACCTACAGAGCTGTCAGCTCCCACCAATCGGAGACCTCCAGCTCTTCAGAGATGGAGCCAGCCCACGGTGCCCCGGCGGTCTCGAACCCCTTCAAAAACTTCAGCGCCAGCCGAGGTGAGCGAGCAGGTTTTGACTGCCTGTCCCGGGCAATGACTGTCAGCCCTCCTCTGCCATATTCGTGGGGTTCAGGTAGGATGAGGTGTCACTGCCAATGCACATGTTTCGTATCTGCTCTATTGATTTCCCCGTGCAAATGCACACACACTCATACTAACACACACACTTTCCATTCTCCAGGGCTCTCTGAGGGATTTCTGTGTGGCATGTCAGATCAGATTCCCTGTATATTGATTGGACTTGTGTGTATGTGTCTGGTTTATGTCAGAGTGTGTGTGTGTGTGTGTATATATATGATGTCAGGTGTCTTATTGGATTAGTGTCATAGTAGCTTTACATGTGATGCAAGCGGTGATTGTGTGCCGTTATTGATTAACTTTTTCTGTACTTTGTTAGTCAGCATGCAAGTGTGTGTCCGTGCGTGTGTGTGTGTGTGTGTGTTTGAGTGTGAGTGTCAAACCTCTGTATTGATTCTCTCACTCTTTGAAGATGTGGTGAGGGGATGGATAGCAGACTTCCTTTTTTATTGACTGGCTTGCTGTGGTTGACTTGTGGATGAAATGGAGACAGAATTGGTAATGTGGCCAACATTCTTCTTATTGATTCCTTTTTTTTGTTTTGAAGAAAATCTACTGCACCATAAACTCAGGAGCAAAACTAGAGGAAGTCTGCATCTCTAGCACACACTGGAGTGTCTGTTCGCTGTTACAGTGTGTCGGGTATTGAGCTCCCCTGAATTATTGATCCTCCAAGACATTTTTGAGTGAGGAATATTTGACACTCAGGCAGATCGTTCACTTTATTTCATCGAGTCTTTTCATTTCCAGGTTGGGGTCATGCAGCACAAATGACACAGGCAGAACCTGTCTGACTTTTTGCTTTTGGAACAAGGGAAATAATGATATAAATAATAATTTTCAGCATGTAAATAGTTAATAATGGTTTAAATATTAGTCAAACATTTGGGGAATACCCATCTTTGCTTTGTTGCGATGAGAAGATTGACACCACTCTTATGAATGCTAAATATGGCCGTCAGCAGTGGGTTAGATTAGGTGAACATAAAGGGTGGGAGCAGGGGGGAAACAGTTTGCATGCCTCCCAACACTTCTAAAGGTCACTAAATGACACGTTACAAACAACATCCCCCTGCCTCCCAGTCTTCGTGCTGAGCTAAACCAACCAGTTTAGTTTTCATGAGAAGCACCGAGTCTGAGAAAATAACCCTGATGATGTGATGAAATCTTGGCTTGAACTTGAAGATTCACAAATCCATGAAAGGTTTGTGTCAAACTGGGGACATGGAGTGAAAAATGTGGCAGGAAGAATTTGATGAAAGATGATAACAAGTTGCATCATGGAAGTTGTTGTGTTTTAGGAGGGTTTTTACCTTTTTTTTTTAGAATCTGGATAAGTCACGACTGTATTGATTTTTTTCTCTTTCTCGCCATCCTCCAAGTTCGCCAGCTTTATGGAAATGCACAGATAAATCACTTAATAGCCCCTTTAAAGCCCATAACCAGCCTCCCTATGAATGCATAGGACCTGTAAATACTTAGATACATTCAAACACATGCAGACCGTAATACATACACTACACATACAGTACATACTGTATATGCAGTAGTAGTACCCTAATGAGAGCATATAAATAATTGTGAAAACACTGAAAAGCGAGAAGTGAACCACCATAGATACACACACTGTAATATCAAGCCATTCCTCCCGCCATCTGGCACGCACTTCCAAATTTAGCAGCAAGCCCGGCTCATTTTTCCTCCTCTACAAGTCCACGAGGGAGTTTTTGTTCCAGGAAAAGCTGGTTTCAAAATTTGGAATTTATTAAAATATTTTTTTCCCTCTGTTATCATGTTCTGGACATGAGAGAAAAAAAATAGAGCTCTCACTTATCTGTAGAAGAAGAAACAGACAGTTTGTTGGACTGGAGGATCAACATGACCAACCGGCCAGGATTCGTCACGCCTGCCTGTTTCAATCTCAAGATTACTTTAAGATAGTCCAAGTTTCTTCTCTCTTCAAACTTATTTATCTCGACCTAGCTTGCCAGATGAAACTTTCAATTTAATGGCACCACTTGTGCTTGTTTTATGATTTTCTCTTTGCTTTGTCTGGTTTTCGGTATATCTTTCTCTCTCCACCTTTCACTCTGCAGAGTTCCTGAGAGAGGAGGTGGTTGTTCTCCTCACGGCTCAGTTCATCACTCTCTTCAATCAGACAGCGCTGGAGGTGAGAGCAGCTACCGTTGAGATCCATCAGCCGGAGTTTCCAAGCATTTCACACAATGTCACACTATTTTACCCCGGGTTTCATCCAAACTGCATTAATCTGAGCCTTACCTGGAGAGACCTGTGCTGTTTCTCTTAGAAAATAATCAAGTATTGCTTAACGCTCAGTGTAAAACTGATTTAACAAGTGCACATAATCACTCTCCATGTCCCGGACATGGAAAATGAAGAGGCTCTCTCTCTTCTCATTAAACTCAGTAGTCACTCCTGACCTGGGTTATGTAACTGTTTTGATATAAAAACAGAATTTCTTTTGATCTGGATTGAATGAAGCATTGGAAGGACTTGAATGTGTTCGTTTCAGCTCTAATAAGAATCTCCACCTCTACCTCTGACTGAATCACTCTATTTAACTGCCTGACCTCGCGAACATCTTTCTAAAAATCCCCAGACCATGGTGACTCCTCTGACGCAGCGCCACTTCAGCTTTGGCGAGCTGGGCAACAGCCTGATGTACAGCCTGTGCGGGGTGGAGGTCATCCTGGGCTTCTTCTTTGTGCGCTGGCTGAGCAGGAGGGTGGCGGACCGCGCCGTGCTGGCCGTCGGCCTGGTCATCTGCTGCACCGCCTGTATCTGGTGCCTCATCTTCCTCTGCGACCCCCGAGGTGCTAACCTGTCTGGGAAAGCGTAGCAAACACACATGCGTGGACACGCACACGCGCTGACAAATGCCCCGCGCTCTGTGCCAAATCCTCCCTGTGCGAGCGGTGCTGGTGTGCAGAGCGCAGCGGAGCCATATTGGGTTACACACTGGCTGAATTGAATGTGCTCTGTAAATGATATTGCTGAGGCTCTGGCAGACCAGTAGGAGATCACACAGGCAAACTGGATCCTGTACGTTCGTGCTGGCTTGCGTCTGTTGCAGCTCGTCACGTTTATCATCCTGATTACAAGTGACAGGTGCTGGAGCTGGGGAGTGCCTGAGTACATATAAAAGGATTACAGTAATCTAATTAGACAAAAATGCTATTCGTTATGGCATATCCTGCATTTGTTTGCTATTTTGTTACAGTTACATTTAAAACATCCAAACAAAGAAATAAAACCTTCAAGGCAGACACCTGAAGAAAAACCCCTTTCCTCTTGGACCGCTACGAGACGCGTGTGATTGGCAAAATTGCATTTTGATTATAAGATTATAGACTTTCAGCTCATGCAGGGACATCCAACAGTTTGAGTGGGCACAGATTCACACAAACATGTGCATGATGCAAAGCAGCAGAGAACAAAACTCGAGTGGCTGCCAGCTTGGCAGTGGTTTCGTTTTCAGATAGAGCTATCTCCGGTGGTGCCAATCCATTTGTGGAAGCAACTTAAAAAAAAACCGAGAGAAGAGGGGATAGATAACTGAAGCATGAGCCATCACACACGTTTTAACCGCATCTCAGAAATAATTTGAGACAAAACATTAAGTAGCCATGAGATTTATTAATATTTTCTTTTTAGGTATGCAAGTCTCTGTTTTTATTACAGTCTGCAAATGTAATTGTTTAATGATGCATTTCTTGGAATTTGAGGGCAAACAACTGCAATTCAGTAATCCGGGGTATCATTTTTCCATCACTGCCAGGTGGTTATAGATGGGAGCTGTCGGCCTTCATCATCGGAGTGTTTCTGCAGCTGCTGGGGCTTCCCTTCGTGGCCGTGTCTCAGGTGTCTCTCTTCTCCAAAGTGACTGCAGAGAAAACACAAGGTTGGCTCATTTTTACTTTGGCACCGTTTGCACAGTTCAACAGATTACCGATCAGCATATGGGATGCAAAGAAACAGTGATACGTGCCGCACTTTCTCGCTATATTTGAATGCGTGCATACGGGGGGATAGCTGTTAATTCTTTGCAACGTGTCGCCAAAAGGATTCAGCCAAGGTGTGAGGCGCTCAGTCGGGGGCCTGGCCACCATCTTGGGTCCGCTGTGGGCCGGAGGACTGACCAATAATCTGTACATAATGCTGGGCATGATGCTAGCTCTCCTCATAATGATCACGGTAAGCGGAACACAACTCACCTGGGCTTTTGATAATATCAAGCAGCAACATGATTAATTAAAAGAAGAGTTCAATATTTTATTAAATGGCACAAGGAGGTCGAGCACAGTCTCGTGTCTGCGTGGTAAATATGCAGCTGGAGCCCGCAGCCATTGAGCTTACCATAGTATTAAGACTGGAAAAGGAAAAGAAAAGTCTCATGTTCTGAAGAAAACCTAAAAAATGCTTTCTGGGAGAAAGTGTTTGGGAATATTTATACTCTAACTTAGCTTAATGGGGGTAAACAGTCTGGCTCTGACCAAAGGTAACACCTCTTACCCACACTAACACATTTAGTTTATTCTACATAAATACCAAAGCTCGCTCTCAGTTAAGAGTGTATTTCTCAAAATACACTAAAGCTTTCATTTTAAGACCCTCGAGGAGCTGGAGCTGACATAGTTGATGCTTAACCCCAGGCTTCTCCATTGCTGCCCTCCCTTTCGCTCCACCTTCTCCATTAGACTCTATTCAGAGCTGCGGCTTAAGAAGAACTTTTTTTTTTTTTTCTTCACACACCCGAACTGAAAAACAGTAGCTACTTGCTAGGGAAGTGCTTAACTCAGCATGTCTTTGATAGCCTCTGCTTATTACTCGGCGCTCTCTATTCTCTGAAGCCACATCACGCTGTACATTTTCGCAGGTTATGACAGTGCTGTCCTACGACCGCCTGACTGAGCCCAGGGCAGTGCAGTGCGCCGAGAGCTCTGACAGCGGAGGGTAGAGCCGCGGCCTGTCTGAGGAGCAGGAGAGGCTAAAGACGGACGGAGGGGGGGCCCCACGCCCCTGGGAGAATCAATACAAGTTTGCTGCAGAGAAACCCGCTTGAGTGTGGAATAGAAATCTTCAAAACACACACTGTACCTGAGCACCTGCCAATAAGGTGATCACTCACCACAGGTAAAAGTGACTGTGTGTGGTTGAGTTTTGCTCAACCTGCTATTATAATCTACCTTACGTGCTTATCGGCCTCAAACTATTAATTACGTTTTACACAAGGGGGCACCATTGCTCTCATATTGAATATTCAGTAATTGAAGATGAAAGCCATTATTTTTAAACTGAGCTATTTATATTCCCAGGTGTCGATGAAATGATAAGAGAGCAGGTTTTTTCCATGTGACCCATGTACCAGCTTTTCACTTCTTTCTTTCTTTAAACAAAAATGAAAAAAAAAAGACAAAAACAAGCCAGTCCCCAGCTGAGAGTGATACAGTTGACACAATGGGTGCAGAAGTGGAGTTGTCAACATCTGAGCAGCTCTGTGTCAGTGTAGCTGATGGAAGGGGGGGGGGTCAACGAGAGGGAGGCTTTACACATTTCTGCTGCGAGTAAAGCTGTGCTTTTAGTGTTAAAATTAAACAAAGCGCCTCGGATGTGTCTAAACCAGGTTGATATTATGTGGAACGAATCCTCTGTATCTTATATGCAAATTAGAAGCTCCTGAATTAAACCCCAAATTTTCAAAAAATACTTGTTAATTATCCATCTCTATCGTTTTACTATAGGGGGGATTTAAAGTTTAATTGCCCGTATTCATAATTTAAAACATGACAAGGTGTGACTTGTGTGTAGTCAGCTGTTCTTGCCTATATTCTCCTCTAGGATGTGCTGTATGCTACACATCTGCGCCTGAGAGGGGCGAATGCTGTAAGCAACATCAAGGCATTGTAGATTCCCTTTGTACCAATGAACATGGGTTTGGCCAATCTCTGTGTTTTTGCATAATTGCAGATAAGGCTCTGTAACCTTTCCAGTTTTCTACACTCAGCATGTGATGTTTGGCTTTCCAGAGGCTTTTCACCTAAAATGGAAATTCTAATCTGCGGGACTCAAGGACATAATATATATATAAATACTTTCATGCCCTGATCAGCGTATTCAGGTACTTGACATTTTAAGAGAGATAACAGGGCGCATAGAATCAGGTCAAGCCTGAATTCCCTCTTGTTTGAACTATCTCGCTTTTTCAGCCTGATTCCTGCTATCTTGGGATATTAAAGAAACTCAACCTAAATATCCACAACTATTTAGGAAGAAAATGTGCAATTAAGTCTCTAATTCTCCTCTGTGACATCAAATATTCACTGCTAATTAAAGACTGAGGTGTATGTTCATTAAGGCGAGACTATGTAAATTAGATAGAAATTCATCCTCTTGAAAATAAAAAAGTAAAGTCCTAAACAATAAAACGCTTCTCGTTTCAGTTTCTCATTTCAGTACAGCTGCAGACTCGCTCTGGTATGACTGGTGTTACAGGGTGAAACTATTGCAGACTTCATGAATTGTTCAAATGTCACAGTTCATTTTAGCATGCAATAAATCAATTTCACCGGTTCTATTCCTAAAATTAAACAAGATGCAAACAGTATTTCTGCCTTATTAGATGATATACAGTAAAGAGCTGACAGAAAATACGGCAGAGAGCCGATACAGGAAACGTCCCCTCAGGCTCCCAACGACTTGGCCTTCCATCTGAAGTATTTCTCTGAGATATTAAATATTCATGACTAAATAAAAATAACATAATGTTATCATATATAGCTATTATTTGTTTTTAACTGAGCTGATCTGCTTCATCAGATCTGTGTGGGGGGTGGTCTGATCAGATTTGACAGCGACCACCATCTTTGTCTAACCAAGCTCCGCCCACTTCAAAAAACACGATAAGAGCAAAGAGAAAATAAAATAATAACTTAATCTTTAATGTAAAATACTCAAAACAGGCAGAGAAATAGTGTATTCACGTCAGACCCTGCTGTCATAAAAGGCTGACTGAGAACATGTGTTTTTAGGACCTTTACAGAAATTGTTTTGAGCGTGCATCATTATGTCATTTAAAAAAAAAGGGATAAAAGGTTTTTTTTCTGCATGTTACCAGTATATGAGACAAACCCAGACAAACCACTTCTGCTCTGCATTGTGATGATCCTGCTTTGGTGCACAAGATTGTCTGATCAGTGCAGTCAACTATCCCCGCCTCGACTTCTATAAAGGTGACACACGAACCCCCAAGGACATAAATAGAAAAGACAGAGGCCTTGGGCTTTTATGTTAAATCCACCAAAGGTAGGCACAAACGCTCAAGTGATGAAATTTTAAATATACACAGAACAACCATTTGATTCAGGAACCAACAATTATTTCTATGGAGCAGTGATGAGAGTTTGTCGCTATGGAGATGCATCTCTTTTTTTTCTTTTTTTTTTATAAGGGGGGAGGCAAAGATGAAATAATATTATGTAATTGAAGAGTGGGAACCCTGGTGGAGATGGTTGTGGAACAGATGAAGGTGCAGGAGAGCTCTAGTGGAAGCATCTGCATGTTGTACTACTATATGACTATAAATGGCTCAGTCTGCTTTCCACATACTGACTGTTTTCATGCCATGTCAAGGAGGAGAAGCGGAGCTACATGCAGTTATTTTAGCTTCAGCAGAGTGTAAAAATATCTTAGTAGCTGTAACAATTACCCAGTGTTTAGGGCTTTTTTTGGTGTTTTTACGGCTGTACAGTGAAGTGTGAAAACTGAACTATATTTTAGCCTGCTGTATCCACATGTGTCCTGACTATTGTAAGGTACAACACAAAGTCTTTGTGTCTCCATCACCCTCCTGTCTATGTATGCTGTAACTTCTACACGCTGATCATGTGGGAGCTGGGGTCGTTATAATATATATTCTTTGGTGAGAAACAGAGCCTGTGTGGCACATTGCAATAAAAAGAAAAGGTACATTTGACTATTTAAGGCCTTCAAAAAACAATACGTTATTAGCTAAAAATGCAAGTATGTGCAAGAATGTCTTAAGAAGTACAATTGATGGGTGGAAAAAATATTTTACATTTATATATTTTTCCAAAACCATGGTTTTCCATTTATTGCCTCATCCTCATGACAACTTTGTGCCTTGAGGCTGCAATCCCATGCTCAGTGATGACCCTGGTCACTGTGATTTCTGTGATACTAATAGCCAATAGAATAGAAACTGTCAATAAGACATACGTATTACTTATATATATTACATATATATTCCTGAAACGACTGAACCCGTGTTTTCCATTTGAGATAGAGCAAACTACATTTTATAAAGTGTGGGATGGAGGAAATAACAAGCAGCCTCACAGATATGCTGTATTTCTTGTGCAGTGCAGAAAACATGATCCTAATTTGTGTGTCATGACTAAAAGCAACTGCCTCCATAAAACATGTGAAACCAGAGAGAGAAAACAGAGGTTTGTGATATATATTTGAAAAAAAAAACCCCAAAACAAGGGATCGATTTTCTGCACTTCTTCAAATGTGTGTGTCGCTTGTTTTCAACTAAACATTATTGCACATAAATCTCAATTTTCCTGTTTTATACCCACGGGTCACACATATAAAAACTACCTGAATCTTAAAAAAAAAAAATCATAAACAGGATTCTATTTTAAGAGGCTTTTCTTTTAGGTTTAATAAAACTTTTTTTTTTATCAAAGGGAAATGTACTCAGGCCTGTTTTCACTTTTTTGCATCGACAAGCTTTGAAGGCAAATTGACGCTGTCATCCAGCAGAGATAAAGGTAATTGGTCACAATGGGGAAAACAGCATTTGACTGGAGCCAAAGTATAACAATTATGTTAGCATCAGCAGAGGGGCAGAGAGTGGCTCTTCTTATCCTGATGGTATTAACTGGACTGAGGATGGTTGTTAATGGGTCGCAGATGATAGACGAGTTATCGCACAAAATACAAAGTGGGATGAAATCAGGCCAGTGATATTCACTCCATGGTCCACTTTCCCTCCCCCACACTGCCATCGTCCGTGGCCTGCGCAGAAAGATCTCTCCCTACAAGTCATTTATTAAGAGATCTAATTTCACAGGAATATATTTATTCAGTCGTTTTGTTTCCTCGGTGGAGGCCATTCATTAAGAAATCTTTTAAAATAGATGTCAGCAGTTGGTCTCCTGCCAGCTCGGTCAAAGATTTACTGTTTCCCCGTTATTGTTGCTGACTTAAGAACCTGACTTCTAGATGTCATTGCCAGGGTGTGGCTCAAGTCCAAAAGTGTGTGAGGGGGAGAGATTTAGAGGAAGTGCTTGTCAAACACACACACACACACCAACACACACACACTAACACACACACGCACAGGGAGGGAAATGTGCAACCAATTAAGGGATGTGAATTTCTCATTTAATTTTTAAGTGAAGTTTCTCTTTATTTAATTCACAGTGTTATGTGTGTGAGCAGCCGTAACAGTGGGAGTTTGAATCCACACCTTATAGCACAGCCGAGATGGGCGACTAATGAGCTGACAGGGGAGTGGGAAAAGAGTGGAGAGGGGAGGCGACAGTGCTCGGTATCGATGAATACAAATCACAATTTTTCATGTCCCCTTTCTCATAAGCAGCTTCAGATTCAAAAGCAGGGCTAGCTAGCGGGAAGGCAAATGATTTGATTTATTACATGTGACGCCGGTGCTCGGGGGTATGTATATGTGGAGAGGCTACACTCGCTCAGGTAGCACTGCCCCCCCCCCCACCCACCCACCCAACACACACACACACCCTCCCTCTGCATTTCTTATAGCTACCATCAGTGTGTGTTTGTATTCTGTGCGGCTGGCATCGCCTCAGATACATTGAATCAATTGCCTCCACCCACACCAACCATCCACCCCCATACTCATATGTGAGCCTCAGTGAAATTAATGCCTCTGGGACGCACACGAGCACTGAGTTTAAGGCAGCCTCGCTCATTGATTGGAGCCCATTGTAATGGCAATAGAAATATATTCAGATAATTATCAGGCTCATTTAGGTATGTGGTTTGCCTATGAACCTGGTGTTGCTTTGCGAAGAAGGAGAGAGGGTTTCTTTTTCTTTTTTTTCTTTTTCTGCGGCAGCACCAGAGAGAGCCTCAGAGCTGACAGCAAATTTGCTCATCAACTAGTTTCGTTCCAGTGTGAGGTAAAATTATCCAATACTTCACGGTCTGGCCCTTTGAAGGTGGCGTTACTCAGCAGAGCTCAATGTGCTTTGGAGCCAAAACGTAACAGCGTTCAAACTCACAGCACATTTTCACGGGTAGACGCGGGCCCGTCCACCCTGCTGCACAAAGACATGATGAGAAATAAGAAGCTCTCCTCAATCACCGTTGTTTATGACCGGCTGCGGCAAACAAATCAAGCAAACAGCCGATCCCCACATTTCATTTCACCCTCCTTTATCCTCCCGTGGCGGCAAAAAAAGCCAGGTCATGCTTGTCGTCCGACAGCGTCGAGGTCAAGGTTTATCTGGACACGTGGGAGCGCATTGATCTCATTAACGGGATGTGTGAGGAGTATCATAAAATGATGAGAACTTCATAGGAGGTCAGCCGAGGATCAATATTAAATCCTATCTCATTTATAATCCTGCTGAGCAGAGAGGCTCCGCGGGGCTTAGCTGCTTAAAGAAGACAGCATTTGACAATTTACTTTAATGCTCATATGAATAAACCTAATGACACACAAGTGCTTTGAGATGGTTTTGTTTTACTGTCTGTTTGCAGGCCTCAGTTCTGTTTCGCTGTCGACAAAGGCACTATAAATACACTGATGGATGATGGAAAGGTTTGACCAAAAAGGCTCACACGCACGCACACACACACCAACATGATCAAGGGAAGTATTGGCATTGAAGCAATATGACATTAAAATCAATTCATCAAATGTTTGTTACATCTCCCGGCAGATTGACGTCGCGTCGCGGGCTATTTTCTGAAGAGATTTGGCTGCTCTTATCTGCAATCTCCACCCTCTCAGACATCTTCAGATCAGGGATTAAGCTTCTCATTATACATATCACTTAGAGGATTAACCCTTTCGCGCACTCTTATCGCCCCGAGTTATGAATCTGACCGCTGATGAATGTAAAATCCGACGGGGGCGTCTCATGAGGTTGATGTTGAGACAAATTCCAGCAGGCAGCTGCGAAGAAGCGCCGAAACTTTGTCTCCCTCTCGCCCAAATGTAGGAATTTAACCCCTGAGTTTGTGTGTTCCTGAGCCAATTAAGCTGTGAGATTTGTTTGAAGTTGTCGATTGAAAGGAGAGCTTGCCGATTTTGGGCCCAAACAGTGAAAGGAGACCACAGGGGTCCAGGTTCCCAGAGCCTGCATGTGTAATCCAGGCTAACATGCATGCAAATCTCATCTGTGCCCGCACACAATGGCCTGTCTGTGTGGAGGAGGGAGGAAGGGAAGGAAAAGCAAAGAGAGAGAGAGTGAGAGAGAGAGAGAAAGAGAGAGAGAGGGGGGAAAAGCTGTGAGAGTGTGTCCTCTGTGCCAGAGCATATGCCATGCTAGGTCATAGGAGAGAGAGCACAGACACACTGAGGTTCACAGACTAGTAAGAGTCTTTTATCGGGGTTGATATTTAAACATCTGCATAATTAATCCAATATCTGTGGAGCTCTCGGAGGAGAGAGAAAAAAAAAAGCACAGCATCGCCCGTGGAAAAGAGAACATTGTAAATTCCTGGCGCCGCTCTGAGTGCAGCTCTTCTTCTCTGCGGTGTAAAAACAAAAGTTGGCAACCCAGATCTCAGGGGAAATTAAAAATCTTTGTCTTATCCAGCCAATTAAATGAAATACACCTTTTTGTACATGGCTGGAGCTGGCCCCTGGAATCTATTTATGAGCGTGTTGTGGTTAACTCCTCTCCTCCGCCGCCCGCTGCAGAGCCTCACTTCACCTCGCCCCTCAGGATGATGCTGGAAATCAGGGGTAAGAGGTGAGAGTGCTGTGCTCTCTCTCTCTCTCCCTCTCTCTTTTTCCCAACAGCAGAGACACAGAGAACTCACTTTCCATCTGTCTCGATCATATAGATTTATAGGATTAGGCCCACTGCTGTTTTAGTCTTCAGCAGAGGCTCAACTCTTTCATGTGAAACATTGGATTAGATAGTCAGAGAGCCTTTGTGTGTGTCGTCTCCAGTCCCCCAACAGCTCCTTTTCTTATTGGTATTGTCTGCGTTGGCGTTTCTGTATGCATGCCACGCCTCAAACTTTATTACATTTCGATAACTTCATGTGTGTGTGAGCGTCTTTATTCTCCCGAGCTTGCACCTTTGATCCACTGGGACCCCGGTGGGCAGACCATAGCTCGGCAGGGGGCCTTCACTCCAATTTGCCATCGTTTGTCACCATTTGTTCGTCCTGACAAACAAAATGCTGGCCCTCGGTCCCCTCCCGTTTGGCCACAGTCACACATGGGATCAGCTGCTCTCCCTTTCTCATGGCTCTATCTTAACGGGATCCCTTTCTCTTTTTTTCAACTGAATAATTTGGCCACGCATTGCTAGCCGGGGCGGACATGTGCCCAAAATAGTTTCTCCGTCTAATTACCTCATTTCATCTGACATTAATATTGTAGCATGTTACTGTTGCATTATTGATGGTGTGTTTGTCTTGGTGTATGAGATGTTAATTAAAAGATAAACTGGAGCTGTGGCTGGATGACAGTTTCTTTATCCGGGAGTCAGCGAGCTTCTCGAGATTTCTTTTCTCTGACCCTGTCTTCTTGTCTATTGTTGATGCAGTCAGATATCTCCTCCAGCCTCGGCTTCATTGTGTACTTAAATATCTCTATTACAGGCCCTTGGATTTCAAAGGTAATTGTATAATGCACTGTAAAGCCAGTTTTACGATAAACTCCAGCCGCACAGACTTCCATGTGCAGGAGCCCAGCTGGGCCGAGTGCTGCCGAGATGTTTCGGCAGATATGAGCTGCTGCGTGGCAGGCACGTCAGCCCCCTCCGTGGTCGCATAGCCGATGCTGATTTCCTGTCTCATATCGCTTTCTTGCATCTTAGCCGGCGTAGCAGAGAAACTAAAACATGTTAAATTGCACCGGGGCTCCATAAAAACAGGAAGGTCAGGCAGTTAAAGAGCTTTCTGAGGCTTCCTGGGAGAGTAAAGCTTCTCTTTGGACGGCTTGCAAATGGACAGGCAATAAACTTTAGGTGACTTTACGGTCTTGACGGCGAGGAGTGAATCCAGTCGGGGATTTGGTTTCACCCTCCTCCGTCTTCCTCCTCCGCTCCCCCCTGATGTTTTGTGTCGTAGGGTTTTTGCCACCAGTCGCGGGACAAGCCGACAGATGACCACGCCATTAGGCTGAGTGGCTGGCTGTTCCTCTGGTCAATGAGACCGTGGTGACAAATAAGTTGGCAAAAATGTAGACAAGAGGCTCCTTGGCACCGATGCCCAGGCTGCCTCCTTTCAGCCCCAATGAGGGACGAAGAACAGATGTCTGGTTTGAAGCCACAGAGTTTCTCTTGAGCTGTAATTTTTGTCTTGTTTGAAGTGAGCCCCGAGGCATATCTCATTTTCAGCCCTTGTACCAAATCATATGCATACCTTTATTCACATCTTGAAGACTCTCATTACGTGAAATGAAGAGTGTCAGATATGGAGGAAGCTATTAAGGAAGAGCGGCGAGCCCAGTGGTGTGTTGTAATTGGAGACACTAGTGCTGAGACGAGCTTTATATTACCAATGCCAGAGCAAATACTGACCTTGCTGTTTCCATGTTTGTGGCCCCTCAGGGCGTTTTCAGTCTCCGGTGATTCATAGAAAAGTAATGGTGAAACATAAATTCAGTCTTAGAAAAGAGAGCAAGTGTGTTGTCTTTCGCCCACAGAGACCGGCAAGATATGTCGAGCATTAAAAGGATTAATGCATAAGAAACTACAAGAGGATGAGTCTGTTCTTTACTTTTGCTATTGCCAACCAATCCCATGAAAAGACCAAAATCAACAGGTCAGCGATCTTCCAGTGAGTATTGTCTGTATAGTTAATGCTTGATACAATATACCTTACTCCCCTGTACCACAGACTGTGCCTCCCATTGATCTATTAATAATGCGTCAGTGGGCCACAGTGTTGCACCGGGTGACATGTGGTTTCATTACAATGAACATGGGCACTGCAGTTTAG
Source organism: Terapon puta (assembly GCA_028564955.1). Classification (NCBI taxonomy): domain Eukaryota; kingdom Metazoa; phylum Chordata; class Actinopteri; order Centrarchiformes; family Terapontidae; genus Terapon; species Terapon puta. The sequence continues at coordinate 16,737,014 of JAOXYL010000071.1, forward strand.
CCTGAGTCGATCCCACATACGCTGTCCTGCAGCTGCAAGTACCCACCACAGCACCAGATGTGTGTTAATCCACTGCAGAAAATAATCCTTAACAAACACCTCATTTACTCCTGCTTAAGTAACATTTGCAAAAAACTACAGTGCCCAGCTGTTTTAGGAAATATTGTAACTTTTTTCGTTTAAAGGAGACTACAGGGGCCAGTATACTCCTAAAGGACTGTGTGCATGTTGGTGAAATAGCTTCAGAGCCCCCCTTCTTCTGTCCAACAGATGTTGGGATATTTCAGTCTGGACCAAAGTGGCGGACAGACCAATGCTGTCATGCATAGAAGCGGCCTGACTAATCCATGAAATATATATTTGTGATTTACGCCTTCAGAAAGAAACAACAGGCTGGGGCCTGAGTGCAATGCTGACTTTGGTCTTTTCATTGGATTTGTTTGACGATAACAAATAAATAAATACCACCAGACTCTAATTTTATTATGAGGCCGTTACATTTATCTTTTAATGCATCCTGGAAAAGTTGAAGTTGCTGTAGATCAAACAGAAGAAATTCTTGTTTAATTTTTCATGCGCTGAAAACCAGAATTCTCAAGATGATCATTCATCTCTGCACGAGCCATCGTTTGAAATGGATCCTGCGCCCTGAAAACTACATTATTGATTCTAATGGCTGCAATAAAAGCTCATCAGCAAATTCATTTTCATTGACAGGAACAGCTGATGCTTTTGTTGCTCCTAAGTTGATTTATGTTTAAGGTTGATTTTATTGGCACTGAATGTCACTCGGGGACATTAATGAAATGGTCTCACTCTTACCCACCACAGAGGGGGGGTCCACGTGTACAAGAATTCAGGGATGTGCTTGATTGAAGGTCTGTTTACGCCTCACTGCTGCCACAGTGTCCATATGTTGTCAGTCTCTCGTAGGCTGAAGTAATATTGATAAAAATGAGTGTTTTTTTGTTAAAACCATAATGATTTTCATGTTTGTGAAATTGCCAGTAATGTGAATTATAACAAGAAGAGTTGTGTCGGTGTTAAAGGGTCTGTTTTTAGGAAAAGTGCAATCAGCGACTGCCGAATAAAACACTTCTAAGTTGAATTATTCTAGCCTTCATTTCATAACCATCCACCATTTTCTAATCAAATCGCTTTCATCAAGAGCTCATCTAGCTGTTGCAAACTATGTTAATGTGTTAAAATGAGCTGAGGATCCACCAGTGTGGTTGCAATCAGCACAGACTTTCATTACTATATGTTAGAAAGTAATGGGAAGGCACAGCAGAGGAAAAACAAGGCGATTATGAGTCAGCACCGGGAAAAAATTCTCCCTCCTAATTAAATCAAGTGTGCCCTTCACTTCACTAAACTTCCATATCTTGTTTTGATCGCGCAGCGGCTGCTGCTAACCTGCATGGGACATTCTGAAAAATAAAGCCCCGCATTTAAGCTCCCAGAATTAAATTAAACTCTGGTCCTTGCGAGATTCATCAGCATCCGTAAATGGAAATCGCTAAAGAAAAAGGTGTGTGTTTCATACAGACAGGAGGTCGGCTCATCTTGGACCTCCAACTGGCAACTGTATCTAAAAGAGAGACTTCAAATAGAAGCGTTGCCATCATATTTCAAAAAGGCCTCAAAAACAAGTTCATTAATCATGTTTTTAGTCTTTTGTATGCAGGGAGGGAAAGCTTGGTGTTCACTCTAATGCAGGTATATAATAAATCACATTATAAGAGATTAGTAAAGGCGAGTGTTTAAGTGTTATTAAAGGGCATTTAATGAAAGTTGTGTCTACCACCAGGCTGTATGGCTAAGAAAAGTGTGTCCACAATAAAACGTACACACTAAATGCAAAATAGCTTGTAACAAGAGCCTGTTTGTTGTAGCTTATCCAGGATCAGGAGACTGAGGCAGCGGGGTGGACCAAGGAAGATTTCTAATTCTTCACAGATCTTTTATAAGTCATTAATAAGAACAGCTGCTGGCTCACCAGGGCTTTCTATTTGATAATAGTGCAGATATGACTGTCTGTCAATAAATATTCATATTCTCAATATTCTCATTTTCTAATTAGCTTACCAGTCTTAAGGAATAAATGTTAGTAAGTCATTGATAAAGGTTTTAAATTTAATGGATTTTACTCCAGGTACATGGTCAAACATTGTAACCAGGAAATGGGATTTTTTTACAATCAGGAAAGCTAAAAGTTGGTCTTAATACTGACTGAAACATTAAGTTGTGTGAATTGTTTATCAACCATTAAAACCATTCGAAATAGGGGTTTATCTAAAGTAAATAATCTCCTCTTCAATCCCAAATGTATGTTTATGGAAAACAATCAAGTGTCTTTGGATAAAAATGCCAGATGAATATGATATAATGAAACCAGCAATTCATTATAAATTCAGATTTTAATGACACTGACTCAAGTTCAACTTTGCTCAAGTGTCCCTAACAAGAGGAAGCTTTCTGCAGAACCTACACTCTTTAAACTGTGCGTCTCAAAGATACATCTGGCTGTTAGAGATGTATTTCAGTGAAGATTTTTTACTTTTTTTTTTTTT
>JAOXYL010000071.1:16770612-16781364 GCA_028564955.1 Terapon puta
TAAAACCACGCAATAAAAAGCCAAAGAAGATAAGATGAAAATGTACTTTTTTCTCTCCCTCTCTCTCTCTCTCTCTCATAATTCACAGAGACCTTTAGGCTCTACACACTCTGATCTGATTTATTTCTCTTCCATTACACAGTGCATCATCATTTTCTTTTATTTGTTTGTTTTCCTCGCTGCTTTTTCGAGAGGGTGCTGAATCACCCCACTGTCTTGCTTCAATCCATAAACCTCATCGGAAGACACCACGACTCTCCCGTTTTTTTTTTTTTGGTTTTTTTTGATACACTAATGCGTCCCTCTCCATTGTCTCTCCCCTCGCCTCCTCTTCCCTGCCTTCCCTCCATCCCATGCAGGGCTTGGCTGCGAGCGAGCGGCGAGACTGAGGTAAGAAATGAAATGTCTGAGTGATTAATGTTAGCGTGGCAGTGTTGGCTCACGTTGGTCTGAATGGTGTTAATGAGTGTGGCCGCCTGTAGATTAACTAACGGGGGGCCGCGGAGGAAATTACACTTCCTCATTGCAACCGCGTGCTGAAGCCCTGGAGAGCCTTTTATCAGACATTGGCGGCAAGCTTTTAACCTTGAGCCGCCAAATGGCAACGAATGAGCTCTCCGCCGCGTGTTAGACACTATTTCTCACGCCCAGGTGAGAGGAGGCTTTGCTTGTCTGTCTTTGACTTCCTGCAGCCCCCCTCCCGCACCTCCCCTCCCTTTTCATTCTTCTCCTTTTGGCCACTCTTTCCTTCCCATCTTGGCCAATTCACACCTTTTAACTCGCACTATCTCTCCCTCTCTCTCTGTTAATATCTCTCTTCTCTGGACTTTGGACGCCTTTCCCTTTTATTATCTGTATTTTCCTCTCTGGCGCTCTATTTTGTGCCTTCCCGCTATCTTTCTCTCCCTCCCGTCCTGCTCTCACAATATTTGTATGCTGCTCCTCTCTGCAACACCTCATTAATTCATACTCTCCTCCACCCTCCTTCACCCCCTTTCAGGAGCCACACAATAAATGCAGAGAAGAGGGCACAGACTGAGGTGACTTGCACTGAGCATATAAAGGAGGTTTGGTTAAATAAAAGTCCGAATGTCTGTTAAATACACATACCCTGGCACTGAGTGCCGTCTGCAGAAGGTTCAAAGCCGGCGACGCAGGTGCATGAGCCCACAGGAACCATCCACTCGCCGTCCCCGTTGCAGTAGAGCTTCAGGGGGACAGACAACTCCATGGCGTTGGTCACACAGGCCCCCGGTGCGATCACCAAGGAAGTCGCCTCTGCTCCTGTCGCGGTCTCGGGAAAGACGGCGAAATTGGCGATGGTGGTGGAGCACTTCTTGAAGAAAACCCTGACGGAGATGAGAGACATGCAGGCGCCCAGGTCCTGGAACGCCAGGTAGAAGCCTGCTTTGGAGAGGGGGCCAAAGCTGCGCACTTTGGTGTTGATCCTGCCCGCCTCCAGCAGAGAGAAACTCTCATCTGGGGCGATAGTATCCACCTTCACATATGGGTTCTCCCTCCACAGAGGGCTGGTGTCTGTAGCCGTGTCCCCCTCGGACTCGTAGTAAAACAGATTAAAGGTCTCCTTGCAGGAGCCGGGGATGTTGGGGATGCTGGCGCAGTCACGGACCGAGAACTTGAGCTCCACGTAGACGCGCAGCACGCCCTTGCGGGGGATAAAGTCCGTCCTGAGCCAGTTGTTCTGGTTGGGCTGTCGGACATTACACACCTGGTAGGTTCTGATTGGGCTCATGGAGTCATCGTAGCCGCTAACCTCCTCCCACTGTGGAAGTAACAGAGAGACAGTGTGACAGCAGAAGAGACGACAGCAGGGAATCTGAAGAAACAGAGTAGTGTGATGCTGAGAGGAGTGAAATATGTTCAAGAAATTAGGTTACATTTAATTTATCATCTCATGCTTTTTCTTAATGCGACAACAGTTCTAATTCTCATTCAGCAACAACTGGGCTACAGCAGAACCTCACTTATCCAATATGTTGTTAATTAATATTGAGTAATGTTAAACGCGGTGCATCCTAATGCAAACCATTCGGGCATGGAGGGCATTCAAAAGAGCAAAGAGGAGTCTGATACAAACAGGACATGAAAATGCAACACATGCACGCTGACACACGCGCTCCCACAGTGTGCCGCGTACATGCGGCCTGCGAGGAATAATTTGCAGCTAAAATGCTTCTAATTGCATGAATCATTCAGAAAATTCCAATCATTACGGGCTATTAATAGAAAACATTTCCCCCATTAAAAACATTTCACGCATTGTGCCCGCTTGACTAGCAGTTCTGATGCAGATCACGGTGCTGGAGGTTTGGGGGGAAAAAAAAAAATCCGGATGCTTTGCGGCTAAGATCATCGCAAAATGTTGGGCCTTTATCAAAGTCCTCCTACAGTGGCTATTACACAAACTGCAGACACACTCATAGGAAGCAGCGCTCATATCTGTAACTGCTGCAGCGCCATCGAAATAGCCTCAAGAGGAGATTTGGTCTCCATAACATATAAATGCGTTATCTGTGCAAAGAGAGACGAGACCGTGAGACTGTACATTTTAAATGGAAACTTTCCACATATACCTGTAATGCAAACAGTGAGTTATTTATTAAAATGGCCATCTAAATGCAACGCTGTCAGTGTGATTGCACTGTGGCAGCACTCCTGAGCACTTCAGGTTACGCAGAATGTATTATATATATATATTTTTTGTGCCTACACATATAGCCTCAGAGCAGATATTTGCATCTGCTGTGTTTAATATACCAGCCGATCTCTTCTTACATCATGTAGCTTTGAAAAAAACATTTAAGGACTGACGTGGCATGGACTTCTGCCTGTGTGTCAGGGTAGAAACAATCAGAACAGTTTCAGTGTTTGATTTTGTACATTGTTAACGCTGGTCTTTGATAATGGTAACTAACATTACAGGCTATGATAAATGGCTGTATTGGTCAATAAATTTAGTCCATTAGGAAATAACCTTGTGAGAAGTCAATCTTTTTTGATTTTTTTTCCCCTAATTCCCTCTTGGACTGAATGCTTCGTTTCCATAACAAATGAGCTTCCCAGAAATTGATTATTTCAACTGGAAGAAAATAATGCATAACTCATCTCACGTCTCCGAGCTCCTGTGCAATTTATTCCCAAACGATGAGCCCAAGAGTCAGCATTAGACGTCGTAAATCACCAGCAACACGTTGATGCACTACCTGACAAATATGATAATTGCCGGCCCCCGAACGTATGGGCTTGTCAGGCGCGAGGAGAGGGGCTGCCTCGCCAGTCGTGACATATGACTTCATGGGTGCTAGGACATTCAGAGCCGGCCCTCGCAGGGAAGGGAAGGAGGAGGGCTGCCGAAGATCGTTGCCATGGAAACCCACCATTTCCATTGACTGACTTTGCGCTCACGTAGCGAAGACAAATTACACTGGCCGGGAGTGGGGGAGGTCTGTCAGGCTGTTAGCCCTGGGGTCAAATTCATGTTGTTTTATTTTCTCACCGTTCCTATAGGGGGTATCAGCTGAAAACCTTAATTTCTGCCTATAATGCGCTCTTGGGCCCGAATTATAAAAGACACAGACACATGCTTTCAATTATCAGTCTCTCTATCCTGGGGAGACATTCAAGGTAGAGCCTACCTAATAGTCCTTGCACACTGTGGGGATTTGGCTTTGTGTGTCTGCGTGTTTGCTCATTTGTTTGTTTAAAGTACCATATTTGTTCGTCAAGCTTTTTAACATTTTCTAAATACTCAAAGTCCTTGATTTCCCCCACACAATGTCACACAGTGTGTTTCTCATTTGCTTTTTAGTATCCAAGAAAGCAAACATACACCGCAAAAACAAAGATATAAAACAGTGGGAGGTGTGCCGTTCGAGGCAGACTGGGCTCTATTAACAAGCAAATGGAACAAATGTTGTGAAAGGAAAAAAAAAAAAAAGAAGAAGAAGAAGAAAGAGGGAGCACAAAACAAACTAAACACATGCGCACGCTAAAACTCACCCCACTCTCTGGGAACGTGGTCCATGCCAGCTCTGTGGTTGCCCACCGACTGTCCATAAGGGTTTCTGCAAAAAACAAAAGAGTAGGAGGAAGGTTGAATAACCTGAACTAAATGGTGAGCAGACGAAAAAAAAACAAATTGTTGCACAGCATTAAGGAGCACACACACGCACACACACTCACACAAAATCCCTCCGCTTGACAAAGGATGCAGGTAAAAACTTCCTCTCCTTGTCTTTCATAACCTGCACCCACATGCACTCAATTTTTTTTGAAAGCGCTGACAATCACGGCATATTTCTGATGCCGCCTAATTAAGGCTTTCTCTCTCTCTGTGTTTGGCACCCGCAAATGCACTCCTTTCAATATTCATTTGTGGAGCTAAGAACAAAGCATCCTCCAAGATGCCTACAGTGGGAAGCGGTGCATTAACTCACACCGGTTCAGGGGGGGGTCACATGAGCACGGAAGGAGTTAATGCATCACATTTTGGGGGTGGAGCTTTCCGCCCCCAAAAAACACAAGCCAAGAGTGATGCTTCCCATCTGAGATTTGTCAACCCTGGATTAACAGGTGATCTGACGGGTTGTTTCTGTTCGCCTGGCTGTTTACGACCCGGCGAGCTAGGGGCAGTACACGGCGGGATCAATGAGCACTGTTGTCAGGCCGTCAGTCCGTCGTCACCTGAGTGTGGTCCGGCGAGTTCATTACGCCCCTACACACCCCTCGCCCTCCACATACAGCTGCGGGCCGCGCCGGCTCCCATTGTTCTTGTTGTTGTTAGCGCATAATTACCGAAACAATTACACTTTCTTCGCGGAGACTCAATGACACGACGCCTGCTGTGCACCATTTGCTCACAAGTCGTTGAGAACGGCGCTGAAGGAGGTGGGGGTGGGTGGGTGGGGGGGTGAGAGGGTGAACACATACAACACACAACCGTCCTGTGCGGAGCAGCAGCAGCACTCTTTCCAAGCACAGTGGCTTTGTTCTGGTGCCATAACACTGGTTGTGTAATAATAATAATAATAATAATAATGCCTCTGTATAATGGTTTATTTGGCTTTAAAGGCAGAAGTCGGTGTTGGTACAGTACAGCATGTCCTTGGCTCCCGGGTGTCAATAAGAGAAGTTGTTTGATCGAGTGAATAGATCACTGGTCCATCTGTAGCTGCTGAGCTGGAGCTATGTGCGGTGTTTACTGTCTGCACTGCGCGTTCATTAGAGAAACCACAATGGCTTTTCTTCTTTTAAGAGGACGGGAGATAATGAATAGTGATCTCTACATCCAACGGGATAGATTACATCTGCGGTGTTCGGCTGCGGAGAGTCAGGCAAATGAGTGTTTTTGCTCTAACCAAAGAGGAGAAAAAAAAGGGAGAAAAAAAAAAAGAAAAAGGCTCAGATCATACTGGAATTAAACACACTCATCTCTACTGGTTTCACCACTTCGTGTGGTGCACATGCACGTTGCAGACGAGCCCGGGAGCGAGAGGCGAGACTTCTGAGTCCTCTGTGAACTAGAAAGAAGTTGAAGTTCCAGCACGCACCAGGATGCAGATTGACACTGTTTCATTAGCAGATTCCTGGCCCTTTGTTTCAATGCAAATGAGCGCGGCTGTGTGTGTGTGTGCGTGTGTAAATGGGAACCAGTTGACAAGAGTTGACAACTGGTGTTTGATGTGCGGCGGAAAAGCTGCGTCTGAAATGTTCTCCGAGGGGTCTTTCGTTCCCCCTGAGAATAATGCTGGAGACAGAAATTGGCCGCGCTTTATGATAAGTGTGGAAGAAATACATTGTTTAAAGGAGTGGTTGAACACTTGGTGAAACTCACTTAGTCGCTCTCTGGCTGAGCATTAGATGAGATGACTGATACCGCTCCCATCTTGTCTGTGAGCCTAACTTATCTTAGAAAACAGCTTGCCTGGCTGGGAAACAAAACCGACCTATCAGCTCCCCGTAAGCCCACTGCTTAGCTTTATATTTTGTTTGTTTAATCTGTACAAAATAAAAAGAGTAAAAACAACAATTCGCAATTTTCCAGTAAATGAGCGTATTCCTCAAAATGCTGAACTTCTCCTGCAGGCCATCTAAAGGGTGTCGCGTAATGATTTAAAGCTGCTGTGAATTGCTGTTCATCAGCGTTAAGAAACCTCTACGAGCCTCTACGAGTTTGTGTGATTAGTTGTCGCTTAATGGTTCATCAATTAGTCATGCGGCAATGCGTAGATGTTTGCGTGCGAAAGGTGAAGGTGTTTACCATCACCCCGACATAAACGCCTCGGAGTCTCCTTACGAGGACGGGTACGCTCCCGTCTGTCTGTCTCCTGGCTGATCGAACGCGTCTCTCTGAAGAACCCCTCTCTGTGACTTGGGTTTCTCGACTCATTTGGTGGCACATAAACGAGCAATCACCGTTTCTTCGTGATCGCTTCTTTGCGGCGGCGGTAACGGCATTAGTTAAGCTTCTGGTTCGTAGCCTTAAACGCAGCACTTTTGTGTGCGGCGAGCAGCGCTTTGAGAAACCTGTGCCTACATTTAACGAGGAATGAGAGGCCGCCTCCGTGTTTGTCGACGGTGGAGATCACTTTTACCCTCTGCTTAATATTCAAAGAGTCATATTTATGCACAAAATGCATGTTTATTGACAGAGCTTTAAATACAAAAGTGTAAAAGCATCCTCAGACTTCTATACTTGAGCACGTGAGGGCATGAGCGACAGCCGCTAATAACTCTGGTTGACGGGGCCCGAATTTACGACTGTGAACAAGGTTGTTTTACTGATTAGCGCGACTTGAGCCAGAGAGGAGGAACTAATCAGCAAAATCAGCGGCTGTTGTCTTTGCTTGGCTACACTCGGCCCTCTGTGGCACACAGCTGAGCGAGTGCTCCCGGACTACGCGCCGCCGATCCGGCCCGTCCCTGGGGCGTCTGATCCGGTGCGTCACCCCTTCCCTCTCCTCTCCCCGTGCCCGGGGGCGACGGAGACAGAATCGCTCAGCCTCAGCTAACTGCGAGGTCTGCGCCGATGCTCCTTTTAGCAGGCTTCACCTCACACACAGTGCACATGTAAGGGCAGCGGGGGTTGACCATCCCGCATCTGGGAAAAAAAAGCCGGGTTCAAGCCCCCCGCGTGAGCAGGATCTCCCCTCGATTCTGAATCCCCTGAGGTGCTATTTTCAAACCGAACTTGACCTTTGACCTCGCTGTGGAGCAAGAGATGAATTTTTCCACAAAGACTTCACAGTATTTTTCTTACCAAAAAGGAAACAACAAAAAAAAAATCAGCCAGCAGGAGGGAATGACACTGTGCATCCTCAAGCTTAACATCTGAGTCCCGGCTCATGTGTTGCTCTAAAACACTCAAATTTCAGTGTGAAAAAGCTTCGCCAGCAACCTTCCTCACCAAAGTGTGTTATCGTCAAACCGGTTAAGATTGAAAAAGATCCCATTTGTTCCACAGCTCTCCCCCCTTCTTGTCAAATTTACAGTGCCTTTGAGATTGCCTCGCTGCCATAACTCAAATGCAGAAATCTCCCCCGTTCTCCCATAAAACTACAGCAGCCGTGGAGTCGGTCTGCCCCTGGGGTAAGAAAACAATGCTGCAGTGGGAACTTTAGAGCAACACCACCCGTGGCATTTACTGTTTTTTTTCTTTTTCTTTTTTTTCCTGATCGCCCGTCGGAGCCAAAATGCCACACAACCGTGCATCCTCGCTGCGCGTTGGGAGCCCGCACATGCTAATGTTTTATTCACTTTGTGAGCGCGGGTGCATCATGAAAGGGAGGCCTCGCCTTGTACTACACTGACACTCGCTGCCAACAAGCAAACATATGAAATATTAACAGCCAAACATCATCATCGCTGATCGAAAGATGATCAGATGGGCGTCTATAAATAGGTGTAAAAAAAAAAAAAAAAAGGAGGAAAAATGTGACTCCCGAGCTCGCTCTCAGGCAAAGGTTCATCTGTATTTGTGGTGCGTCTCTCCGTCTCTGAAGAATCTCAGCGATAATGGTCGAGTGCGATGCTCAGTTTGACGCTTGATGAGCAGTTTTTGAACAAGTCAAGCTGACCTAATTCGATCCCTCTTCGGGGGCTGCTTGCACACGCGTTTACAGGTCAACAAATAACTCCTCTCGTGTATTAAAAAGCAGCGAAAACGCAAGACCAAGCCCTCTGTCGGTGCAACAACCATCTGAGAAGTTGACGCCCGGAGCCTCTCATGCAATCGCACGGCCTTGTAGATTATTTCGTAAAACGCTTTCTGAGCGGTCATCCGTCTAGTTTACGAGCTTTTAAAAGAAGAGTACAGTCGACGCTGACTGTAAATGAGAGCAATACAACATAAAAGTGTCACAGTCGCCGAGGCTTTTACTGCAGTCTGTTGGTGCGAACTGGAGATAAGTCATCACTGTAGCTTTTGTAAATAAGCACACAACGCTCCCAAGTTGCAGTCCAGCTTGCATCATCCATGCGCAAACACTTGCCAATCTAAAAAAGAGGGGCGGAAAAAAAAAAAAAAAACACATTCCAGATTCAAGCCATGTGTTGAAATCCACTGAGTAAGCAGCTAAACAGCTCCCCGAAAAGAGGCCTGCCTTTTTTCCTCAACTCATTTAAACCCATTGGATGATCTGCCCTTCATGTTTATCCTCAGAGGACAAACATTAGTTAACCCCTGAGCTTTGAGTAACAGGCAGTGGTCCGGTCTGGGGAAAACAGGGGCCGATCATCGTGGTGTGAGAGCCCACTGGGACTGGAGGGTGAAGGTGGGAAGAGAGGGGGGGGTGGGTTTGCTGCTGCCGCTGCATTGATTTACTTGCTGACACCAGAATTGATGAGGGATCAGGCTGGCCACGCTCCAGGAGAGGCAGATTGGACTGGGAGAGAGAGAGAAAGAGAAAGAGAGAGGGAGAGGAGGCCATGGGAAAGAGAAACGTGGCCACAGCTCAGAGAGGAGTCGCCGGGGGTGACGAGGGTGGGCTTCTCCCCGGCGCGGCGCTCCCCGGCCGACGGAGGGAGAGGGAGAGGGAGAGAGAGGGGGGAGAGGGGTGAGAGCTCCAGGGGCTTGTTAGGCCGCTGACCTTTAATTCACACTTGTCATCTAATGTGTGTTTCACATGCGTGTCTCCCGTGGGCGCTCGGAGGGGCCGAGGATTGATCCGCTCAGGTCCACGCTTCAGGTTTAAAAACCTCTGGCATGCATCCTGTGAGGAGTGGGTCCCCGGTTGAAGGGGGGGGGGGGGGGGGGGGGGGGGGGGGGGGGGGGGGGGGGGGGGGGGGGGGGGGGGGGGGGGACGCCCCTCTGCACCGGTGTGTGTATGTGTGTGTGTGTGTGTGGAGAGAGGTGGGGCAGGTGGACATCCTCACTCTGCTTGCGGGTGTGACAACAACATGGACAATAGCAACAGGGCAGTCCCTCAGCCGCAATGGAAACACTGGGGTGTCATCTCACACACACACACACACACAGAGAACGGGGCGTGCTCATACGTGTGTGCACGGAGAGCAAATTGCTGCTCGGCTGAATTGCCTATTTAACGGAGCGCGTTACATGAACAGCTTTAATTAACGCAAACAGGATGTGTTGCTCACAGATGTGATTTCAGCCGCAGGAGCGACTGAAGGGAGCGTTTAAACAGGCGGGATGGACTGACCCCCCAACATGATTCAGACACCCAAACACACACACACACACACACACACACACACAGTCTACTTTTCACCACATGCATGTTTTTTTCTTTGTGTTCATACCCACCCTCCCTCCCTCCCTACACACACACACACACACACACCTCTCCCTCCCTGTCTCTGCTGACAGTGAGGTGTTGTGAGGTGTGTGTGTGTGTGTGTGTTTTTTTTTTTTATTCCCAGCCCCATTGTCCACTGTCGGGACGCAGGAGCGGAGTGTTTGGAGACGTAAAATCGCACCTACCTTCCACAGCCAACACCGCGGGGACGAGGAGGCTGCACAACCACAGCAAGTAATCCATTGTCATAAAACGGGCTCCTGCAACATGAAGGAAGGTGCGCGGACTGGACGCTTCGGACGGATGGAGCCTCTCTCTCTCTCACACACACACACACGCACAAACACACGCAGCGCGCCGCAGCCTCAGCTTTGTGTTCCCCTCCACATCCTCACGTCTTCAGCTGGACCGGGGGGGCTCTCACGGCCCCATTCCTCCACAGACCCTCACACTCTCTTTGATTTTCGCATTCAGTCCGGTCCCGGTATCTCCCCCACCTCTCCCCTTCGTTTCTCCTCTCTCCTTCTCTCTGTGTGTGTGTGTGTGTGTGCGCCGCTCTCTACACTGCGCCCTCTCCCAGCCTCATCTCTCTCTTGATGTGACTTTACCGACACCGAACCTCCGTGCAGGGGCGCATCTCTCGGCCGCTGCCCGAGCAGAGGAGAGCAGACCCGGGGTGCGAGGCGGAGTGAGGGAGGGTGGGGGTGGGTGGTGTGGAGGGGGGGGGGCGGTCCGGGTAGTCCACTTTGGGCCAACTCCGCGTAGCTGTTGCTCCTCCGTGAGGGATGTGCGTCGGAATGGCAACGCCGGGACAGAGACAGAGAGAGAGAGAGAGAGAGAGAGAGAGAGGGGGCCGGAGGAGGTGGAGGGGGCGGGGGAGGGGGAAGGGGAAGGGGAGGAGAGGGGGGGGGGGGGAGTCAAGACGGACACAATGAGCGTCCGGCTTCTGCTCAGGTTTTTCAAAATAGCAGCGCTC
>JAOXYL010000071.1:16838663-16851243 GCA_028564955.1 Terapon puta
CACACACACACACACACACACACACGCACGGAGTCAAGTGTCTGAAGTGGCATGAAAAACGCACTCCCATCCGCATGAATGAAAGGATGAGCGACTGAACGAGTGAGCCCCCGGCAGCCCACCCCCACCTCACACAGGCTGACTCTTGGCTGAGCCGATCAGACCCTCTTTATTCCGCCGCCCGCTGCCACAGAGGCGCCGGGGAGCTCATTGTGCGGAGTGATCTGATACGGACTACACCCAGCCAGCCGCTGCCTCGCTGCCCCGGCTTTCTTTGCTGCCCCAGCCTTGGCGTCGGTGAACGTCGAAGTGCGGGTTACACCGGAGACTCCTCGCCTGGCACCTGGGAGAGTTTTCTTTTTTTCCTTTAAAATAACCAACAAAAAAACAAACAAAAAACGGACATTAAAAAAATTTAAAAAGAGGGGCCACATCGGTTTTCTTGAACATGTCTTGGCAGAGCTACGTGGAAAACCTGATGGCCGATGGCAGCTGTCAGGATTGCGCCATTGTTGGGTATTTGGACGCCAAATACGTCTGGGCAGCAACCGCCGGTGGTACTTTCAACAATATCACGGTGAGGGGGCGACATTATTTTCGGGGGTTTAGCTTTTTGGGGGGGCGAAGGCGTGCCTCCGTCTCGTCGGTGCGTGTCCGCCACCAGCGGACCGAGCGGCCGTTGGGAAGCGTTACCTCGCAGCAAGCTAGCTGTAGCTCCGTGCTAGTTGATCGGTGGCCTGTCTGCCACCGAGGAGACGGTGCGGGATTAGACCTCGTGTGGATCACACAAGACTCACGTTAGCACGCACGTCCCCCTCTTTTATCTCATGCTTGGAGTAATTATCCACAGTGACTTGTCACAATCTATCGGCGCCTGGTGTGAACCCAGGTAGTAGACGGTGCCTGTCTTGAGAAAGCGTGCATGCTTTTGTGTGCACGGCCGCTTTGATTAGCTAACGGTAAACTGCTATCTGGTTTTTAGAAATAAAAAGGGGGCGGAGGTAACTCTGGCCCGGTGTCTGCATGAGATGCCGTATTATCACCAGGAAGCGTATTCATACATACACACATGTATTTTAAAAAATGAAAATGGGTGTGTGTTTTTTAATTCATTGAAAGGATTGATGGGGTGTGAGCTAGTCCGGTACGCAGACGTCACTTTACTTCCGCCATACACTGCAGCCAAGGGATGAGATGTGGTCAGTAATTATGGGATTAATAACATCAGTAGGTGTCCGGGTTTTAGAAACGCACCTCCTTCTGTCTCTTGATGCGCCCTGATGTTGCAGTTTCACATCCAGTGGCACAATAACACTTGTCTCATTGTTGGGGCTGCACCTGACATTCATTTTAATATCGATCAGCCAGCCGATTAATCACTCCGCTCTTATAGAAGGTAAGAAAATGGGAATTAGTCAGTGCCCAAGGTCGACTTAATTGAAAAGACACAGGATTTGTCTGACCATCAGTTCACAGTCCAAACACAAAGCACATTACTGTGTGTGATCATCAGATTCTCAGCACATGGTTTGAATCGTTGCTTCATGAATAGATGAAGCTATGAACTCATCGCTGAAAATTATTGCTAGTAAAATGGTCCATCAGCTGGCCAACAGATCACTTGGACTGTCTCTTCAGCTCCAGTTAAACATGTTGACAAGCTAGTTTAGTCTAAACCAAACCTCTTGTGTCTGACGGCAGTGTAAACATAGCAGAATTTTAACTGTAGCTGTATATTGTTATTGTGGTGTGCCCACCATAATAAAAGCCTTTTCACTTTTATACCTCATTGAAGCAGTGTCCCTTGACTTTTTGTTGAGGCTTGTAACTGAAAGCACATCTGTCGCATCTTTTTGAGGATCTGACTAACATCGGCTCAACCCTGTGGTTTTGTGTGTGTGTTTTTTCTTCTTCAGTCTCAAGAAATCGATGTCCTCATTGGGAAGGACAGGGAGACCTTTTACACCAGCGGTCTCACTCTGGGCGCAAAGAAGTGTTCGGTCCTCAGAGACAGCCTCCAGGATGATGGGGACTGGACGATGGACATCAGAACAAAGAGCCAAGGAGGAGAACCTACATACAATATCTCTGTGGGCAAAGCCGGAAAAGGTAAAAGGATGCTTGCTGAATGATTCACTTCACTATTACAACGCTGTCTTTGTGGGTAAATGCACCATATTGCTGTCTGTTGAAAAACCATCACATAGGTATGAGAGCTGCCTCACATGCATTTTGTGACTTACGGAAGTACAGGCTGTAAATCAGTGGCGTGTTTTTAATGAATTTGACAATATAAGATTGTCTCTCATAGCTAAACATTTGGCTCCTTAATGATTTTCTTTGCCATACATGACCAACTTTGGACCTTTTGGACCGTTGGTCAGAGGACACATGGTTTTCCTCTATTTTATTTCTAACATATAGACACAGTGATCTGTTGAGGAAGGGATTTGACAAATCAATTAATGATGATGACTGTTGGTAGCAGCATTATAACAAATATTAATTTTCTGTTTATTGGCTAATTGATTAGTCTTCAAGTAATTCAGTTCCAGTTGCCCCAATTTGCACATAAGCAGTCATCACAAAGCAATAACAAAATCATGTGACACTCTCAGACAAAGTTTATGGATGATTATGTGTGATGTTAATATAACTCAGTAGTCGTAGTGGTAGTATAGATAATTAAAAACTAGTCTGGCTGTTGCTGTGGTCCTCTGTGTCATTGTGTCAGTGTTTCTTACAGACTCAGAATTTCCTGTAATCTGACATTGAAGACTTTTGTATTCAAAGGTCACGTTCACAGCTTAAAAAGGACTGTTCGACTGAACTTTAGACTGTATTTGGAAAATTTGAGCATCTTGCCAAATTGTTATGTCGGAAACACTGATTGCAATCAAAACCAAAGTTTTTTTCTCCTTTTACTCCTAACACTGCTTCCTTTCTGTTGAGAGATTCCCACCTGTCGTCCTCCTGATTTGCATGTTGTACCTGACCAATCAAGTGCACTGCTCTTCCTGCATGTTATAATTGGCAGAAGAAAAATGCTTCAGCGGTGATATTCAACCATGTGCTATGAACATTACTTTTATTTATTACTCACTGACTATTCCCAATTTCAGAAACTTGCTTCACATCACTTGCTGGTCATAAATCCAACATGCAGTGTCACATTGTGGCATAGGAAATGTGCATGTTGTATCATTAAAATGATTTAAAATCCATCTGGTAGTAAAATCAACTTTTGCAGTCTATGCTAGCAAAGCACCCTGTCTGGCACATGGTTGAACACCCCCAGACTGCACACTTCTGTTACTGTTACTTTTACCTTTCTTAAATCTCTCTTTTTTCTATCTATTCTCTTTCAGTTTTGGTTCTTGTAATGGGCAAAGAAGGGGTCCATGGAGGTGGATTGAATAAGAAGGCTTACACAATGGCAAAATACTTGAGGGATTCAGGGTTTTAATGTTTTCAAGCTCTCTTAGATAAAATTGGGGGACAAAAAGAAGAGAAAAGAAATATTGCTGTTAAGATTTCTCCTGCAAGCAGTAAAATGTCTTGGAAACTTTTAATAGCAAGGAAGAGTGGTAAGATACTGTGTCACCTTTGTTCCCCCTTTGTCCTGTAGGGGGGAGACTCTTCAGTTTTGTTCATTTCTCTTTTTTTCCTTGTGTGCTCCAGTATTGGTTGTAGTCATGGGAAAGGAGGCGGTCCATGGTGGAAATCTTAACAAGAAAGCACATGACATGGCTTATTACCTGAGGAAGGCTGGATATTAAGCAACCTCTCCACCCATCCATCAATTTATCAGGTCACTCCCACTCACCACATTGTGTTGATACTACTTCCAGGATTAGATGGCATACAATGTTACTTCCTCCCCAGTCTACTTTTATATACAGCCTTTTGTTTGCTACCCCTCTTTTTTTTTAATGATGAACAAAACAATAACATTGTACTTCTCGTGTTTCAGCCTCTACAGTAATGGCATGCTCATGGTAATAACTAAAAAGAGTAAAAGTGTAACACTAATTTGGGCTCGCCTTGTACAACACAAAAACGGGCCAATATTCCAAGGAGAAGTACACATGTAATGGTGGTGACAGTTTGCATAGTTATGCTTTGTGAGCATTATTAAAAGATACCAGTTTGGTTGTTTTGGGTTTTTTTTGTCATCAGCATGTGGGCATTTAAAAGTTGCATGCATATCCTCTTTAGCATACAGCATCCCTGCCCTATCCCTTCACTGTCTCAGCATAATATTCCAGCCAAAACCATCTTCTCATTTACCTCCATCTACAAGCCTCCATTTTAAGAAATGAAGAATTTCCTCTGACAAAGTCCTGTATGTGTGTTCCAGTTCACCACCTTGTTTTACCATCCGCCACATACTTTTGCTGTTGTACCTGAATGTGGTCTTAAAAGTTAACGATGTGGTGTTGGGCTGTTGTTTTGAGTGTAGTGTTAAGGTCAGCATTGCTGAGGTCTCAAGATATTGTCATGAAACTTCACCACATCCTGGAGTCTCAGTGGACATTCCACCTCTGTGACAGTTCAGTCATTTGTCAATCAGCTTCTGCTACTTGTAAATTTTTCTGTAAATCATTATTCACTTATGTTATGTGAAATCCCCCTTCCCCCTTTGGACCAATTGTCAATGCAAGAGGATTATCAGAATAACTTCAGCTTACTCAGATTGATGATTGTTAGCTTCACCTGTTGACTGTAAATCATTAAGACAACTTCAGATGACTGTAAAACATTTAACTGCTTCCGTAGACTTCAACACTACTTAAAGTTTTCATCACTAATTGATTTGTTGCTAACTTCATGTCCATTAACCAATGAAACTGCAATGTCATTTTATTACAGTATGAATGCATTTTGACTGTAAACCTAGGCTGTTGGGCCCCAACACCTTGGAATTATTTGCCTTGTGCTTTAGTCATCAAAGGTGTATTCACAAATTGTCATAGTATGGTACTTAGAAGTATATTTAAAAGAAAAAATGATGCTGTGTACACTAAACATATTGAAAATGGTGTTGGTTGGAATAAGAACATTTGTAAGTTGTCTTGTGAAAATTTTTCTGAGAATAACTGTGTATTCTGTGCCATAAAATCAATCTGATCTGTTGCTACTACAAGTTGGATTTTTAACTGCTGCCCCAGCAAGAAGTTACTTTTAATGGCACTTTCCTAAGGGATATTTTGGCATCAGTAATCTCCAGACTTTGTGGAATATGTACAGAATTAAACAACAGAAAAAAATGATTGCAGTATTTTGTCTTTTTTTTGGGGGGGGGGGGGGGGGGTATTTATTTCTGACACAAAATCTACTGTTTCAAATGCCATGACTTGATGAGACCCTGTTTACAGACATTTACAATAAAAGTTATTCCGACCAGAGGTATAGCCAGTATGTCCTGTCTGTTGCCCTGTTGGCACAAACTCATATGAAGCTATTAATATGTAGCTTTGACTTAGGTATTCAGTTAAAATGTATTTCTATTAATGATCCACAAAAGCTTGCTACATTAACAATAATGCACACGGTGTGTATTAACTGGAAAAGAAAAGTACAACTTGTAGGCTGTTCATTCTTAATCTAAAATAGTCTACTATTCCCTTGTGGGGGCATCTAATTGACAGGGGGTGTAGTCAAGCTCTCCTCCTGTGCTTATAACTTATTGAAGCCCAGAAATAACAAGCCCACCAAATTGTCTCTGATGGGAAATTAATTACTTTGGGATTCCTATCTATGTGGTGTGAACAAAACCACCTTTATATCAAGTACAATTACATAAACTGAGAAACAGCATGAATGTAAAGAAACAAAACCATTTACTATCTTAACATTTTGGTATTAACCTTCGTCAGATGGGGAAGATGGGGTTGACTATTGGCTTTTAAACATTTTTAACTCTTTGTGCCAGAAACCTTGTAAAATGCAAATGCCATACAGTGCTCTTCTTTAAAGTCATATTACACTGAGTGAAACATTCAAACCTGAGAATTCATGTTGCACAATGTGTTGTAGGAGATTTTTTCACATTTTGAAGAATGTGTCTAGTATCTTGGGAAACTTAAGCTATTTCAAGATTTAAAGTACTTTTTTTTTAACTGTAGGTCTACCGACCTAAGATTGTCTCTCATAGCCAAACATTTAGCTCCTCAATGATTTTCTTTGTCATACATGACCAACTTTGGACCTTTTGGACCTTTGGTCAGAGGACACAACAACCCGAGCCCTGCCGTTTCTGTGCAGTGCTGTCCACAGAAAGGCACATGTTTATTCCACAACCAGTTAGGCCTGAGCAAAAAGTGCTTATTTGCTGTGGAAAATTAAAGTGACTGCAAACCTGGAACCACGTTTGCTAATGAAGCTAGTCTTGGACACAGTCCTCCCACACTGCAGGGACTACATGCAAATTTCTTCCAATGAGGAGCTCAGGGCCACATATTGACGCCCCACACTTAATTGCATGATTGACAACACTTGCTGTGATCGGATATGTGATTAGTCCCATTCAGGCCTTAACTGCTTTCATAGAGCAGAGTACAGCGTTTGAGGAACACTGCTGAAGCAATCTGCTTGTGCAGTGCATTTTCTTTGTTCTGATGGCTTGTAAAGAAAGTGGGAGCAGCAAGATTTTATTATGTTTAGGGCTTTATTTGGTTGCCAGTTCATTTTGCCATTGCACAAGACTGATCAAGCTTAAGGCGTTGGATAAACCAAGAGTTAACTCAATGCTTAGTCATGGTCAAGCTAAAAGAAGTGAACTGCACCATGGAAGACTCTTAATTGGGAAAAAATCTCTGCAAGGTGCTACAGTCAAAGAAAACAAGGCTACAAAGAACCTATTTAATGTTGATTTGGATTACCAAGCAGACATGGGTATGTCCATTTTAAATTTGTTTTACAATCCTGCACAAAATGCTTTGCAGATGTTTATCATTAAACACCAAGTCACTTGAATGTGTTGTACACCTGTTTAACCCTTTATATTTGTACCTTTCTTTGGTCTTTGTTTAAAACCTTATTTTTTAAAAGGTTGGGGGGAACCCAGGCAATCTAAAGAACAAAGTAATGGCTTGTCAAGGCTGAAGACAGAGAATGTGGCAGTGGAGCAGCTCCTTAAAATGGAACCAAAGGTTGAATGTACAGGCGACTCCATGAAGCTTGAAGTCCAAGATGCTGTATCTACCCCTGGGTCCCTGCTCTTTGTGGACAGGGGTAAGTTTTCACCATCCTGTGGTGTCAGTCATTTATGCACAGTACTCGTATGTAGTTACATGTAAGTAGAGCTGCATGTAAAATTGAAATGAAATGCCCTCCTCTGATTTATCACACAGGAGGGGGCCAGTCGCCCCTGCCTCTGTCCAAGTTGCCACCAAGCTGTGGTTACACGATCAGGTCAACGCTAAGAAATTTGGTCATAGTTGCACCGTATGATGGTTGCTTTGTTGCTCTTGAGGTGGGATGCTTTGTTGCAAAAGCACTGGAAACACTTGAATCATGCACAATTGTAACATTATTCTTGCCATTTTCAGGAGGACAGCTACGTTCTCCCATTGCTTTGGTTGGGTTTAGCAGTGAGGATGTCGTGCCCTTTGATGCGGCAGTCTTCCTCAAACCCTCCAATGGTCACTTGTCACACTGAGGGCATGGTCGTGAAAACGGAATGGACAGTCCCTGTTGCTAAAATCAAAGTGAATTGTAAGTGTTTGCCACCCTAATTTTGAGGTAAATAAACACTGACACATGTAAAGTGCAGCAAGCACTGATGTAGATGTCACAATAGCTACATCCATTTAGATTTGTCACTCTTATCACACTTGCACTGCGCACACTTGCTTACCACATCTTACTCCAACTATTTGTCAGAATATTCTGATATACTCTAGTCTTTAAAAATCTTGCACACACTGTGCGCCCCATTGAGTGACATAATGAAATATCTGCCAGTGGTGACTGCTGTACTTTAATGCAATTTTCAGGTTGCTTTATGAACCATTTACTTTAATTGGACAATAGAAGTTGTTTGACCAATTGACCATTCTGTTTGACCGTTCTGCATGTAGAAGCACAGTTGACCATAATCTGTTTTACTGAAATATTTTCTAAGAGTGATAAAACTAAATTTGAATGACTAGAATACTGTCTAATTAGCCTCAACTCTTGCTTAACAGAGGAAGAAATGCTTTGGGATGGAGAATGTATTGAGTGTAGCAAGCTATGATGGATGGTGTGTTGCATAACTTTTTTTTTTTTAGGTTACATTTATTTATATTTCTTTCCAACAGTGACTGGTGTTTGGGAGCCACTGATGACTGTCTCACCCAGATGTGGGTTCAGTGTAATTGTACACCCTGAAGGTGTAGTCATCTCAGTTCGCTATGAACCTTGCCTGAGGCCTAAGGTATGGCGCATAGATGTGACACTTGGACTCTGTTTTGTTTGTTTGGACTAATCATTAGCATTTCATGTTTCAGGATGGAATGTACACTCTGGCATTGACTGGAGATGGGGAAACTAAAATTTCCTGTCCACCACTGTCAACAGCTCAACTTCAGCCCCCCAAAAGCCCAGCAAAGGGTCCACAACAGCAAACGGAAACACCAGGCAAAGGGGTCTATCCTTCCATCCCATCATATAATTCTGCTTCAACCCATGCTCCTCCAGCTCAATCAACTGTGTCCCAGGTACCAGGTTTTCCTCACATCCCAGAGGTATCTAACAACAAGAAACCAAATCAGGGGCCACAGTATATCTATCAACCTCAGTCACCGTACTTCCCACATTATCCCAATTTCTTTTACTATAATACTGGAAATCCAGACCTAAAACCTACAGGTACTGTACAGGAAGCCTCACCTCCCAGGAAAATTCAGCAATCTCAGCAAGCTGTCCTTCCTGAAAAGCCAGTGTTGAACCCAGAGGGACAAGTACCCCAGCCTTTACTTCCTCTACCATTTTACCCATGGCCAGGCCAATCCAAAGAACCTCCTGTGTGGCCTCCAACCACCCAACAGCATTATGGCCAAGAAAAGCAGCCATTTTACCAATATCCATTCTATGTAAAGCCACCAAATACTGACATTTTGTCTTCTACCCCCAAGCCTTTTCCCTCTACTTCTCCAGCAGTTGTCAAAACTACGGACCAAAGACCAGATCCATTTAACCCTTGGCCTGTACAAAAACCTCTTGAACAATCTGAGAGCCAGTCTGTGGACCAAGAACACAAACCCCTCCATCCACTTCTTTTTTACCCTTGGTCAGCAGTGTCTGAAGCTCCCCAAGTAGAATCTCCTCATCCAGTGTATCCTGAAAATACTCAAAAACCAGCACATGAACACTCTGTGCCACCAAAACACCCAGTTTCTAAGGATCCCGAGAGACCAATATATCTGCCATTTTATGGTTATCCCCCCATTCCACCTCATTTTTTCCCTCATGGTCCTCATAAGCCAGTGCCGCTAACACCACCAATCCCTACATCAGCTCAAAAGGACCCAGTACAACATCTCAGCCCGATACATCCCAAGCCATCTAAACCTGAAGCCCCTGAAATGTCACCTAGCAAACCTTCAACTCCAATTAGCAAAGAGCCACCACAACCAGAAGCCCCTCAAGGCCCCTTTCAAGTGTACCCTCAGCCAGAGCCAGGAAAAAGGCCAGATGCTCATCCAATGCCCTCAGCAACTAAAACTCCTAATGGACAAGTACATAAACCGTATCCTGGACCATTTATGATACCAGGTGCTGGTGATAAAGAATCTGAAAAGCCAGTCCAGTCTCCAGCTATCAGACCTCCAGAGGCTCAGGTGCCTTACCCTTTTAAGCCATACTACTATTACTACCCACATCATGTAAAATTGCCCCCTGCTACCACCATTCAGCAAAAGGAGGTGGTCACCACTCCAGCCAGTGCTCAGATGCCCAATGAATCCACAACTCCACAACCAAGCAATGGTAATGTAGTCCTACAGAGTACTCCATCTATACCACCTGTGCACTGCCCTCAGTTTTGTCCATCTGGATTCTCTAATTGCTGTCCTCAAATTGCTTTTCATCAACATCTCCATATTGTTCCCGCTGGCAGTAAAGATGGTTTTTCAGCAAATCCAGGACTGCCATTCTTCCCTTTAGCAGCATATTCTGGGTTTGGCAATGGCTTTGGTTCTGCTCCACTTCAAAAGCCAACTGAAGCAACAACTACTCAAGCTTCCACCTCTGCACCTACTTCACCTCAGTCCCATCCATCTGAAAATGAAAAGCAGCCATATCTCCAGCCACCAGATGGCAACCCTGCTGCACTACCTGGAAGTCATCCTGGTACACCTACAAATCCTGGGCAACTAATTTACCCTTATTTTGTACCTAATTCATTATATCCTAAATGGCCACATCCACCACAAAATCAGCTGCTGCAGAGTTTACTACAAGGGCCATCATCTGTTCACCACAGTGTACCCTCTGAATATCCTCCAGGTAATGAACCTGTTAATCCAATTGTCCAGTATGAGCCATCTGTCATGCAGTCCCCAGTGCATCAAACTGGATTGGTTGGGGACATGAATAATCCTATTGCTCATAATTTATTTACTTTATTCAAGCAGTATCAACACCAGAATGGATTAAAGCAGAATGAACTTAAAGCCAAAGAACTGCAGCTTTATAACAGAAAATCAAGTGACTTTAAAGATCCGAAACATCCCAATGTCCCAAGTGAACCTGATCATCTTCTGGTCCCATACTACATGCTTCAGGATGCTGAAGCACCCAGTGATAACAAGTCAGTGTTCCCTAACAACTCTAAGCCACAGAAATTTGCTAGTGGCTCAAAGAAATCTACCAATGTACCAGAGGCTGTAGGTGCCCATCCCGAATCGAGGAGTTTTGTGTTGCTTCAGCATGGCCCCCCAGGTAGAGGGCTACACAGCTTCAATGAATCTCTGCTGCCTTTCAGACATATGGGTCGTGATGCAAATGTCCTGGCACAAGATCTTGAACAGCATCAAAAAAGGGAACCCCAACATCCACAGAATTTAAAATCCCTACAAGAGAAAACTCAAAACCTCAATTGGCTGGCAAAAGGACTGTCCAAGCCCTTGTCTGGTAACACCAACTACATTGCAAGCGCTGGTGATAATTCAAAAGGTTTGCCATTGTTGCCCTCTGCTCCAGATCGCCCTGCTTTTGTGCCTTTGCCCCATGGCCGTTCTCCAAGTGCAGCACATTTAAATCCAAAGTTCCTTCAGTCACCCACAGACATGTGGAAACCCATGGCATCTTTTGGCTCCAGCCAGAGGGTTCCACCTAATCCTGAGAATGCATTTCAGCAATGGAGCTCTGCAACAAACGGTATGTTAAATTTATTTTTATAACTTCATAACCCAGTGTTTTAGACTAATGTACAGCTTGTTTCTTGCAGGACTGAACCAACTCTTTCAGAGAGAAAGTGGACATGGATCTCAGAAATGAGTTGCCTTCAGTGTGAATAAATTATTGTACTGGACTACCTGTGTGTGGGTTGTTTTTTTTTTTTGTTTTTTTTTATTAAACTTATTTCACTTGTCTGATCCATTTTGATAGACGTGGATGTAAGAGGAAGATGTTAGAGGTTCTTATCTCCTTATCTCTTCCGGATGGACAACAATTTAGTTTTCATTGACGAGTTGCAAATTTTGCAGTTGACATTATCTGTTTAGATACGAAGGTACATTGCCCTTGAACTATTTGTCCAGCTTATTTTGCCTTACCATGAACTGGTACTTCCTGAGTATTGAACCATTCATGTAAGTGTACTCATGAGAATTTACCCATTCATCAACAGTGAATCTGAGTAGCATGTGTTTCAGTGGAAATGTCAGTGGGTTCATAGAAATGTCATTGGCACCAGTCAACAAAGTTGGCAAACAGCACGGTTTTGCAATCACTCTCAAAGACAGGCATGAATGAGCAAATGCATTTTCATTCTAAACTCTGTATTGAGGTTATGAGACCTCATCAAACTTCAAAGAGGCTGGGAATAATATATTTTACAATGACTGCTACTATTTAATGAGCTGAAGTAGAGGCATTTCAGAGGTTGTTTCATCCATGGAAAAAAAACAAGACCACAAAAAAAATTGACTATTTATTCAGAAGCATCAAATGCAAAATTTTATCAGTTTACAAAAAAATCAAGTTTTGCAGTACATAATGCTCGTGTGATTTTACTAGTTCAAATAATGGATTATTTGATGTTTGCAGGAAGTGCATTAGTGTTACATTGGCCTATCACATGAAATCAAGTATAGAGTCTGTGGGACCTGAACACTTAGAAGAATCTGACCTTCCCTGGGCACGCTGGCACAAGAGGAATGGGAGGAGCTAGGATGTCCACCTCCACATTGCCAGGTGCAGCACGTACATTCCTCTTCATCACAAGAATAGGGACCTCAGCGCTGGCTGAGACTGATGCAGCATCAGCGGCTGCAGCTGGATCAGCAGCAGCTGGATCAGCAGCAGCTGGGTCAGCAGCAACTGGATCAGCAGCTGTAGCTGGATCAGCAGCTGTAGCTGGATCAGCAGC
>JAOXYL010000071.1:16856198-16868687 GCA_028564955.1 Terapon puta
ATATATATATATATATATATATATATATATATATATATATATATATATATATATATGTACACACACACACATATATACATATATATATATATATATATATATGTATGTATACTTCTTCAGAAGGGGCTTCATCGCCGAAGTTTTGAAGGAGGTGAGGAAGACACATGTATAACAATTGTTCCTCAAAGAATCCATGACATGTCTTAAAAAACGAAGTGGGAATTGGGTCTAATAGGCAGGTTGCAGGCTTTACTTGGGAGAAAACTCTACCAAGTGCATCAACCAGGGCAAAACTCTTGTCTGCAAAGTTGTTTGTTATTTTGGAGAATCTATTAAAATTTGCACTTGTCAAAATGTCAGTTGTGGAGAAGAGGAATTTTGGGTTATTCTTATCATCAATTAGTTTTTGAAAGTGAGAATTTCTTGCCTGTTTGACTGAGTTATTGTTTTGAGCTGTTGATGGAATATTTCATAGTGTAGTGTTAATTTAGACTTTTCTGTTAATTTAGAATTTTCACACGATGATAACCAGTTCAGCTGTTGTATGGGAATACAAGGCGTATATAAATGGCATAGATACAAATGAATCCAAATTAACAAAGGAGGAAAACAATTTCATGTCAAAATGTTCCCCAGTCACACCTGATTGGCCGGCGAGAGAGTGACGCCATCCACACGCGACTCTCAATGTGCCATGGGTTGTGTACATGTTGCTAACTGTGCTGCAGGCTGTCGGCGTGAGGCAGAGAAATCGCGTGCCTTGTGAGAAAGAAAAAGAAAGTAGGTGAACTCTCCAGGAGGTGGACGTCCTCAACTTTTATCCGACTTGAACTCATCTCACTCTGAAGTGTGAGTGAGGCACAAGCGGTGGGGCGGTGTGTGTGTGCGGCTAGCAGTGGCTCCGTTTGTTGCCCTCGGTTGTCGAAGTAGCCGCGTTAGCCAGCCGAGCAAAGCGCGTGCTCTCGTCCACACGTGCCGAGAAAGAGTGCGTATCAGACGGGCACAGCCGTGGGGCGTGTGGGGGGCCTCACAAGCCTGGAGCAACTCTAGTATCAGCGTTTGTCACTGACTCGCTGTGCTGCACACGTCTACACACTGACACAAACACACGCACACCTCTGACCGCTTCTGTAAAAATGCATCCTTCTTCTGTGTGGGTCTCACTGTTGTTGGGCATTCACTTCAACAGCTGTGACTGTGAAGCGACAAGGTGAGCTGTTGTCTAAGTGATCCCTGCACACGTGGTTGCAGACACACAGCGTGGTGGAAGCAGGATGCAGCTTTCACTTCAGTAAAAGAAGTGGAAACAGTATTATATAGGTCTGCACTTTACATCCATGCATTCAGGTCCTACAGTACATTTAGACTTATGTCCGTAAAAGTGAGTGTTCTTATGCATGCAGTAGCATGGCTCCTGTAAATGTTATGTCACCACATTATTTGATTGTTTTGGTGTCTTGACATGTAGACACTGTTTGCAAGTTGCTTAAAATCTGATTTAAACCACTCAATAACATATAGTGGTTAAGTACAAACTGGAAATGTGTGGTCAAAGGAACAAGTATCTCATAGTTAATGACAGTTACATTAGTGACATTCTCGCGGCCGCCTAGTCAAATGCTGTATCGTTATTATTATTATTATTGCATGATAAAATGACGAAAACTGACCAAAGTTAAGAAAAACACAAATGCGGAAAGCTGTGTTTAACCTTCTTTACGAGGCAAGATGAAAATGTTCTGGATCTGTGCATATAATAAGGATGCATTTTGTGTGTCATAGGCGTTCGGACCGCATTGAAGCAGCTGCCAGAAGTGGAAAAAAATGCTGAGCAAACTATGAAAATCCTGTGGAGGCAGGTGGGCCTGCAGATTCATCAGCACCAACACTTGCATTCACCTCTCTACTTTAAGTCTCCACTGGCTGCGCTGGAAATATCAAGGGAATGGTCAACCTGAAGACGTGGTTAGAGGCGACGCACCATGGCCTGGCAATTGTGCATGTTGCTGTCACAAAGAAGAGAAAATAAAATTCAGCTTCAGCACGGTTGCAAATGAGCTATCTGACTCTTTCTAGACCCGTCAGCAGCTGAAAGGATACCCACTACTCCATGCTCTCATGTGACCCTCTGTCGCTCGCTCTCATCAGTCTCTCCCAGATGCACCCGACACAGACCCCTCGGAGGAAAGAGAAATACCTCAAGAGAAAAAAGGGATTCATGTCTTCAATCAAAGGAGTCTCTCATCTCTCCAGACGAGCCAAAAGACGCTTGTGTTGTAAATTACAGCTCTGGATGTGGAGGAAGCGGAGAGAGAGATGCCGTTTTGGGATATTGAGAGCAAAGAGACGAGCTTGTGGAATTGGTCTGGGCTCTGGCCCCAGCCCTTGCCTCAGCGCAAAGACAAAATCACAGAAGAATAGAAACCAAGTTCCAGTGCACCACACACCGAACCTCGTGAGTTCACAAATCAGGACATCAGCTCTTGTGTCACCTGTTGGTTGTGATACTGGAGGTACACAGGACACGCTTGGGAGGCAGAACGGCCTGCCGAAGCTGCGAGAATATGTCAGTCTGTCTGACATGCTTGTTGCTTCTAGTTCTTTGCAGAACCTGGTTACAGACACAAATGTTGCTTCAGTTCACACCTCTGGGCCAACAGCAACGGTTCTGTCTCAACAAACAAAAACTTTGGTTCATCTTAGTGAAATTACTGATCCTCAACCACTGTTGAGTACAGAAAGTGATGTGTGTGACTTGGCTACACATTTAAAGGAACCAGGGCCTGCGGCATTAGCTGGAAGTTTGGAGGTTGATGGCACATCAGGACAATTTCTCACTGCAAGTCAGAACCAGGCTGCAGGCAGAGATACTGATGACAGACGTGCCAGTAATAAGACAGCTTCTCAAACTGATGTCAGCCTTAACATACTGACAAAGGACATACATGGTATGTATCTGTTTCTTTCTAGAAAAAGTTGTTTTTTTCTTTGTTTGTTTCTCACAACTATTTGAGATGACAGTGTTTCTGTGTTTCGCTAGAATTTCTCGATGACTTCTACAGAAGATATGGAAGTTTCATCCCACTTGAAAAGAATAATGTGCTGAGACATCTGACAAAGAGGTTTAACGCTGATTTCAGTGACCAGTAAGTCTAAGTTCAACTTCCCTGAATCGGGTCATTCTTTATTTGCATGATTAAAACCTCTTGACTCCATTTTGGGTTGTATTTTCTGACCTTTACAGGAAAAATGCCATCCTCTCTGAAGTGATCAAACACAGAACTGCAATCGTTCAGAAGCCTGTTGCCTCTTTCCGGGTGGTCTACAGAAAACACACACTGACACTGGATGACTTGTCTACACTGGCAGATCAGAACTGGCTTAACGACCAGGTTATCTAACAAATAAAATAACGAGTTTAATTTATTCCTGCAGACTGTTTAGTGGAACGATATATATGATGAACAAAAGCCAGCATGTTTATGCTTAATGTGACTACTATATATTTTTGTTTCTGTTTCAGGTCATGAACATGTATGGAGAATTGATTATGGAATCTGCCCATCACAAGGTAATCTTAAATGCTGTGTTGATGGAAAATTCTCAAGATGTTATGAACATTTTTCTTACATAATAAAACAGTATCAGCCTACCAGCACCTCTAAAGCTCACTGATTTCATAACTTGTTTGTTGAATCCAATCAAAGACTGACAAGTTGCAGTTTTAAAGAGGGTTATAGCTCACTTTTCTTGACCAAGGACTCTTTGCCAGGCTCCTTGCAGCCTCATGATGAATGTTGAATGATGAATACAGGACTTTTCAAGATATAACATGTTAATTGGGAGTTTTATTGCCTGGCTAGTTTTTCACCCTGTCTCCAGGTTTTATTTGGTTTAATTTGGATTTAAAAAATAAACACTTTCTTTAGTTTATGGAAACACTTGCCTATAATTGAGATTGTGTCAAAAGTGCCAAATTTATTGTTGTTACTGCTCAACAAATTTTTCTAAAGTAAAGACAAAGTGCTATCAGTCCCAGGTCTATTTTCTTTTTAATTTCTATGTGTTTGAGTCATAATCAGAACAGAATAAAAACACACGGGCTTCCACAGGTCTAAATTATTCTAGCTTTATAGTGGTAGTTTTATAAATGATTTCCATCTCCTTCCGTCTCCACCCTTAGGTCCATTTCCTCAACAGCTTCTTCCATAGGCAGCTCATGACTAAAGGATACGATGGTGTTAAGAGATGGACGAAGCAGGTGAGGTTGCAGATGGAAGTGGTGGGATCATACAGCCGTGGTTGTGATATAGATTGCTGTTGAATGAGCAGCTTTAACCTCATCTTTCCTGTGCACAGGTGGATTTGTTTTCTAAGAGTTTGCTCTTGGTGCCCATCCACCTGGAGGTTCACTGGTGCCTAGTGACAGCTGACATTGTCAAAAAGAAGATCTGCCTTTATGACTCTCAGGGGCACACGCTTGAGAAGGTCGCGAGGGTAATGGCAACTTTTTTCTTTTTTAAAAATTCTTTTGGACACTCTTAAAAAAAACATGATCACAGATGTTTTATTCCCATTATCAGCAAGTCATTGTAAACCTTCTTTATTCTTTGCTTATAACAGAACATCTTGAAATACTTGATGACAGAAGCAAAGGAGAAGAAGCAAGCGTCTTTTGAAAATGGTTGGGCAGTGTCGTTCGATGAGGTGTGTTCTTTTCTAGCCTTTATGACTAAAACAAAGCTGGTGGCAAAATAGGAACAAACAAGATATGTCAGGCTTCAAGTGTCACTTGCTGGATTTTGACCTGGCTCTCTGACTTTTGTCTCCCCCTGCTGTCGCTCACAGAAAATCCCACAACAGACCAATGAAAATGACTGCGGAGTTTTTGTCTTGGAGGTGCAGACACACTTCTTTCGAGCCTATATATACATATATAGATATATAATGTCACTCATCATCATGTCTGATTGTTCCAACTCATTACTAACCCTAACCCTCTGCTTTGTTTTCCTTTACAGTATTCTAGATGCCTGGCGCTGGCCCAACCTCTGCAGTTTTCACAGAAGGACATACCAAAGATACGCAAGAGGATCTACAAAGAGCTCTGTGATTGTAAGCTCCATGAACAGGGTTGACGAGTATATCACAGTCTGATAATGTGCGCTGCCTCCAATTTGGGTAGGAAATCGGCACCCTGCTCTGCTCTGTTTCGGGCTTCATCAGCAGCCCTCCAACAGCCTCACAACACTGAGTGTGTATGGCTGATCCCTGCGGAAGAGAGTCAGGCACACTGTTTGTGCTGAATCAGTCCTTGTATGACTGCTGTATTTATATTCTCACTAATAATCAGGCATGTTATTTAAGTAAAAGGTAGAGCTTGACTTTACACACCTACAGTGCACCAACAGAGCCTTACTTCATTGACTGCCTGTCGAAGTGGATGCAGGCTGGTTGTGGTCCATGTCTGCGTGGAGGTGTTTATTTTCTGTTAAAATATCTGTACACCTTATTTGCACATTTTAGAAGTCTGACTTAACATTGTTTGACATTTCTTTGCCTCATAGTTTACCTGTTAGCAACATATAGAAGTTACGTGTGTATTTTGTTTGTGAAGAAAGTTGAACTAGAAACGGTATGCAGATGATTATTTTTTTTGTTGTGTAATAAAAATGTGTATATAAAGTTTTAAAAAAGAGACAATTTCCAAACATTTCACTGTTTATTTATTGTATTAGGCCAGATACTGTACCAACTGCATGCAGAAGTCCCCTTATCAAGTTATATGAGATACATACATCATATCCTACTGTAGGTACAGAGATTATAACTATGTGTGTCCCTGAACAGTTACAAAATGTACGCTGATTACACAGCAGTGCTCCAGAAAACAAGTGGAAATGTAAGGCACAAAACAAACTCTAATGGCTGGTTTTCAGAATGACAACCAGATAAAATACATGAATATACTGTAATAAATATGGTGTAATGTGTAATATAAATCTGTTCACAACAGACAGATGTCTATTACTGACCTTGTCAGTACACTATATACAATGAAATACAATTTCTCACATAAAATATAATTATTGCAGTTCTCTGTCTCTTTGTGAACTTTGTGACCCATAAAGGAGTGCACACCGGGGATGTGAGGGTGCACAGCTTCTTAGTTGGAAAGGAGGAAACGTTCTGCAATGAAGATCCAGTTAATGCTGCACCTGTTTTATCAACCTAAATCACAAGAGGCCAGAAAAGAGAAGAGCTTCCTTTCTCCACTGAAATCACGTAGGTAGATTCATTTACACATCATTTCTATGTGTACATGTATCTCCCCACAGGAAGTGATAAAAATGCAGTACTGCTTGTTGTGGCGCTCTTCAGCAGTCACAGACTGGCTGCTGTGCTGTGCGCAGGTTACTGGAAACATATTATTACATCACATTTTGGGTACTTAATTTACTATATTTGTTCAAATGCACTCCAGTGTGTCCCTCAATACAGACTGAGTTTAGTCCACTTTGATTGTGATAATCAAGGAAGGACCTAGTCATTGACATGGAATCCCCACTCAATTTCTGGCTCATCATCGAGGCGTATCACGAGGTAGGACACCAGCTGGAAGAGGTTCTGCCACAGGCCCAGGAACAGGTACAAGTAGAAGTCGCTCACGTCTATTTGGCAGTGTATCCCTGAGT
Source organism: Terapon puta (assembly GCA_028564955.1). Classification (NCBI taxonomy): domain Eukaryota; kingdom Metazoa; phylum Chordata; class Actinopteri; order Centrarchiformes; family Terapontidae; genus Terapon; species Terapon puta. The sequence goes on from JAOXYL010000071.1 coordinate 16,862,894, forward strand.
AATTCATATCGCATACACACTCAAAACTGTTGACATAGTTGAGACAGAAGCCTCCGTTCATGCAGGGTTCCGAGGCACATTCGTCCACATCCTTTTCACACCTGCAAGGAAAAAGAGGGACAGAAGAATTACCACACAAAGACAAGTAAAAGCACCCAGAGAAACAAACTCTGGAAGTTATGGAGTAGTTTTGCAACTGCAAAAGACAGAGCCTCTGTCTAGGACACAAAAGTGCATTGTGTTTGGATTTGTTGTGAAGTTGTGAAGTTGTGAATCATTCTAATACTTCTGAATGAGACAAAGATATTGGCATTGTGCTTCTAATATCTAAGAAAGTGTTAACATATTATACAAAATAAAATCTAATTGGTAAACTAATGTAATACATTTTTTGGCCTCTCACAGCAGAAACAAGCTACATTAGCATATTAACTCCTATTCCACAAAACTAAAGCTAAAAGAAGAAGTAGCAGAAGAAGAAAAAGTCTGCCCATACAATTAGGAAGCTAACTGTTATCCAGTTAGTTGTATTATTTCTTCCTGGCACTCCTACTCTACATTCATCTCCTGAAAAGATGTCTGCAGGTGGCTCTGTAAATGCTTCATATCGATTGACAGCTTTCAATTATGACATTTCACCCCAGCATCAAATAACTATAATGTGTAAGAAAAATTAATTTGACTTTTTATGACTTGACTTTTTATCTTGGTTTGTGTTCCATCTGCAAACATGGAGGGGCAGGACTCATGACCTGTACTGCAGCCAGCCACCAGGGGGTGATGCAAATGTTTTGGCTTCACTTTGTGTCTTTTTGTCCGACTATGTACAGTCTATGACTAAAACATTGAAATAGACAAATTATATTATATTATTATAATTAAGACCTAATGAATGTTTCCAATTCATTTAATATTGAAAGTGTAATGGCAATATAAACAAATCTTTCTTAATAAGATTGATCTGTCTATATAAATAGTGATGTCATGTGAAGCCAGTCGATGCTGACCCCTTGGGTTGAGAAACCTCTGACCAGCGGGGGATGATTAAATATTGTTCATGTCCTACCATTGTCCTGTAAAACCAGGCAGGCAGTAACAGCTGGTGTCTGCTTCAGAGCAGTTTCCTCCATTAAAGCAGCTGTAGTTCCACCTTGTACCCATGCACGTAGATGTGGGCAACTGAGGAAGTCTAAACAGACAAAAGAACACAAGACGATGTCACATCTATTTGGTTTAGTGAAAGTAAATATGTTTATGTTCAGCGTTTCATGTAAGGGAACTTACGGGCTGGTCTCAATGTACCATGGGATTTCTGGAATTTTCTCACTGTAAGAGATCAGTTTGTAATCAGTACAGCTCTAAAGCTCACTAACCTGTTAGTGTCACTAATATGTATGCTACTGAAATGCTGGGGTCACAAAGATAATAACAATCTCGGTCAGAACTCACTCGCAGTATTGGCCTGTTAGATTCTGAGGGCAAAGGCATGAGTAGCTCTGGAAACTTTTGAGGCACGTGGCGCCATCGCCACAATTGCTGTTTTCACACATATCAAGTTCCATCTCACACTGTTCACCGCCGTACCCCAGCTCACACTCACACTTGAATCCCTCCGGTAGGTTGGTGCAGTTACCATAGATGCAGGGGCTGGAGATGCAGGTGTCCGTCGGTTCTTGACACAGTGGCCCTGTCCAGTCTGAGGGACACGAACAGTGATGCAGGTCAAACAGGTCTTCACACGAACCCTCATTCTTACAGGGGTTGGGTACACAAACGCTGGCCCCCCGGCAGCCGTACTGTGGGACAGTGTTGCTGTTTATCCTGGAAAACTGCTCCTCCTGAGGTCTGGGGAGGTTCAACTCTGTGTCCAGGTGGAAAGGGAGGGGAAGGCCTCCAATCTCCACTGGGCCCAGACAACCAGACAGGCTCACCCCGGCGTCCAGACCAAGTCCACCCAGGAAGATGTCTGCTCCCTCCCTAAGAAAATCCAGATCCCCCGAAACTGTTTTAGACATGCTTCTCTCCTCCTTGCTTCCATCCACAACCATGATCCACCTGGAGGCCTGGAGTGTCTGGTTCTCCATGCTGAGCTGCACAGTGTGCCACTCTCCATCACTGACTGGACCCTGGCTTTGAACCGTCACTTTGCGGGAGTCCTCATCAGCCCCCGCCTGGAGCTCCATGACCAGATGAGAGTCCAGGAGGAATACGGTGAGGAAGTCCGAGTCCTTCTGTGCATAAAGTAAGGTGGCTGTGGACTGTCTTGTGCGCAAGCTGAGGGAGACACTGCCGAGGCTGCGCTTAATCTTCCCATTGCTCCGGTAGTGCAAAATGCTGCTTTCAACCCGAAATGTCACGTTAGATAAACCTGGAGAAGAGAAACAGAAATGTTACTACTCACTGCAGATTTTCCATTAATTTAATGTACTCTAGTGTCAAGACTGCTGTAGTGATCCCTGCTGAACATTAAAGCAGCTGAAAAACTTTGTTTCAAATACCAAAATACCACTTAATACCAGGCTGTAAAGCAGCTAGTAACCTTTCTGAATATTGAACGTTTCACCTAATGTCATGCAGAGGAGTGATATCATGGTATCCTAAAGGGTACCTGTACATCACTGTAGGAAGGCAAACGTACTAGTGATGACAGAGTTTTCATGGGGTGTTAAATCAGTTGCAATAAGATAAAATATCTAGTATACATTTTCAAGGTTTGAAATAAACAGTGCTCAGTCCCAACTGGTGCTTGGTAGACATTAAAATTGTTCCAGCTGAGCTAATGAATGAATGAATGAATGAATGAATGTGAAAGTACGAAAACTATCCACATTCACAATGTGATGAAGAACAGTGGGAAACAGGCTTTCAAAATGGGTCAGTAATAACACAAAGAGAAAAAGAGGACATGAGAAATGGGGATGTCATATGCAGAAAAGTGAGGAATTGGATATGCTGAACATGTGTACAAATACAGGTACTTAATGGCGTGAAAAAAAGCACTTAAACCAGCAGCTCTTCTGGATTCACAACTCCCCCTGCTCTTCTCTTTGTGAACATGTGACATCTCCAGGAAGATTTGTCATCATAAACTTCCACAGGCATGTGGTGGCAGACTTAATCTGACCAGGGATTAACACGTCTTAGAGGAATCCTGTGTAGGATCCCTGTCTCAACTCTGTTCCCTTCTGTAATTAGCCACACTGTAATTATTCAGTGCCTGCACCAGTGAGTGCCCCGTAGGGAAAGCGAACTCCAGACAGTCCCCTCTGTGGATCCAAACCAACATAAGAAATGGACTAATATAATAAAAGGCTTACACCTTTATCATAAGTCCCTTTTGTTGGTAATAATTTTGAGTGGCTGGGGAAGTATACAATATACTATTCATAGCATAAATCCTACTGAGCCTCTGTGATGTATTTATCCCATGGTTGTGTATTTTTTAGACAATATTCTTTCTAAGCCAGAAATGGTGTATTAACACCTCCTCTCATTATACTCACACTCAAAGCCCTGAGAGTGCAGTCGACAAACGGCAGTGGTGGGGCAGGGAGACAGTTCACACCATTTCACCTCCTCACAGCGCTGCCCTGCAGTGTTGGGGGGGCAGTTACAAATGAAATCGTCCCACATGGAGTAACACATTCCCCCGTTGAGGCAGGGGTTGACCTAATGGAGAGAAAACAGCCCAATTAATCAAGCCTATCATCCTTTGCCACTTTGACAATGTCCTTAGTCATTATTAGACGGAATGAAAATGTGTCACCAGCTCATCAAAGTCGACACAGTGAACACGACAGCGGGTAACTCACAGCACAGGCGTTGTCACTGCTGCATCCTTGTGCGACGTTGATGAGTTGCACCAGGGGGTAAGATTCCACTGGAGTTGGAATGGGATAAAACTGCAGTCGTTTGCTGTTAATCCTCAGGTCCTGGACACATCCTTTAAAGTAGCCACCAAAGGAGGCAGAGGCCCTTGAGTCTGGTAGCCCCCCAACGAAAACTACATCCCCAGGGTGGGCCTGGATGGGCCTAATGTGCACGGAGCCCTGGCTTTCGGCTGACTGAAACAAGATGGCTTCTGTTCCTTCCAGCTTCACAGTTACCAGATGGAAATGGCCGTCGCTGACCGCAACCCGGCTGACGAGGGTCTCAAAATTGTTGACCTGGAGTCTGATCCTGCCCTCTTCCAGCCACAGGCGGAGGAACTGGCTGGTGCTGTTGGCCAGGATGAGGAGCAGGCCGCTGGACTGTCTGGTGCGAATGAACATGGATACGATCACAGAGTCACCTGGGTCATCATCTAATGAGAAGGAAGCGTAACTCTCCAGGTCTTTGTTTCCAAAGCGTGCGGTGATATACTCTGTACAGGACCAGGCAGAGTAAAACAGAGTTAAATGTTTAAAAAAAAAACCTGATGAAAAACATCTTGCATGAACAATATGACACATTGGGAAATACCCCTATTTGCTTTGTTGACAAAAGTTAGATGAGAAGATTGATGCCATTCTCTAACAAAGACAGCTAGTCCCAACTCCTATCTGCGAGTTGTCACTTCCAGGTGTCTTAACTGGTTTCCTGGCACTGCTAGAAATAGTCTAGCAAATAATGTCACCCTAGAAAAACTACAAAATGTCAGTTCTGCCCTTTGTTTTTTGTACAAATTAAATTAATGAGATACAAAGTGTGAATGACCTTGCTTAATATTCAATTTGCCCTCGTGATCTTCTCATCTATCTCTTCAACAAAAAGCAAATAAAGATAAGTACTGACAGAATTATTGCTTTAAGTAGACAAACATTTGATGTCTATTCAGTTAACAATGTTGTAGATCATAAAGTCTTCACTGATTTAGTAAAATGCTTTTTTTAAAGAAAGACAGATAAGGTTATAGACTATTTCCTGTGCTTTGAGATCATTGAAATAAAAAAACAGTGCCAACCAATCACAGTGCCTCTGCATGGCGTGAGACTCCCTGATTTGCCAAAGTGAAGGCCTTTCAGGTGAGCCACTGAAACCCACGTTTTTTTAATCCTTGTCCCAGGTGTTGTTGAATACCTCCTAAGTGCCTAACTCTGTGCTATTTCTACAAGCACTGTAATCTCCTTTAAGGTTTGCTGTCTAACTTTATCGTCCTGCAGGGTGGCTCTCTTTATAGCTATCTTTTGAGATATCTGCAGTGAGGTGACAAACGATGAATTTGATGTGCCCTGTGCCTGATATGAAAAAAGAAAAACCTTGTATCTTGGGAAGTGTCATTTTATGTTGCAGTTTACAAGAATACTTTTTTTCACACATAGCACATACGAACAGATCCATATATATGTTCATAGAGTTAAGTATTGTATTTCATGTAAATCTGGTTTAAAACATAGCATGCCAATGAGACTCAAAGCATCATTCCAGTTAAACACATCCTAAATCAGGGCAACCCTTGTCTGTCATAGTCCATCTATTTCATGCTTTAAGTAATGTGTCAGGTGGTGTAAATGTGTCAAAAGGAGTGGTGACCCCTCCTCAGAGCAAAAACAAAGTTAAGCTTATATTCTGGGACGCAACTTAATTTACTTAAGCCGTTGTGGCTAATAGGGGCTCAGGTTTTCTTAGAGGAAAGTTTCAAAAGGGAGAAAACATTTTGGGACATAAATCACTGTGGAAATGTAATCTGTAATCTGTTTTTTTTCTGGTACATCTGAAATGGCACTCAATAGTGTTGATGTGTGTGTGTGTGTGTGTGTGTGTGTGTGTCCGTCTTACCCTCTTCACAGTTGTTTCCCTCGTGCGGCCTGTGGCA
>JAOXYL010000071.1:16876001-16886338 GCA_028564955.1 Terapon puta
GATAAGTACATAGAAATGTGGTCACGTGAATATTGCTGGAATGTTCAAATATGTGTTCACATAGAGGTATGAAGGCATTTCTACAATTACTGTGTGTAAAGGCAGTTTACTTACATATTAACTGTTATCTTTGAACCCTGTGAACCAGATTTGTTTGAAGACCTTCACTCGGAGGCCTCATCTACAGGAGCACATGATCCTGCACACTCAAGACCGACCATTTAAATGCTCCTTCTGTGATGAATACTTTAAGTCCAGGTTTGCCAGACTGAAGCACCAAGAAAAGTACCACTTGGGTGAGAAATGTGCAATTAAAATAAATTCTAAAAATGAGCCTTTACTCTTGCTAATTATAAAAGCATTTTAACAGTTCACAAGATAAAGCATATGGCATTTTTGCACCTGTCCACTTATGGTGAATGGAAAACCTGTAATTTAATTGTGATTTGTGTTCATGGATGACAGTAGTCAGGAGAGTTTTTCTCCTTTGTCATTTTCAGGTCCCTTTCCCTGTGAGATCTGTGGCCGACAGTTTAATGACACAGGCAACAGAAAGAGGCACATTGAGTGTACGCACGGAGGCAAAAGAAAGTGGACCTGTTTTGTTTGTGGGAAATCTGTAAGGGAAAGGTACATCTCTCTGTCCCTATACTTTATACTATTTTATTTATTCCCACAAATTTTGTTCCGACATGCCGTTGTTTTGAGTGGCACGTTTTTCCTCTCATAGGACGACCTTGAGGGAGCACATGAGGATCCACAGTGGGGAGAAGCCTCACCTCTGTAGTATCTGTGGCCAAAGTTTCCGTCATGGCAGCTCCTACAGGTGGGTCCGGAGAGATCTGATTTTGGTGTCGGTTACTCTGAATGTTTCAAGCTCTTGGGCCGACTGGCTGTGTCACTCATGGAGTTACTGATGATGGGCAATCTGTTCCTTGGACAGGCTCCACCTCAGAGTCCACCATGATGACAAGCGCTACGAGTGTGACGAATGCGGCAAAACCTTTATACGCCACGATCATCTGACCAAACATCAAAAAATACACTCTGGTGCAGTATAAGACCTCGGGCAGTGGGATTATCATGACTTTTTTGGCCTTTTCATATGTGGCAGTGTCTGCTTTGGCTCATCCACACAGATTCATTTTGATCACTATTACAATGGGAAATACAGCGGGAAGTACTGTTAACCTTTCAGTGTGTCCAGTCAGCATTTACCTCAGTTTATTATGTTTATTGCAGGTGAGAAAGCACATCAGTGTGAAGAATGTGGCAAGTGCTTCAGGCGCCATGATCACCTGACGGTCCACTACAAAAGCATTCATTTGGGAGAGAAAGTCTGGCAAAAGTATGTTATTGTTCATATTGTGGTCACACTTTCTCTGTTTTTTGGCAGTGGTGTAAAAGTGGTAATGTCTCCTTTCACAGTTTGGAAAATGTTCATGGTTTCTGACTCTGAGGAAATTATTCACAGGTATAAAACAGCAGTGCATCAGTGTGAGGTTTGCAAGAAGGAATTTAAAGGAAAGTCCAGTCTGGAAATGCACTTCAGGACTCACTCAGGTAAGAAACAAAGACGTCAGTGGATACGTCGGAAACATGTATGAGCACAGAAAAGTTGCACTTTTATGCTTAAGGAGGCAAATGAGGCCTTGCTCCGACCTTATTGCTGTGGCTGTGCTTGTCAAACTTTCTAGTGTACCACAATCGATAGACTTTACCTAAAGATGGACAACGTCACAGCTGCCTAAAAGTGAAGCATCTTGATCGCCCCCTTGTGGCTGACGGCAGCTCATAAATCCTGCCCCTCAACACGAGCAAATGGGACTTAGAGCAAACTGCAAATTACAGTGTTTATCTTCCTAATAAGTTTGGCTTGAATTGGTTGTTGAATTCTTTTGAAATCGTGGTGACAGCTGCTCTGAGAGAAATAGTTGCTTTTAACTTTAACTAACTTTTAACTTTAACTATGTTTGAGCAGGACCCCAGTGCTGCTGCTCAATACTCTGATCAGTACTGCCACAACACGTCTTTAAATTAATGTGACCAGCAGAAGATTGTAGCTCATATGCCAGATATTTTGGCTTGATTTATGTTGCCCTGGCACACATGATGCTTACATTAATAAAGGCTTGAAATCTGAAAGTAATATTTTTGAAAATGGCCCTTTGCCTTCTATAGTCATCACTCTGATGTTCTCTTATGTCGACCTGACAGGTGAGAAACCCCACAGATGTCCTGAGTGCAACCAGACTTTCCGGATCAAGAAGACCTTGACAAAGCACATGGTGATCCACTCAGACGCTCGTCCTTTTAATTGCCCCCACTGCAGCGCCACCTTTAAAAGGAAAGACAAACTCAAGTACCATGTCGACCACGTGCACAGCACCCGTTTTACAGAGCAACCCCTCAGCTCACTCGGCGAAGACAAAATAGTCTCCATTCCCTTTGAGGAGCCCTCTAAGACATACCGCGCGGAGCCCAAATCAGCCCTCCAGAGTTCCCCTCCTTCTACCAACGTCTGCGTGCCTGTCACTTTAGTTCCTGTCCAGATGGCAGCAGGAGGAGCGCAGGGTGACATGAGTGCTCACAGGGCCTCGTCTCTCTCCTCCCAAACTCACAGCGTTGTGAGCATGCAGGCTCAAGGACAGCAGTCAAACTCTGGCTACCAGGCAGCTACTGACCTGGCATTCCTAGAGAAGTACACCCTCACCCCCCAGCCCGCCAACATCGTCCACCCCGTGAGGCCCGATCAGATGCTGGACCCTCGAGAGCAGTCCTACCTGGGCACGCTGCTCGGGCTGGATGCAGCTTCCTCTGTGCAGAACATCTCGAACTCAGATCACTCACACTGATGCAAGCCAGACAAAGCTGGGCCTTTAAGGCGCAGTGCAATAAACTGTAAGAGTCACTCCGAAGGTGCAGTATTCAGTATCCACCATGAATGAGGGCTATCATTGTCCTCCGTGTAAAAAGAGGAGACTTAAAACGGCACTTGATTCATTTAGACTTTGGCTTCTGGAAATTTTGATTGGACTTTAATAGTTGGGAACCACAGAAGACAATCTACGAATGTGTGCCATGATCCAAAAATATTTCAATATCCACAAACATGTATTTTGATTTAACTTAAGTTTTGGTTTAAAAAAATGCTTATCACAACATCCCTGCTGGGTTTTGCACGTCATGTCAAAATCCATAAGTGTGAGCTTAACTCTACTAAAACAGAATTACATTTTAAAGGCAGTTGTCTGAACATTGTGGTACCAATGAAAATGAGATGAAACACGATTAGGAAATGTTTCAGCATTTTCCAGTGCAGTTAATGAAAACTTCCACAAATTTTATGCTGACTGTTCTGTTTCTTTCTTTTTTTATATTCTAATTATAACTACACTTATAACTGGTTCTTTTGTCCTTTCTGATGGTTGGAGTTTTGTGGCACAGCACAAGCTGTATTTTAAATATAATTTCCCTTGCAAAAGAATAATTAGAGACAGTTTTGATTTATTGACAAAGTAATATATCCATTAAAAGTGGTATCATGGAATTTCTTGTTCCGGTGTCTTGATTTTTGGTGTTGTAATTATGCACAAGAGTTAATATTTAGTGACAGAAATTCAGTAAGTCATTGGTTTACCAAATAAATAAATATTCATAGGTTAATTGATAATAAAACAAACTGGTTGCAGCCTTTTAATACTGAGTAAAGTTGAACTGTGGGCTTGATATACTTTGTACTTTGTTGTTATGGGTTTGTCACTGTGATACAAAGTTAATGTGGGGCGGACAGCATTCATGCAGCATTCACTGTTCATCTTGTGTGTGATGATGGATGGCTTTTGGGACACGGTTTAGACACAAGAACTAGACACAGTCATAGAAATATTAACGTTGAGATTTAAAGGCTTTATTGTCAGTCAAACCACTTTTATCTGTACATTTATTACGCAGCGCTGAGCATACAGCATTCATGAAGCAGTATGAAAAGCTGACAGTGTGGGAGAGTATAATCATAACTTTAACTTGTTTTCGGTCGGTGGTGAGCGAATCCAAAGGCAGGAGTTTCTTCGACTTGGTGGTTCAGGCTTAGCAGGAATTCTGTTCACGAGACAGAAGTTTTACAGATAGTCAACATACAATGTATAATGCACATAATGAGATAAAGATGACAGCGGTAGTACAGTGAAGCCTGTGAAACTTTCGAGATGGAAGAGATCATTGCTATGTGCTTCTTTGAAAGCAGTAACACTCACCCCAAAGTGTTCAAGCCGGGTACAACCTGAAAGCAACCACACAGAGGCACAGCAGTGAGTGTGAGGAGTGGCTTGTCTGATTCACCAAAAGTCTGCAGGCTTATCAACGTTTTTATTGAGTTTCATTGTTTTATTTTGTCCACTGAATTAAGTGCAAATGCAGAATCATCGACCACGGTGCAATAGTTGATTGTTGGATATGCTCCCCCACTTGCAAAATAAAGAAAGAACTAATAAAGGGTGCTTTAAAGGGTAACTCCACTGATTAGCTTTGCGTAGTATAAATACTAAGTAATTGGAGGACTCTTTTAAAGTAGTTTGCTTGCTTAGTGTTAAATGAGAAGACAGATACTACTCTATATGTCCGTTAAAATATACAGCAAAGGCTTAGCTGAGATAAGCACGTTTGAACCTTGTGGCTTTCATTGTCTTTATATGATGACTGAAAACTGCATTAACCTGCTGGCAGATAGTGAGAATATACACACACTATAGTGTCAAAAGTTTAATGGCATTTTGATTTAAATGAACTTAAAATGATACTTACAAAGGGATAGACTTATCCGTCCATTGTTGCACGTGGCCACAGAAAAATGATCGAACCACCACTGACGCTGTTTCACGCACTCCAGTCTCTCACTCTCACCTTCTTTTATTAATTTAGTTCCAACAGATTTTAGCCAGCGTTTTTCGTCAGTCTCTACAGCACAATAGGTGACTGCAAAAAAAGAACAACAATGAGTTTCATTTCCCCCAATCAACCTAATTGACAGACCTTTAGTGCTTGTACCTTTGCAGATGGGTGCTACTGACCATGTGCCATTGCTGTAACACTCCACTGTCTCTGGGCTTTCTATTTTGTAACTGTTAACACACTGGTACTTCACAAGACACTAATAGATTTCCACTTCTCTATTTGGATTTACAGTATGTGAGCTTATCTACAGTTGCTGGCTGAAATAGATACAAATAAAAATGTTATATCTTTGCTATGGCACTATGGCAAACCAGCGTGTCCAGAGACAGTGGGGTGTTACAGAAATGGCACATGGTCAGAAGACCCATCTGAAAAACTTTATATTTATTTCCACAAAAATCTCAAGCTGTCATAGCAGAGTCGATCAACTTAAATTATCGACCCACAATGATGATTTGACCAGCTGCCTCACCGATGGGCCCAATCTATCCCCTGATCACTTACTGTGATTACTGATAAGTGCAGGAGCCATTAAGTACAGTTTATTAATGTATGGACATATGTCTTTATGACTTTATAGGCAACATTTTGACCCCTAGATGGTAGTATTTACCCAATCTATGGTCAGGTGATGGCAGGTGTTTTAAGGTCATGAATAAATATAAATGTAGGCATAGCCGTAAATGTAAACATGGGTTAGTAGGAGAACCTGTACAATATACAGGGGACACACTAGTTAATCCAGTTAGTATCCTATGGGGCATTTTCCCAGCATGCTCTCTACAATTTAAACACAGTAAGTTGTCTTTGTTAGGTGAAATATAGATTTCAATCACATGAAGATCATTCATATCAAATAGAAATCAAAATCTACCCTCAGCCTCAGGCTGTGGTTCAGTGTCAGTGTCTTCTGTAGTGTCTCTGCCTGAAAGGACAAAATAACACACACACAGTGTATTAAAAATACAATGTCTACAGAAACTATAGAGACATAAATAAATATATGTGGCTGTATCATTGCACTAATGTTTTACTGCTTCCTGTTGCTTTGCATGAGTTTTGAAAATGCATTCCTGTTTTCTGTCTGTAAATATCAAACATCTCATTGGTTGCAAACCATCTCCTCAAAGGCCTGACAATTAGTTTGCTAGCTAAATCTGGCACAGTGAGGGAAGTATGGATTAACATGTGTTATTCTTATAAATATTGGATGAAATGACTCTTATGGACTAAAACAAAAAATCTTTCCCAAATAAATTTAGTAGGGAAATGTAAATGCTGTCTGTATTATGTTTCCGGGCAACCTTTCTTAAAGTGGCATGTTATTGGTTGTCAGTAAATAAATCCTCATTAATTGCCAATTCACAGATTTTGTTGTGGCATATTTCAGCACATTGTCCACTCACTGCACGTTGGGCCCCGAGTCCATTTTCCAGCTCTGCAAGTGATGGATTTTGTGCTGTCTTGTTCATCTACGGTATATCCAGCTCTACATTCATAGCGTACTTGTGAATTTTCAGGAAACACCTCACGGTATCCCTGGTGAGCAACGACTGCATTGGGGATTTTTGGAGGCTCAAGACATGCATTGTTGCTTCCTGTAAATAAAAAAAATCATGAATAGGAAGAGAAAAGGGTGTCCTGATAGAAAAGTGACTGATTGTTGTAATTGTTGATCTTATTTAGAGATTACTGGTATAAAACATGTCTGCTGACTTACTCTCACAGGCCTCCAAAGGGGACCATATTCCATTTTGACACGTGGCATTCCAGCCTGTGGGTTCAAATCCTGGTTCACATTTTATACCAATTTTAAATCCGTCCTCATACCAATCATTTAAGCCTTCACTGTATTTTCCATTGGGGATAGTTGGTGGTAAGCAGGCTCTTTCATCTGAAGAGAAAAAAGAACCAAGACTTTAGTCTTTATAGAATGGCCTTTTTTTGTTGGTTTATTTTGTTTATCTATTGGTTTACCCGATAAAAGGGACAGTGAACTTTAATTAAAAAAAAAAAAAAAGCTGTAAATGCAACATGATTGGTCAAGATTTTTCATCTGTAGTCCTTGGACAGACACAAAGTAACTGTAATAGCGTAGTATTGTAATATAATATTGAAAGAACAAAGGTATTGAGGTCATCTGTAAGCAACAAGTTAACAAAAATAAAATAGGTCGTTAATGTTAATAAAACATGATTCAGAGCACCATTATACTTCCTTGTCAGATACCATTAAAACATGCAACACAAATACACGTTATACAAGACATGCAAAACGGTGAAATAAGAGATTATTATTATTGACAGAAATTATCAGACCCTAGCTGAAACAGGTCGCACTGACGCACAGACACAAAATACATAAATCAGCTCGACAGAACAGAGGCAAAGATACTTTCCAAATGGGATATCTACTTGAGACCCATCATCTCAGGTTTTAAGCTGTGAGTAGTTATTTAAAAAAGGATGTCCCTTCTCACTTTCATGTGAATAGTTGTTGGAGGCCTAACAACGCTAAACTATACAGGTCCTGCGCATTGAGACGATGCCCTGTGTTTTGATTGGCTTTCATCCTGTGGCTGACAAGAAAGCAAGGAAGGCTGTCACCACGTGTCAACCTGCTTACTACGCTACAGGTCATCACAAGCTCACAGGCTACTACTGATGCATCCACAAAAAAGACGAGGAAACTAATCAGTAGATGGTAGATTTCTGATTCTCAAAGCATACAGATGTTATGAGCTAATGGAAATGTTTATTTCTTTGGGTTAGATGTGTAGATGATGTATCAAACTTATGTGCTAACGCTCAGAATGTTCTCAGATTATCCTGAAAAAAAAATCATCCTTGTCTGACAGTATACAAAAATATATCATATACGTTCTGTGTTTTTTTCTTAGATTCATCTCCTCAAAGACGATCAACATTTGAACATTTGAAGTATTTGTTACAGGTGGAGCTACACATTTTTTGGCATTCCTACCATAAGTCAATGTGACTATATTGCACTTTAATTCTGCGTCTGCACCGTAATACTTTTTTGTTTTTCATTTAGAAACTGGATTTATAAGAATCTTTGAAAATGTTACATCTAAAATGACTAGCATCGTGCAGAAATGTGAAAAATGCTGGAAGAATCTGATGCTGTGATGTATAAAGTTACTCCTTGGCCGCTTACACAAAGTTTTATGTCCACTTGAATTTGAGCGTTTCAAAGTGCATTCAAACAACCTGGTGGAGATATTTCTAGAACACTTACCTATACAGTGCGGTTCAGGAGACCAACGGCCATTGTGACATGTGGTTGTCACCCACCAGCCCTCTTCTGCTGGTTTGTATCTATCATCGCAGGCATACATGAGCTTGTAGTCATGAGGATAAAACTGCTGCTCAGGGACAAAGTAACCATGTTCCAGCTGAGGAGCAGGACATTGTTTCTGCGTGCTTTGTACTGAAATACAACAATAAACAAAAATACATTAAACACATATTTAGCTAATTAAGATATTTCTATGTGACATAACTATTTAATAATGTTTGATCATGATTGATGAGTTCCTGGATTGAATTAGATAATGAATTGATAACATTCTTACCAAGCAGCACTCCTGGAAACCAAACTAGGAGAACAAATCCATGATCTCTCAGGGACATTTTGTCAAGAATTAAATCACCACAACAGGTTGGAGCTAAGAGTCCAGTTCAGACCTGGACAAGTTAATAATTGTCAAGGACATTAAGAAATAGTAAACATTACTACTGTTGCTCGGAAGCCACCACAAGAATGTACAAACAACCTTTGTGTGCACTGGACACCAGTCACATTATGCGAGCAGATCTCAATCAGATGAGATTCTTTACGTATCTCAGCAAAACACACAGACCAATGTTATGTCTAGCTGTTGCATCAGAACAGCAAAACTGGTACTTTGATTTTAATATTTTTTTCCCTCATTGGCATACACTGCTGTATACGTGAGCACTTTCTGTAATGTGGGTTCACTACGTCCCACAATATGCTGTGCTCGCCATTTCACATTTGTTCATTTGTTTAAGAAAAGCCAAGAATGATTAATTTCTATTTGCTTAGGCAAGGCTTTCTACAAACATCTATGAGATCAGGGGTCCAGACGTCAACTTGTTTACCAGAATGGCTGTGATGAGTGACCAGCATTGAGAAATAACCAAAGCATAAATGACCACTATAGCTGTATCCGTCCACTGATGCACTGTTAACACACAAGACGCTAATATAATTCCACTTCACTAATGGAGGGCTGAAAAAGAGAACACCCATGGGAGTTGTTCTACAGTTGCTGGCTGAAATAGGAAGATTAAAACATATTTCAGGAAACAAATATTTCAAACTGTCATAGCGGAGCGGATCAATTTAAATGATCACCCCACATTGATGATGATGATGATGATGAGAATCTCCTCATTCTTTTATCAGCTGCCTCACTGATGGACCTAATCTATCCCCAAATCATTCAAATTATTCATAAATAGGGCTATTGATAGGAGCCATTTCTAGAGAGTCAGTTGTGCAATTAACCGGCTAGTGACTGATGACATAGATAATTTTTCCTCGACATTCATCTCCCTTATAACCCAGTAAAAGTTGCAGTTGAGATATTATCTGGTGTCTGTGATGTAAAAAGAGAAATGAATCTATGTGTTTATTTGAGATTGAGGTCCAGTCTGTCTGTCTTTCAGTTCATAGTTAGAAAAAAGTATAAAATAGTATGTATATACTATCATCTATTAATTTTGTGGGGAAATGCAAATGCTACCTGGGTTATGTTGCCTGGCAACCTTTGTTAAAGTGGCATGTTGTCTATATATCCAAAAGACTTCAAATGAATTATAATGATTGTGATGGATAGAAATGAAAGCAAAAATCATCTGATACATTGAATACTTCAGTTTGGACTAAAGTAGTGGCCCGACTGACAGATTGACGTCATTCACAGAGCTGTGGAATAAATGCAGAAGAGCATTTAGCACCTCATGCTTAAATACAATCAAAATGAAAATTGCACTGACTGTACTGCTTTTTAAGAGATTCAAGTGTTAGAGGGGAAAGTAATACATTTTCTCTTCATATAGTGCTCCAGGAAACCACTCAGAAGAACAAATCTGAGATATGTGATGTTCATTTGAGCTGAGATCTTAGTCCAGATCGTAACCAGTTATTATTTGTAAAGGGCTTTCTGGTAAAAAAAAACACACACATATACACACACACACACACACACATAAACACCCACATACACACATGTGTTTTTTTGTGGTCTTTTCCCTCTTTTTAAGCATACAGAAACACAAGGAGTTACAAAATATAGTTATTATATGGAAAATAGGGAAGTGATCAGTTAAAACTGC
>JAOXYL010000071.1:16899994-16914395 GCA_028564955.1 Terapon puta
AATGTGTTTTTCTTAACTCATTGTTTGGGAGTCTTAGTGGCCAAGGAAATCCAATCTTCTTAATAAGATGTGACATTTGACAAATGTTAAAATATAACAAATGAAATGGTTTTGTTTCTCTGAGGCTTTATTGTCTATTTTCATGTGATGACTTAAAGCAATACTTTCCATCATTTCTCTCCTCTAGCACAACACCAACAAAGAAGAAAAAGAAGACTTTACCGAGGTCATTGCATGACCAAAAGATGTGCTCATCTGCCAAAAACTGAGCTAGGAACTCACTGAGATCATTTTACTGAGCCAGAGCAGAGTACATTTCTTAAGTATTAACAAATTGCTTACCTGCGTCCTCCTCGCTGCTCAGAGCTTTGGCTCTGACAAGCTTTATCATATATGTACATTCAGACCACAAACACCCAAAAACAAAAAAAGAAGTTAAGTATAAAGGAAGTCTCTTTCCTCAAAATCAGTGGCTGTTTTGTTTGTACCGAGAGTCATTTCAATGTTTCTCTCAAATTGAACACTTCTCAGTTGAATTCACTGACAAAAATGAAAACCTCCTCTCCCTCCGAACCTATTCTGTCTCTCAGTATCTCATCTTGTCTGTTTCCACAGTATGTTGCCTTTTTATATAAAACATATTTTGGTATTTTTGTTTCAACTACATGAAAACATTAGAAATCAATTACAACAAAAACACAGAAATCCCCTAAATCTCCCCTCCAGTGTCCAAAGCAACAAATCCAGCGCATTGCATCAGGAGTCCTTGAGGAGGTCTTGGAGGAAGTCCACCGGATAGTTTGTCCTCCTCCTCCTGTTAAAACAGGGATCAAGTTGGAAGATGGAAGGGCAGTTTTGATGAGAGGGTCCCTCAGCAAGAGGTGGACCGAGGAGAGTTGGAAGGTCGGAGATGGACGCCGTGATCTGGGCTCAGAACCTGAGGTGAGATTTGTGTTTCACCATGTATCTAATGATCGAGGGAAAGAAAAGAGGAAAATGTGAGTCTGTGCACTGTGAAACGCATCCCTGCATAACAGTAGGCAAACAAACAGATGGGTATACATAAATGTGCTCAGGAAAAAAGACAGACCTGTCGAGGGTTTCCCAAAAGCGCAGGAAGACGGGCCGGTCCAGATGGCGCCTGTGGCGGCTCAGCTCCAAGACAGTCACGTCCCACTTCTGTACGTTGGGGTCAGTCTTTGCCTCATCATACTTCAAATGAAAGGCTCGAACTGGAGGAGAAACGATAATGCATAATAGGTACAAGCCGCCATCACGGTGGTGTCACTGCCTTTAAACCCACATACGGACACTGAAACTCAACATTACTACTCAAATTATGAAGTATTTAACCCTTTCATGCATAGAGGTCGCTACAGTGGAGAGCTATTCAAGAGCCATTTTATTGCTCATGTGTGGGTTTTGATGGCATAGATGGACATCAGCCACTACAGTGGACCCAATTGCATCATATTTTACAGTGACATCTAATGGAAAGCTATTTTATACACTATATTTTCCCTAAAACATAATATGGCTAATTGAATACCCAACCCTGAAAGTAAAAAGAAAAAAAAATGTTGTAACATCAAGTAACATCTAAAGAGTCAAGTCATTGTTAAAGCATTGATTTTGAGATCTATGTTTATATTTGAAACTATACAGAAGAAAGATGAGTATTCCTCACTTGCACTTGCGGGTGCAATAATTGAATTGAATGTATATATACACACACATCAATTATTTATAATTGTATATTCATTGGTTTGTCAAATACACACAGTATTATTGTGTAATTACTGTATTATTAAGTATATTTTCAGTTGAATACAAAAATGCATGTTGCTCAGTGAGATGGACGTGTGAAAATCTCTTTAAAAAAAGTTCAAATCATGTTCTTTCATACCCTAAAAACAGAGGGGAAAAAAGACGATTGATGTTGTTACAACATTTGCAATCATAAGCTGAAGCCTTCTTAGCATGATGAAGCATGATATCAATTTTTACAGAACTTCATAGTTTGCATCGCTCACTTTTGGCAAAGATGTCGACTGGAGATCCATCAGGCAGCAGCCACGGCCAGCCTTTAAACTGCCAGGCGGGACCCTGCACGAACACGGCCACCACACGATCCCTGCAGGGAGAATCATTATGGGTTTGTCTTTAAATAGCCTTAGCTGGTAGATTTAATGCACCAATTTCATGAGGCGAAAATGAGGTGTTGACCACAACACGCCATGATGACCGGGCGTAAAACCTGTAACAGCGTGTTTGTGCAGAGAAAATACCATACCACCAATAAAAGAAGTTAAAGAGGACACCACACCCTCTCCCCACATACCAACGTATACAAAGTAACACCCATTATGAGGGATCCTCAAACGAAAACGTGTGCTTTCAAAAGAGGCTGCGTTTGTAATACTGAGTCATATCTGTCAAACTGAGATGACTCAACCTCACAGACGTGGTGTCAACAGCTGAGCCGTCCCGAGGGGACTGATAAGTGGTTGTTTCGTGCTATGATTAAGACAAGCAACAGGCCATATGGATGCAACTGCTCATCGCCAGAAAAGCAGAATTTTAAGTTGAAAAAGACTCAGGTTGGGATCAAATCCTTGCTAAAATTCAAGAATATGTGCAAGTACTTCAGCAGACAGACGTATGGCAAGTCAGACATTTTCACATGCTATACCAACCACTGCAGGTTCCTCTTTCGGGAGGGGTTGGGTAACATAAAACAGCACATTAAATTCATGTTTACCAGTCCTGTGGAGCCAGTTTGAGCGGCTGATCAATGATACGGTACGGGACAGTGACGCTGAGTGTTGTGCCCCCGGGCTGGATCTGGTCTTTGCGCCTTTGAAGCAGAACCTCATTGTCGCGCTGGATGCCCTGCTTCTTCTTCTCTTCAGGTGTAACGAACCTGGCACAGACACGCAAAGTTTACAGCTTCTCATTTCTAGTTTTTACTTCATATGCCTTCATTTCATCAATGTGGCACACATTCACTTGAAAGTCCATATAACATTTAACTGCACACCCTCAACACAAAACAGTGATTGTGAACTCTGCTCTGTCAAGCTTTGGATTTCACCACATGATAACGTGTTCTTGGAGCTGTAGTAAGACCGATTCTTGGTATATAAAGAATGCTCGAGAAAAACTGCAAGAAAGAGAATGTGTTTTACTGCTGTGGCGTAAGCTGCAAACATCTGCGTAAACAGGGTTATTTTTTTCAAACTGAGTCAGTTGAAGACGTTCATGTAGTGCCAACTGCATAGAAATATGACCTGCTCTGAACCGAATGCTCTCTCTTTATCATGTAGTAAGTGCGACAAAAATACAAGGCTAAGATAACACAGCATTTTAGTTCTGCTTCGGTTTTTAAGGGATTTACGGACTTCTTGTTAAATGCACCGAAGACTCTTCCAGATTAAAAAGAAGACAACGGCGTAATATGGAGAAATGTAGTTGTGTCCATTGTCCTCTTGTCAGTCTAACAAGAGTAATATTTCATCTTCTTAAATCAAAGAGAAACAGTATAACAACATTTCTTCTACTTATTTAGCATGTTACAATTCACTTCCCTGATCAAGTGTCTCCATGTAAATCTCAAAAAATGGATTCTGTCCCACTGGGTATATTAAGGCATAGTGCACCCTGACTAAGTGATGTGCTTGTGTTTACTTAATAAACTTCAGTGTAATAACGGGGTAGGAAGAAAACAGACTTAAACCAGCGTAAGAGGATACCTGCACTGAATTTCACAATGAAACGGAAAAACATGAAACATTGTACTACGCCATGTAAGTGTGATGTAATGAATGCACCCTTTCTAAATGTTTTCAAGCCAGAACCACAATAACAACTTTGTCTGCCCCTCAACCGCAGTTGAACTACGCAACGAGGGGGCATCACAGAGATAAGTTCTGGGCCCCTTCCTGTTCACTATTTTAAGCAAATAATAGCGACTTTCCTGACAGAGCAGCAGTCTTGTGACTTGTAAACATATTAACAACAAACAAACAAACAAACAAAAGCATGTCTAGTGGTTTACAATTTTGAACGGTCTCAGTCTCGAAGGTTTTGACACGCCGTGCTAACAAAGCACCCATTCAGAAAACAAAGATCCCGTAGAAGTAGCAGAGACTCGTCACAGTTAGCTCATGAAAGCGTAACGGCAAAGAAAAGACGAACACGCGGATAAAAAGAGCAACGCTTACTTTAGATCCTGCAGAAGATCCTTAGCATTGAGCATTGTGATGAGTGAAGTGGTGGCAGCGGGGATGATGATGATGGGTGTCCGCGACCCTGTCGAGTAAGTCATCATAAAAGCTCTTGAAAAACAGCCACCGTTGGACAGACATTAGAATAAATACACATATGTGACAGAATGCCAGAGGACGTGTTATATAGCGTAGAATATACTGCGAGTTACACGAAATTAAAAGAAGTAGTATCCAAATGTATGTACCTTTCTTCTGATTTGGTGGAGGTCTGGCTTGTGAGACTAGAGGGGGGAACAAAGACAAGAAAGATGTGAAAAACATCTGGACATATACACTTTTGGTTTCACAGAGGGCAAGCAAAATCATGTGCAGGAGTCAATCAGGAGTAACCTCCCGCACAGCTTTCTTCAAGCTCTCTTCTATCAAATTGATTGTTCATCTATATTACAGCTGAAGGGGAAATGTGCCGCAATCAACTATCGGGTCATCACTCACAACACATGGACCGATGCCGCTCGCTTGTTCTCTCACATATTCACAAAAAAAAGAAAAAAAAAGAAAAAAGAACTGGGTCAGGTTTTGCTTCAGAGTGAAACAGACATGTGATTCTTCTGACCGAACAAGAGTGCCCTTCAGAGGCTGTCCAGAAACGATGGGAATATTTTCTGTGGCATCTGAAGCTCGACGACGAGTGATGTTCCTTGTAATTTTTCTTGAAGCAGACATGAGCCACAAACATTAAATGGTATGTAAAGCCTGGTCACAACCTGTGAGAAAAGCAATTTCCCCCCTTGAACAGTGTTACCTGGCGTTTTGGTACCTTAAATGCCACATGGAAAATTTTAAAGATATAGATGTAGAAAAACACTGCAACAGCTCAAATGCAGCAGCGGTCTGTCTGAAGTGTGTGATTGATTGGTTGGTGGGATAATGGGATGTTTTCTCCTCTCGCAGTCTGTCTAAAAGCTGATGGTGGGAGACCAAATGAATGACATATGCAGACAGCTGCCCAACATTTACTGACAGGCAGCGCTGCGAGGGAGACCTCCCACAGCCAGGACAGACGAGGCTTGGCAACACTTGGGGAAAATCACAAGCAGTCCCATGACAGTCAGGTCAAGTGATTCTGCATACATGCTGATACAGATTTTCTATTTTCTGAACAACCTCATGTTAAGTAAATGGAAATACAGAAATTCAGAGGTTAAAAAAAAAAAGGGACAGTTCAGATTCCTACCCAGTGAAGGAATTTCCCCTGCTCTCCTGGTATGAATGATGAACAAATAAGACGATAGGAATGGTTGATGCATGACAGTGAGCACATTAACACTAACGTTTCTGTGCAGTGCAGCAACCACATTTTAGCGGTATCTTAGGAAAAACCTATATTTAACCTATGAAAGCACCCTGACGATCCCAGTTAACAAAGCTATTCTTCTGAACTTTGTAGTGGAGTCAGGCTATAAATCAAATGCAGGTAAATTTTCTTTTAATGCAAGTTGTACATAAATGTCTACACCATGAAAGTATCAAGTCAAGTCAATACAGAGCACGATACGATACCAGGGCGATAAACAGCTGTATCCTAACCAGCTCAATGCAAGACTGAAAGTGTTCTTATTTTGAAAATCAAAGCGAGTATATGTTCAGGCCTATGGCTCCTGCTCCTGCTCTTCTTACTAAGGTGCAGCTCGCCTCCACAGTCTCCTCTTCATATCACTCTGTATAATTGTCTTTTTTTTTTTTTTTTTTTAAACGTAGCTTTTCTTCATTGTTCTTCTTCTATTTGCCTATTTTTCACGTAACTGCAGTTTTCTTGTTGGTTGGTCATTCTGCTCCGAGTTAGCACATGCGTGTTGACGCAGAGCAGCGATGACTGAGGGTCTGTCAGAGACTCTGCTCTCATTGGTCGTTTTGATCCTCACTCTCATGCGATGTGTGTTGGAGGGCAGTTTGGAAAACTGTACCGCTGCTCCAAATGATCCGTACAGAATCCATTCGGTGATTATGTTTTACATAAATTAATTCCAAATTGCAGACATCTTGCTTACACTCTCCCCTAGCACCCTAGTTATTTGTTATCTTTGTGATAAATTACCTGAAATCTGCTCAGAAAACATGTTGATTCTGTAAAGACTAAAGCATTCGCTGTTACCAGATTCCATATTTTAGGCTGCATCGGACAAATATCGCATCAGGTATCGGAACAACACTAACCTGGACGAGGGACAGGCTGCAGCGCTGGGGTTTGGGCCTTCCGAGCAGACGCTCCTTCCTGGAAAACACAACAGCCAAGGGTCGCATTCATTACTAAAATAAATGGATAAAAAATGTCCTAAAATACACATAAATAATATAATATAAAAAATAATGTTATTGTGCATGAGAATCCAAAGGCTAAAGACACTGAATGGTAAGGAATTAGTTGCAGTTTCGTTTAAAAGGGTTAGTTACTCCTTCTATGTCCAACATAATTTTCCTTGGATCCTTTCCTGATATCTGCTTATCTCCACTCCCTCCAGGTCACCACCGATTCCCTATAGAGGTGTAAGTGTGTGTTTGTTTGTGTATTAGGGAGGTGAGGGTCTTAAAGGGAGCCATAATAGGCTTCACAGTGGAGCAGTAATCCATGATCTAGTGACAATCAGCAGTCTGGATCTCACAGGGACTGAAGCCACACAAACATGCAGACCTGGTTGGCCAATGAGCCGTTTTCAGTGCCAATAATGCTCGACATTTCATAACTCCACATCTCCAAAATACAGAGGTAACAAAACTCTGCTCCGTTATGTGATAAATGAATAAAATAACACTCCTGTTATCCCACAGATTATGCAAAGGCCTGAACCCAAAGACAATTTTCAAAACTTAAGATGATGAATTTTATTAACTGGCTTGACACCAGAAGGAATAAAAATAATGACCGTTTTGACAGAAGTGGAATTTAAAGTTGTACATATGTTACTTTGCCAGATACAGAGGTTTTTGTTACAAGTGAATGTCAACATTATGACTCTCATTATTATCATTGTTTGTGTTGAACTCTGACCTAAACAGGAGTTTACAATTTCTTCCCATAAATCAGAGCACATTAACCTGAGCTGCTGCACACTGTGGAGAAAACTAATGCTTCGGAAAACGCTAAATATCAAAATATGGAAATTTGCTCCTGTCCAACAACTCATTACTAAAGTGAACCAACATTAATATGGGTTTTTCTTTCCTGTACATGCTTCATCCAGAAGACTTGATCTGAGGGCTGCAACTAACAAATGTTATTGTGAATCACTGAGAATTGTATTTTTTTTGGTTAATCAATTTATTGTTCCACCTATAAAATGAGATTGTGAAAACCACTGATTATGCTAATTCTATGTGCCGTCAGATCGACAAAATATTTGAGAAGCTGAAACATATTTAGTTTGTAACATGTACACCGTCAGTGGAAAGAAGACGTTTACCACACCAGCTGTTATTTTAGATTACACGTAACCTAATTAAATTTACAGTTTAATGTGCATATCCTTAAATATAACACATCAGATAACTAAAGGAAGGTAAGGCCTTTTGTTCTGATGCAATCAAAATTCCTGATACTGTATTGTATTTAACCTATATATTATTTTCTTGAAGAACTGACATTTATTCTCATTTCAGTAAGAAATAGGAAGATTATGTTCATGTTTTACCATTTTATAAATACATAGGTAAGACTGTTGTTTTTTTTACATCAATATTATTCAGATAACCAAAATTTGTTCCAACATTTTAAGCTCTCATGAGGTGTTGAAAAATGGAAAATATCTGAGTCATGATATCCTTGGAAAATCTGAAAAGTGTAATATTTTAAAAGAAGCATCAACTATTAAAAGAGTCAGAGAAGAGTCACATGCTGCCTACTGATGCCACCGCAGTTCATCCCTGCCAATCCAGACAACCCAGATGTCAAAACCACTGAACACAGAGAGGCTGAGGCTTTAGAGGATTCATATCTGCACACTGTCGGCACTTTTATGTCAATAAAAAAGTCTTATAACCGAAAAATCTTAACTGGCCCAAGGACACTCGATGAGTGCCAAATGTATTTTCTTCTCTGCCTTCCCACAAGCTGCAGGGCAAGGTCTATCAGCAGGATCACTGTCAATTACAGATAAAGTGCTTGACTGCAGCTCAGCAGCAGCTTGCACGCTGGTGTTTCTTCTTCAGTGATGGCACACTTTGCACCAAGAGCTAGATTGCGAGATAGCAGTGCAAGATGGTAATAACATCACCCTTCAGGGAATTTCTATCTCTCATGAGTGTACGTATGTACCTACATACATGTGCATATTACATACATTTTGCTGCTCTGTCAATCACTGCACGAGTAAAAGGAGGTAACCGAACATTTGCTGTCCTTCAATCAGATTCAGCAAATTTGTGGAAATGCAAATTTTCTTTCCCCACCCCTCTTACTTCACACCACACTGAATTGAAATAATGCTTTATTCCTCTTTCTGGAGAGTGGGTGTGAATACAAATAGGTCAGCAGCCCAACCCCCCACCCCCTCCCCTTTATTAGAGCAGGCAGCAACAGCAGCAGAGACGGCGTGACGTGGTAGAGGTGCGTACGACCACCGAGCCTGGAGCTGCCTTTCAGAACGACACACACACAAAACTAACAGCGCTACCTCCTCTTCATATTCCTCCTCCCCCGCTGCTTTCACCCTTCTAGCCCTCTTACGCAGACAACACAACGGAGGCACAGAGCGCAGCGCGAGGGGCTGCTGAACGAGAAGGGTGAGAAGAGGAAAGTGGAAGCGGAAAAAGCGCTGGGGGCGGGAGGTTGGGGGGGGGGGGGGGGGGGGGGGGGGGGGGGGGGGGGGGGGGGGGGGGGGGGGGGGGGGGGGAGCATGTGACTTGAAGAGGAAGAGCGAGAGGAAACACGCATCAGCAAGAAACAGAAGAAAAGCTAAACAAACGGAGAGATGTGAGCCTTATGCATCATTCAGAGATGACCCCCATCTTGGTGCGGCTGCTCTGATACACACAACACGACAAGCGCGGACAAGGAAAGGACCCGGGGCTACAGCTAACTGTCAACGACAGACTCCCTTTGGCCAAAAGAAGCAGCAGCGGCGCAGCACCATTTGCATCGAGCCTCTGGGGACAATGCGCCAAGGCAGATGGAGAGACTGCAACACTGGAGCTCCAACGCATGTTGTCCACACACACGTGCATGCCTGTGGTGGACAGCTATGACTGTCTGGGTGCAGACTAAATTCCTCAGGCATCTGTAGCCACATGGGCTGGGTTAAAAGAGGTGGAGGATTTGTCACACGGTGCACAGGAAATAAATGAAGACCTGAGTTGCCAAGTCTCGGCTGGTATCACAGTAGGAACAGCAACCAAGAGGGGGACTGCAATTCATCACATTCAGGCACTTTCACATTCTGGATGCTAGAAACGGACGAGTAAACACGGGTGAGTTTATGCTACAAATGCTTGAAATGCAAATGCAGGTTAACAATGGTGAAGAAACACTTTACTGTCCAAAACCAGTCATCAGATTTTACAAGCTGTACAGCATGTGAGGGTGTGTCATTTACAGAGGAAATCGTCTTTTCTATTTCTGTTGATGCGTGCAAGAGTGCCAACAGAAGTCTTTTCAGTGCTTCTGCAAGCTCTGACAAACCACTCTTTGTCTTGTTGGGGTCCTTTAAGAGGGTAGTGTGTAATTCAGTAAAAAACTGAGAGACTGCACTCCACTTCAGGGTACTGGCAGCCTGCAGACATAGGCTGTTCTTACCATACCCATTGCTCATTTGGATACTGTTCAAGAGCAGTAAGGTAGCGTTGAGAAAGAATGTTTTCTGTTCATTCATGTCGTGACAGATATGTACGAGTTTCCTTTAAACAAATAATGGAAGATTTCCCGGGCAAAATCGTATTTTAGTATCAGTAATCATGAAGATGTAACAGTAATGTTCACGGGATGAAGAGTCCAAATTTATTATGCAACTGAGTTTTTCCCCCCCTTGCTCTTAAAATAGGACTACAAACCACTCCTAAGCCTGCTATTTTATACCAGTAGAAACAATCAGTAAACAAGAGCGCCTCTGGCTCTTCTCTTTTCCAGTTTCGAGTTTATCAGCTGGTTTGGTGCTCAGCAACTCGCTTACAAAGGTGGATTTTAGAGCTTTTCGACAAACTGCTTTACTAAGAGCAAGTGAGAGTGAACCAAACAATGTTTCACAAACATGTATTTCATCTCCTGTCAGTATAAAAAATATCACTTTATAGCAGCTTTAATGTCACTATTTGACATGCTATATATGTTTTACTTGCTCAAATATTTCTTCTTCTGTCTCCTAGGCAAACACTAAACATGCAACATTACTGTGGACTATCAACTTGCAGCTTGCTTGTCAGAGAACAAGTCCTGTGAACACCCCAACTCAAATTGATTCCTGGGATCAAGGCCTGGTCAGAAGCTGCTGACGATCGGCCCAACAACCAAGTGAATTAGTCTTGCCGTGACCATGCAGTGGAGACGACGCCACTGCTGTACACACGCAGCTAAACTTTTCTATCTCCTGTCACTGTTGGGCGTCCTGCTCTTTCTGGTCCACCAGGTATGGCTGCCTCGGCTCACAGGTATGCCGTGGTGGAGAGGCCATCCTGTGGTGTACGGAGGCGGTGAACTTCGCACCACCAAAAGCAAATGGAACACAAGTGCCCAACACTCGATGTGGAGATTTGTCATCGTTCCTCAGCCGACTTTCAAAGCAGACACCAACATAAGCTCCCACGAGAAGGAAGGCATCTCTCCTCCACAGGAAGACCCAGGTTTTGACAACACTTTGGCAGCCAGTGTAGAAGGAGAACTTAATGGGACTATAACCCACGGGCCTTTCACTTACATCATCAATGAGCCAGACAAATGTGCCGACAGCAGACCTGCACCATTCCTGGTGTTGCTGATAGCCACAGAGGCTCGCCAAGTAGAGGCAAGAAATGCCATACGGCAGACGTGGGGGAATGAGAGTGTGGCTCCAGCTCTGGGATTCATCCGGCTTTTTCTACTGGGCAAAAATGAGGGAGAGCTGGGACTTTTACAGCAAAGGATGATAGAGGCAGAGAGCCGGAGGTATCATGATATCATTCAGCAGGACTTTCTGGATTCCTACAAGAACCTGACTATTAAAACGCTAATGGGAATGAACTGGGTGGCAATTTACTGCCCGGGAGCCAGATATGTCATGAAGACGGATAGCGACATGTTTGTCAACACAGAGTACCTCATTTACAAGCTGCTGAAGCCGGAAATGAAGCCTAAGAAGAACTACTTCACAGGCAATAACATGAGAGGCTTTGCACCCAACCGAAATAAAAACAGTAAGTGGTACATGCCCCCTGAGCTGTACCCAAGTGAGAAGTATCCCACTTTCTGCTCTGGGACTGGTTACGTCTTCTCTGGAGACTTGGCGAGGAAAATCTATTGGGTATCGATGAGCATCCGCCACCTGCATCTGGAGGACGTGTATGTGGGAATATGCTTGGCCAAGCTACGGATCGAGCCCACTCCTCCATCCAATGCGTTCCTATTCAACCACTGGCGAGTGTCTTATTCCAGCTGCAAGTACAGCCACCTGATAACATCACATGGGTTTCATCCCAATGAACTTCTTAAATATTGGAATCACCTGCAGAGCAACAAACGCAACGCCTGCATCAACACGTTGAAAACGAGAGCCGGCAGGGCGCACTCAAGCAGAGTGACAAGAGAGAGACCAGCTCAGTGACTGAGAGTTACTTTGAAACTCTTGTTACAAGCTTTGTTTGGCACAAAATGATGACTCATATCTCAGCACAATTTCTTCTTAACTTGATATCAAGGGTTTAATCAACATCCTCTGTATGGCAACTCAACAAGAATATCACATAAATGTTGTGTAAAAACAGATTAAGTGCACTGAAATTATGCCAATTTTGTACAAAAGCGATAAAAATGTTGGGTCAAACCACTGGAGAGTTTATGTGCGGTTATATTTTACAGAGGAATGAGCTGAGTTTCACTGTGGTATAAAAACTACTTTTTTGTAGTGATGTAAGATCTATTCTGTGTGTTTTATATACAACTAAAGTGCCAATAAACAATTCATGTGTATTAAGTAGTCAATGGACTTATTTAAAAATAGGGCAGTTTGCCCATGAAATCAGCTACTACAGATAAAATAGTTTATGACTGACAGCAAATGTGGAGCAAATACATTTTTATATCAAATCAAAACAGAGATACATAATACAGCTATGACTGTCAGGGTATGGACTAAAGGCGCACTTAGGCTTCTTGAGATGGTAAAATAGAATTAGAAATAACCAGCTGTAACATAACTTAACTACTTTTTATCAGAAAGGACTTCAGTGAGAGTGCCAACTAAGTGATGCAGTGAGTATCGGGGGAGATCATGATGGAAGCTTTGATTAGCTGCTGCTCTGGCAGATACCAATATTTATAAATGGGTCTTTTCAGATGTGTGCAAAATAAAATTAACATGCTGTATTACTCTGGTCTGAGTCTTCATGTGATAATATTAACAAAAAGCAGAACTTTGGTCTTACCGTCACTGACTTCAAGGTCATGCCGTGGTAGGTGCCCATGGTATCGATCTTGAAACCCTCCGTTTCTAAAACAAACAAAAAATACATGCAATAAGTTGCAGATTAGCGACAGAACAAGACAGGTTATTTTCAAAAGCAAAAAGGAAATAGGAACAAAAT
This sequence comes from Terapon puta, assembly GCA_028564955.1. Classification (NCBI taxonomy): domain Eukaryota; kingdom Metazoa; phylum Chordata; class Actinopteri; order Centrarchiformes; family Terapontidae; genus Terapon; species Terapon puta. The sequence goes on from JAOXYL010000071.1 coordinate 16,912,987, forward strand.
ATACTTCTTAACTATTCTAAAAAAAAGGCCTGCAGCTTTTCGCCTTTCAGTTTTAAAAATGAATGTTCCCACTTTCTATGTGTTCTGTGTGCATTAATGACAGACACTCACCCTCTTTTCCTTTGAATCGCTCCTGATCGTATCTGTTGTAGGCAGCTTGGACTGGCTGCTTGTTCCTTAGGGACGGGTCCTGGAAACAACACAAAAAACAAGTAATTAGCTACTGTACATATCTTGTTTATCCTACTGGTTTATTCAACTTATGCCACATAGTAGCAGCTATTGATATACACATAGTCCAACACATGTCTGGCCAAATTTAAATTTTCTTGATAGAGCTATACTATATAAATTAATATATAAACACACAAAGAATGTCATCCTTACCACTTGAGCAGTGTTTTGTGCTGGTCTCTGCTCTGGTGCCCGCCCTTCTTCACGGGCTTTCACTGACTGAAGGATGGCAAAGATGTTCTTGGAGAAGTTCTGCAGAGAAGCAATGCAAATAAGGATACGAGGAGTTCAAAACCCACCTTTTTCTCATCATCTGGTGAACAACAATAAGTGAAATAGACTCAAGATGTAAGGGAACCTTCATAAGGCTTACAAACGGATAAACCACATGAAAGTGGTTTAGTGAAATTGACTATGACACATTTTAAAAGGAAGTTCTGGAAAGTAATTACCACGCGCTCTCAAACTCCCTCTTCAACAGTATGAAAACTGAATGCTGCCATCTACTGGCACATAAGCGTTCTAGTCTGATATTATGTAAGATACCATGTCATACGGGTCTTAGCCAACAGATTTCAGCGATCATTGTATGGAAATTGTCTATAACACATTGACTTCAGGCAACACAGCTGACCTTTACATACATCATATGCCTTCAGAGTGTGTTATGTTGCTTCATGACAAACAGACCATTTTATTTTCACAGCTCTCAACTGTTCCAATGTATGTTTCAAAAAGCACTTTGTGGGTGTGAGAAATGCAACTTAAAAGACTGATGAATGATGAGGAGAAGTCCCCGTTATCACATGTAGCTGCATGTCTGAAAAATGATGCTGATTCTTCCTCATACAGCCAACCAACATGCAGAGTTAGGCAGATTTGATGAAACACGACAGCTGATATTAACTCAGGTTTTTACACTAAAGCAGTCTCAAGTAAACTGCCAAATGGTGATATGAGTTTTGTTTTCCAGTGAGTCTGGTCCTGCCCATTTAAATGTGATACGTAAATCTCTCTGTGGTGACAATAAAGGCACATTTACATTAGTTACAGTAAAGATTCTTAAAGTAATTCCTTCAAATCTAAAATGGCTTGATCACTGTATTTATACACAGGACTGACCAAGACTGAGAATCGAAAGTTAAGCGATACTACACTGCAATCCTACATCACTA
>JAOXYL010000071.1:16933900-16948675 GCA_028564955.1 Terapon puta
ATGAACACCTTTTGGCTGGAGACTTTTTTAAACCACCAAATAATGTAAATGTGAGTAAATCTATGAATGAACACACGCACGCACAAAAAAAGATGAATTGGTGACTAAGTTGCTTCGCGTTCATCTAAAGACTTATGGGAACCCCGTCTGTGTCGGTCTGCCTGAATAATAAGAAGAGATTTTAGTCATTGTGGCACCGTCATTACTCATTTCTTTTACACATACATAAAGGCCGATGTAATGTTTAGACATTTTTATTAAATATGTACAAATCCATTTTAATATTCACAACATTTTCACAAGATGTGGACTTGTCAACATTATAGCTTATAACAGAGTATTATAATTGTAACATATCAGTTTTTGATGTGAGAATGTAAAACGTCTAAATGCATAATGCTGGGCTTAAAAATCCACACCTGGACTGCATCTACTTATCTATTGCTTTAGTGAGATAACAACAAACGTGCAACAGTGTGCAAATGTAGATACCAGCTCGTGCACTTGCATCTTAGGTGGAAGCTGTTGTTTGCGGCACACACACTTCCTGGCGCCTCTCACAGAAAGTCCCCAGCGTTTTCACTACATAACTGTGGCATCTCTGGAAAGTCTTCAGCTTTACAGTTGGTGTCACAGCACTGCTGATGACTAATGTACAACTGTGGCTGTCGTTGGCCTCCACCCATCCTGTCGCCGTACACAGCACCGGCTAGTTTTTCAGCAAACTCCCTTCAACCTTTTTACTACAGAATCTCAGACGGAAGGCATGAATGCGACGCAAAAGTTTCTGCTGCTTTTGGCGTTAAAGAGTCACCGCCAGTCGGTCCCAGGACAAGCAAACACAAAAACCTCAGCTTCTCTCAGGTAGTCCAGCATTGGGCTCAGCTTCACAGTCTATCTCCTTCAAACACCACGTGGGTCTCTGTTTTATTTACATCTTCACTGATTCTGATGTGGAGTCCAGCAGCGCCTGATAGATGTCAGACCTGAGGAAACGGGGGTAAGAGTCCCTCTCCATTAGCCCGTAGACGATTCTCTGGGCATCGTCGAAGCACACTGTGGTGGGCGCCTGAATGTTCCGCCGGATCAGCTCCCTGGTTTTGTAATCAATGTTGATCTGGAAGCAACGAAAAAAAATAGAGAGGAAATTAAGTTCTGAAATAGCAGCACAGGTGTTGGTTTTTCAGAAAATAACTGTAAGTCTGCCTGCGTTGTAAAAACCCCTGTGCATACCTCTCTCGCAGCCTCAGCCTGAATGTAGCGTTTGAAGATCTTTTTGGCCCTGGAGGACATCCTGAAGGAAGATTTGATCTTCTTATACTCCTCACACACCAGCCAAAATTCAATGTTTTCATCACTGAACTCTGACTTCAGGAAGGCCTGGAATATCTTCATGCCGTCTAAAAAGACAAGCAGGTAAATGAGCAGGAGTTAGCCAGTGTTTAATGAGAACACTTCCTATGGCACTTGACTTTGGGACTAAATATTTGATTAACCTACATTTGGATGAAAGAAGCCTCTCGAGCGACTGTGACCACTGGGACATCTCCTCAAAACAAAGTCTGCAAAAGAAGGGTGTGTTGTCACTCACAAGTACAACAGCAGTTTAGATGTGAAGTTTTTAGTTGAGAGGTTTTCTTAACTTACCCCTTTGTGGTTGGGGCTTGAGACGATTTACACTGCAGCCGAGACTTCAGGATTCCCCCCCTGATGAATCAAATATACCAACAATTTTACTGAGTCCTCGTACTAAAACGTTCATTAGCGCTGACATGAAAAAGTAGACACAGCTACATTTACAGTCAAATATTTACCCGTCTTTTTCCCTCTTCTTGTTGTCAGTGTCCATGGTGGGGTGCTGCAGGTCCCTCGGTGGTGATGCGACTAAACTTGGCATGGCAACAATGCTTTGTACGTGTGTGTCGGGCTGCTCCTGCCGAGTTGTGAGAACCGCAACTGCCACTGTGTCTGATGAGCCCGCTCAACTTATATACGTACAGCAGAGGCACGACATGAGGCTGGTGAGTAGCGTCACAACATCATTCTGAGCTAACCACAAAAAAAGAGGAAGTTGAGGATGACGCAAACGTGCGCTGAGTGCAACTAAAGCGGCCTGTCTGTGCTCTACTGAGATCGGCATCATCACTTGTTTGGCTTAAAGTCCAAAGATGCAAATGGGGCAGTGGAAAATTCAGCAGCAGATAGGCAAATGATTTAGTCTCTGTTCTAGTTTGCCTCAAGAACCAATACCACTGTTTCAGGTTTTGGAAACATTCTGTGAACTAGATAACGAAGCTATTTCTGCACGTAGCGCCAGACTGATTTACCTGTAACAAGTAAACACCTCCTCTTAGGCTTTTGAATCCTTTCAAAGCCTGCAATTCTCTCCAGAAGTTGAATTACCGACCAAGATTTCGTCCATGCTCTGTTGCTAGCATTTTCAACTTTTCTTTATTCTTCTGTCAATGTCTTTTTTTTGCCTCTTTGCTGGTCGTGCACCTGTATGGACCATGACCACAAAGTAGATTACATAAAAAGTTCTCTAAAGCAAATCTCCTCCTTCTTCCCCTTAATTGCCGTCCATGTGCCATGAAGAGATGAAGAATAATTGCATATAGTATATAGAAACAGTGAAAATGTGCAAAATGTTCGTTTGACTTTTACTTTACATACATATTCCTGTATAAAGACACAAAAAAGAATATTTTCAACTTTTGAAGTGATCACACTGTGTGTTAGCATATTCCTGTTTTTTTTTCAGCAAAAACTCATATAGTTTCACTTTGTTCTCATGTTTATCACTTTGCACTCCAATTTAATTCAGTGTGTTGATTCATAAATCTCTCCTGCCACTGAACCTGTATAGAAATGACAAATTGTTGATACAGAGTGTTTTTAATATCCATTTTTGTTGCTTGATACCTTAGCATATGAGTTTCTAAATGAAATTCATCGCTTCAACTTGGCTGAGCTTTCATTCTGTTAAGGACGCACTCACTCAGCAAGCAAGTCTTGGAGGCTTGTATCTCTGCTGTTGATTTGTTATGTGACTTTAATTATGTCATTTATTTCCACTTTATACCTTCTTGCCATTATTTGATCACTGACAGTAGAGTCAGACAGAGAATATGGGGGAAACAGAGAGGGGGATGACATGAGTCAAAGGTCCCCCACCGGAACTAAACCAGGGACCCTGTGGTTAAGTGGTATCTGTCTACAGACTGCTAGGCCGCCTCAATTTCCATTTCAGACAGGACTGAAACTTTTAGAGACAGAAAGTATAAGATTGTCTACATCTCATGTAGATAAAATAAGCTATCAGTGGCTTAAATCTCTGGTGTAAAACCAAGAAATCTATTAAAATATTTTTAACTGCAGGGCTTCAAAGGATCTAGATTTGAACAATTTACCATCACTGAATAAAGCCACAAACACTCTCAACTATTCTTCAGTAGTGTGAGGTGTGTCGCTGAAACCCCCTCCTTGTCCCATGGTAAATTCATTTGGAGAGGCTATAAGATCTGTTTAAACCACTTCCTGTTTCTGTGTTCACAGGATGTTGTGACTAAACAAAAGCTTTTGCATGTCATCTGGATATTCCTCTGACTTTTTTAAGGTTTGCAAGTGTCTCAAGTGAAATTGTCACAGGTCAAGACCAATAACTTAATGTTTAAAGACACATTTTGTGAGGCAAGACAGCAGAGCTTATGTCTTTGCACTTGCAATTTCAGTATCACATATTTGTCTGCTGCGGCTTTCCCAAAAAATCACAAGCAGCACACTGTCAGACTTTTACCAAAGTTTTTAATGCAACTGACCTGTGTGTTATATGGTGTACATTTTTTTCTGTTCTCTGCTACTACGGCCAAACGAACGCAGAAAAAGTCAGTGACTACAGACAATGACAGACTACCTTTTACTTTAAAATTTTGATATGTTTCACTGTGCAAGGTGATGAGACTCTGGATCAAAATGGACTCTGTAAGTCTGTAATAAACTGTGGACAAACACCAGCCAGCAGACAAACCCAAATCATTAGAGTCTACATGGTTAAAAATCCACCTGTGGATATTAATCCACTATTACTACTAGTGTCACTCTGTTGTGCACTGCTGCACTGTGAAGGACAAACCTCCAACAGAAGTTTCTTCACAAAGCTTGACATCATCAGCTTTTGTGCCTCAAGAAGCTAATGTGCTGCACTGTGAATGTCATGTTGTATAGCATAGTGATGAATACCCACAGTATCTCACATATCTTTTCATTCTGTTGTGCAACAAATGAAAACAATGTCGCCTCTCAGCGTTTACAAGAAGTGCACAGTGTTTTCAGGAAATGTAAAGAACATGCTATTTGGATTCAGTGCAAAAGAATGGCCCTCGAGAATCAAATCTTCAATATGATAGAGAATTTAAAATAAGTAATAAGCATCACCTTTCAATCAACACATCTTTAAAAAGGGTGACAAGATATTTAACTGTGCAGAAGCATATTTGGTAAACAATCTGCAATCTACAAAACTGCATAGATTTACTGACATATAAATTACTTACTTCACCTCAAATCATACTTAGGTAAAGAGATAAAGTACACTTAATGAGTTGATTTTGAACCAGAGGTGAATATTGTTTTCTCAAAGTGACTATGTTCATGTTAGTTTGGTGGCAGGAAGTGTTCTGTTTTGCAGTTCTTGATAAGTTCGTGACATCAACCTTTATCTCGCACTGTTTTCTTTATCGTCTGCAACACTCGTCTGAGTTTCCCCCATCAACTTTTGTCAGTCCGAGAAATATTACTTTGCGCAGTTTCTGTTGTCTTTATGTCGTTTTTACTTCCTGCAGGTAGTATTTACTGCAGTTGCCCAGGGCTGCACGTTGCTATGTGCAACAACCACAAGTGCAGGTTAAACCTGTGGTCTCTCAAACGATACTCCTTTTTTTTTTTTTTACAGTACCCAATGAATTTAACCCTTCTCCCACAAAGAGGTGAATGCAACCAGAGTTGTCTAAACTAGAGGAAGTTGTGGTGAGCTATCTGCACAACACAGGGTGTTGAACAACATGACTTTAAATAAATCCCCCGTGCATTCAGTGCCACCAACACAAACAGAACAAAATGTTCGTCTGACACCCTGCAGTCACATGGAGAAACCACGTTGTGCCTACTTCCACTTTCCAAACACAAAACACACATCAGACAACTAACACATTAAGGGTGTACGTGCAAAAGGGAATGGTGTATCTGCATTTTGTATTTCATGTTCGCTATAAATCAGACATGCTGAGTTTACCCTCTTTTGTGGATCTGAACATTATGTTCAAAAGTAGTAGCAGTAACTTAAGAACCTTGCTTCATTGTTCCTTTTTGTATTTGCATGTTTTTTACATATGATGATTACATAAGCTTGTAAGCTTCATCACATCACATGTCATTACTGGAAATGGAAAACAAAAACCAAAAAGGTGGACATTATCTCTATTATCTATAAATTTAATACAACCTAAAACTACACTAATCTCTTTTCGAAGGGAGATTTACAAAAAGAACAGATATACAGCACACTAAGTGAGAGGAAGTGTGAGGCGTTTCTCTCAGTCTCCTCAGCTTGTTGTCTCCTTGCTCACCGAATGATGTCGCATGACAGACTTTGTTGCCATCTGGTGTATTTTTGGACAAATGACCACATTACAGTGCAGGCAAGTCTTCTCTGACAACAACAAAGGTGATTTGCATTTCATTCAAAAGGACCACACCCCAATGTCATTCAGCTGAATATATTGAAAAAACTATGTAAACTATAAAATGTAAAAAGTACAGTGTAAATGGACAAGAACATATTTGATAGAACACAAAACTAAGACACATGTTTAACAATACACTCACATATTTATTTGCATATGAAAGTTGAATTTCTCAAGGTGTATTATGATTTCTATTTGTATAATCAATTAGATAAAAGTGTTGATAATACTTTACAATAAAGGCATTCTTTTTTATTATTGACCTCATGGGGTGAAAAGAAAATAGATGATCATAGAAGAATTATGTGCACAATCTCTTTAAAGATTTTTTTTAACCTTTTTTTTTTTCTTCATTTTTTTAACCTTAACATAGTTAAAGAGATAAAGTATAATACAAGCCACAAATTCACTTGAGCTGTAACTGTCTACTGAATCACACAGGTTGAGAAAAACTATTTCTGCTACACTTAGGATCTGATTTGTATGGGATGAACCCGTTTCCTACACTGAAATCAAAGAGTGCTACAGTAGATCAGAGCTGGAGAGAAGATTTCGTGAGCCTCCATCTCAGAGGCTGTCAGTTTTAAAACAGTCACCTTGAATCGTTTCTCCTCAGGAGTCCCTGATAGATGTCAGATTTTAGGAACCGCGGGTAGCAATCCCTGGCCATCAGACTGTAGATGAGCTTCTGCGCTGTATCAAACGAAGTCAGGGTCGGCTGGGAGATGTTCTTTGTTATGCTTTCTCTGGTACCGCAATCTATGTTGATCTGAAATCAAACAATATTGCCCAGGGGTATCTTATGGCAACTCTTTTCATAACCATTCACCCTAATGTTCTGGGAAACAACTGTACACTTTAAATAGTGGCTCTGCAGTTTTATCACAATTAAACACCCAAATACACTGATTTATAGCAGCCACTTTATCACTATTCCTAAAAATTGCCCCCTTGATACATATTTGAAACTTAAAACTTTTTGTCACTTGCAATCATTTACCTGTTTGGGTGCTTCTGTTTGGACAAACTCTGAGTAGATCCTGTTGGCAGAGGAGATCATCTCTGGGACTGTCTTGGTTTTTTTGTACTCCTCACAGGCGAGCCAAAACAGTATATTCTCTTCGCTGTACTCGGACTTCAGGAACTCCCGGAAGGCTATCTGTCCGGCTAGAAATCACAGACGACAGTAAGCAGGGAGCAGCTAAATGCACCTGAAAGTCGAATGAGTGCAATCAGAAGAGACGCTCACCTTTACAAGCCAGGACCTTGTCCACAGACTCACTCCAAGTCTCAACATCCTCCAGTGGATCCTTGGGAAAGCAACACAATCTACCCTTGAAAAGAGCATCGAGATCTATCACTAGCCCAGTTATCTGTGAACATCGCTGAACATGCCACCTGCAACTCCACACACTGACAAGACAGATTAGCCACTTGTAGTAAGTGAGATGTTTTGTAAACATTTGGTTCAATGGACTGAATGCCGGACAGCAGCCTCCCATCATTACAAGCCCCTTTGGAAATAAAGTCACAAGGCAAGGTGAGACTTACAGTGAGAGAAAACCTCCTTGGTGTTTTCCACATGGCTGCTGTAATCTGTTGCCTGCTGAAAATGGTAAAGGCCCAATAATCAAATATGCAGTAACTCACTTTATCGCCATCTCCTTGTCCTCTACGAAGGGAGACAGAGATAAGATCCTGCCAGACTGAAGATGGGGTTGTGATTGTTTGGAAATGAGGGAGTCAAGTGACTGGACAAATCTAAATGACCCCCCCAACCCAGCATGAATGGAATATATGGAAATCTGTATGCAAAGTGCTGTTGTTGGGACAGACAGGGCATCCTCCCATGTCTGTTGTACCGAGAGGAGGAGAGAGCTCGGCTGTGATTTAAACTGACCACACCTGTTGTCCATAACCATAATCATAATTACGTGAATGTGGCAATAAGAGGGGGGGCAGATAGTTTATGTCACTGATTGAATGAATGAATGGGATTGAAACACATTTTAAACAACCAAACACCTTATTTTTTGTCTCTCACTAAGAGCTATTGTCCATTTTTTTAATAGGTAGCATGGTAACAATGGCAACATAATGGGCTGCTGTGGGAGTAGTAAATTCAGAATAAGATTTAACTAAAACAACAAGCAATGGTCAGGAAGCTCTGGGAAAGAGCCCGACCATAAACAAATAGCCATAAACAAATTCGCTATTAAGGAAAAGGATCGTCATCCTGCCATTTGCATATCTGCATCCTACCTTATTCATCATGGTGACAAATGGCATAAACAAGCACTGATTTATTAATGCGCCACGTATAAAAACCTCAATTTCATGTAGGTGATCACTGACCCTCAAAACAGAATGACTTTAGTGGCACAGGTGTCATGAGTGCACATGTATGAGGCCTGCGTCTCAGTGCAGTGGACCCCGGTTTGAATCCCTTCATGCTGCGAGCATGCTCTAAGCAACAACAACAAAAGAAAAATTAAAAGGTTGACTTTATTCTGGCAGAAATGTCACCATTTCTCATGTAGTCATGAAAAGCAGTCTACAGACACGTCAGCAGCTTTTGGATGGCAACACTGACTGCTTAGGATCATATGTGATTTCGTTCTGTGAGGCTGTGTTTATACTGTGATCATGTCATATGGGATAAATGGGCTCAATTCAGCTCATGTCAAGATGGCTGTATGTTTGTGGAGTCAGGATTAAAAATAGTGCACATTTACTTTAAAACAGTCTATCAAACAAATGGGGGGGTTTAATTACTCAGAGTATATCTGGGCAGGTGTTGAGCCATAAACTGAAAAAAACAAGTCATCCACAAATGTGCGTACGAAATATCATAGGAATCATCAGGTTGTTTTCAGAAATGTCAGAAAATGTTAAATGTGAACTTCATGGTGGCACTGGAGGAGAGTCAGTAGGATGTCAATACAGAATACAATTTCCTGGCAATGCATGTATTTGTCTATTACGAACATCCAGTGGATATTTGCTATAGATGATTACTCATCACACGAAGCATAATGTGCAGTGTACTTTACTTTACCATAGTGCATTTTGCCTAATGTTTAGAAAAGCATTTACATACTGTATGATAACATATTCTCAGGGTTTTAAATAGACACACAAACCATATTTCCGCCTCACCATTACCTTTACCATTACTTGGTCATACAATCAGACATTTGGGTCTCTTTGTTGCATACAGGTTGTGTCGCAGAATGAATCATAACCCATCATCATTATAAGTAAGTTCAATAGGCTGTAACCTGTCCTGACCTTTCTGACTCCTGGTGGAGATGTGATGGGCCCAAACAAACCGAGAATGTAAATCACAACAGGTGATGGAAAACACCAAGGCTGACCCTATTTGCATGTGTGTAGACGCGCCAGCTCGAGGAATTTGTTTTTCAAAGAAGGCACTGCCAGGAAAGATACGAGGCCTATGCTGAAGAGTTTCCTCCTCGAGTATCCAAGTTTTGTCTCGTTGTCTTCCGTGCTCTTAAATCACATGTTATTCTAAGGACAAGAGGGACCCCATATAAGTCCAAAAATGATTTATTTGATCAAATCTGCAATGACATTCAGCGTGTCCCTGTAGAGTTCCAGCTAATGCACCTCCACTGTGGTTTCAAGTAGCAGTTATTTTCCTTAAACACTGGGTGGCACTCTAGTCCTCTCTCCAGACTCCGCTCTGTTCCCCTCTATTTTTTCCAATTGCATCGTGTGTCCACCTTTGTCTGTAACTGACAGCATTGAATCCGTCTGTTTCTCTTTGCTGTTGGTCCTGCTTGCTTTATTCATCTGAACGTGAACAGTGGTTTTGACCCTTCTCCTGGAGCCGATCAGGGGCCAGACTGCAGGGTGGGTTTAAAAAAAAAAAAAGAAAACCCATTTAAATTTGATTTCAGACACCTGAAAGTGATTCAGTAAGCTTGCCATTGATTTAATTAGAAAGTGTCTGCATTATTCCTCTCCACTTGACAGTGAACAGCGGGAATCCTGAAGTGATCTTCTTTTCTTTTTTTATTGTCTGTCTGTCTGTCTGATTATCTTTTTGGCCAAATGTTTTTCCCTTCCCACAATTACATGCTTCTAAAGCACAAACAGGTGCAGCAGGGATTGTTTGTTGCATACAATTGAGGAAAACTGTCAATAATCAGGGCATTTTTTTTCTGACTCTACAGGTCAACCCAGCTGACAAACAGAATCGGTTTCAGTGACATTTAGCCCTCAGCCTGAAGAGGTTGCTCTTGATACTCATTTTCTGCCCCTGGAAACCTATTGTCTGTCAGGCATTCAACTACATCTTTCTTCTCTCATAAACACTTGCCTCTATATATGTGCCCAGCACTTAACTGAAGTACAGTCTTTAGAATAGAAAGTACAAAGTCTCACCTTGAGACTTTAAAACTGAAAGTAGCCTTCTGTTTTGTAGCTGCACTGAAAATTATTTAGGTCTGTCAATATCGTTTCAGGCCAACAGCATCAGGTACAAACGAATTTGTAAGGGGAAAATTTCACAACTCAATATCTGAGCCTAGGAGTCAGCAAATCTTTTACTAAATTTGGCTCACGCAGGGTTCGATAAAAACACCTGAGATGGGGCACCCTGGTTCTTAAAATGGGATCTTGTGGCGTTGGATACCAGAACTCAAAAGTGCCAAACTGCTGACAGTCTTTGGCTTTGATTGAGGAGTCTTTCAAAAAGAAACACATGAGACCAGTGTTGAGAAAATCTGTATAAAACTGCACTATTAGACACCTTACAACAAATCCTTTTGTTTTAAACTCCTCTTAGACTGTTATTCTTCTTGTTTTACAAACCCCTGTATCTCCAGGCAAACGGCTTTCTTACTCTTTTGTCTCCCTTCAGAGGTTTTACAATACATCTTTAACTTGTGGATGATTTCAGAAGCTTTTAGCGCAGACTGAGTCACAAATTTAAATACCAATGGGAAAGAAACAAGAAATCTGCCAGCGAGTTCTTAGCGGGCAACTAATCTTAAGCTGTGAATTTGGCAGGCCAGCTGAGCTCTTACCTTTGTTAACACATCATTACATTTCCCCTCCCTTCTCCGAGTATTTGTGTGAGAAGACGGCAGGAGCTGCAGCATACGCATGCCGCTGCCGTCTAGATGTATGCATAATTAATGTGAACTGTGAGGTATTCCACACAGGTTTTTTGGAAAATGACAGTAACTTGGGCTGAGGTGGACTTCACCCCTCTGAAAGCTACTAGAAACTCTGACATCTGTGTTAATGAACTAAACCTCCCTGGAGCGTTTATGTGGGTATACAGCTTTATGCTGTGCACATATAAGTACTGCTATATATCTGCATACATATTCAAGAGTTTGGGGGCAAACTCAATGGGATCACTGACAGTTTCAAATTAATACATATTTGTCTTTGTAAGAAGTATATCTTGTGCATACATATACAGTAACATGAATAATTCTATGCCAGAGTGGTGGGAGTTGATAAGGTCTATTAATTTTTCAGTGATTTGGAATAGGGAGCTACACACCATCAGAATTCTCCCCTCTAGTGTAATATGTACACATTATGGCTCTATTTGTCACATTTAGATGTGGTCATTCAAACTAATTAATGACACTAAAGGCCTCATGAACCTACTTTTATAAGAAAGTGTTTATTTGAGTAACTCCACATATTATAATATATACATTTTACAATAGCAAGGCAGCATGTATGATCTGTAATACATAAATTATATTAGATCGCAGCAAACAAAAAACAGCAATCATAATTAATATAATGTGATATTAGTATTCAAAAGATATATGCACTGTCTGCACGTGAAAATGGGATACATTGTAATTACTAACAGAAATAACAGAGATATATCCCTCATTAAAAGGTTTCAGTGCTTTGCAGTCACGGTGGCTGCAGGCTCTCACTGCAAGTTAGTCTGGAGGGGGTTGGACAGGGATAAAATCCTGAATCCATTTTAATGAGATATGGTCAAATTAGCTTGTACGCCATATCAACTGTATTAATGTTGTATAAGGTGTTATTGCTGGATTGGAAGACAAAGCAATTGAAGCACAATGTATCTGAAGTGAGCAGCGGGGCCTCAGTGTGGCTGCCTGTACGGCTGACTGAATACTGTCAGGAGGTACTGCAGCTGAGATTCTGTCCCCAACCATCCCATTGTCATTCAAGTTTTGCGAGATTTGAGGAAATATATAAACCACTGAGAAAGGTTCAATTCACAAGCAGGGCAGTGCCAGGTTGTTCCAAAAGTGCTGCAGAATACTTTTGTTTTATATCATGGCCACAAAGAATACTTTATTCTTATTGGCCATTATTTTCAGATGGCTCTGACGTAGTGGACTCATAACCTTTTTAAATGCATTTATAGCCCTGGAAGCTAATGCTGTCAGCTGTTATCCAGCTGTGTAGTAATGTGCTTAAAATAGTAGTTCAACAAGTTGGGAAATTCACTCATCCGCTTTCTTGCTGAGAGATTTATACAGCTCTCATGTGTGATTGCCATTTTTAAAGAATGCTCACAGTCCCTTGGCTCATCTTCAGAGATGAGAAATTGCAAGTCAAACTTCCTTAAAAGTTGTTGTCACTGTGAGAAACCACTGAAGACTCAAGGAAGGAAGAAATAGTTGAGCACATTCCCTTGTGCCATTTTGAGTCTTTGGTTTTTGAATATAAATATACAACATTATATTCGACGTTATTTAGCTTTAGACGCGATGACAAGTGAAACCTGCCTTTATGCTAAGCTAAGCCAACCAACTGCCGGCTGTAGCTATATTGTTAACGGAAAGACTTGAGGGTGATATTGACTCTACATGATATGACTCCACTTGAAAAGCAAATATGCGTATTTTCCAAAATGTTGAACTATTCTATCAATTCAATTGTTATCAATTGCAAGTTGCCATGGTACTATGTAATCAACTGAGACCGCTGTGGGTATGACAAAAAAAAAATATGTAAAAATGACACACTCGGCAGAAGCATACCTGCAGAAAATAAGCCTCTGCACCACACATTGCCTTTCAAGACCTGTGTTGCAAATCGTGGATCACCTCCTACATAATAATCCATCTCAGACTGAGCTGCTACACCTGCCAAGTTGCAACTACCAGGCAGAAGGTTCAGTTGTGGCCTCGCCTCTGTCGTTGAAAACACAGGAGCGAGACCTTCTGCGAAACATTGTGGCCCCCGGGCCTTTCCTCCTGGTGAGACGCATATAAATGTCAGAGTGGAGGAACCTGGGGTAGGAGTCTTTTTTCATCAGGCTGTACACTTTCATCTGGGCTGCTTCAAAACAACTCTTTGTGGGGTGTGCTATGTTCTTCTGGATGTCCATCTTGGTGTTGTAGTCAATGTTGACCTGAGCGAAAGGAGATCAGGACATGAGAGACCACACAGGCACTGATGCAACACACAAACATTAAACCTATATTGAAGGACTGCCATATATAACGATTCACATCTTTTAACTTAGTTATCTTAGACGGTGAAGAGAAGGAAGGGGAAACCATAAGATCAACATAGAGAGCAGTGTAAAGTAAAGGCACTTGAAACCCACCGTGGAGAAAATCAACATCTGTAAGTTTTAAAAGATTACACCCAGGATATCAAGCACAAAGTCAGATTCAAACCGTAAAAGGCCTTTTTGGTACTCTTGAGAAATTAATTCTCCCTAGTCTGCTTGAGAGGATCTATTCCCACAAGGACACAGAGTTGGCATTCATCTTCTGGTTCCTACTTTTGTGAATGAGCTGTTTGTTTAAAATGACTCATTAAGACAATGGTAGCTATGGCGATTATGGGCTGTGAAATGACTTGGGTGCTTTTTCTTTAAAGACAAAGCAATAAAAACGATCACCACTAACACAGCTCTTAGAATATCTGTGTATATGAAATGCTTATCTGCCACCATCAGTGTTGAAGCCTACATTCATTTACATTTGGATCTCCCTGCAAACACTCGAGCCGGTATGTGCTTTCATGTTACTGCGGCATGCTCCAAAAAAATAGCTTTCATATTTACACGTACATTCATCTCAGGCTCAAAGTGTGTGGGTGATGCTCTCTCGTGTTATGCAGAGGGATGTCAAAACCTCAAACCAGACACTAGACTCTTAACGGCCAGATCTGCTTCAGGCCCTGAAAGCATATCGGATGGTGGTCTCATCATCCTTGCAAAGAGAATGGAAACGTTTGAAACCACAGAAATAACCTGACCTGCTTTGCAGCGGTGCATGCACTAGATGCATGACCTCAGTGAGCTGCTGCTCCTAACGATTCTTCGCAAAGGTCAAGCTGCTGCAGGCTCATGACTATGCAGCACTTGCAGAATTTGCCCACTGTTATTTTTACTACAATGACATAAATATTTTAAACCTCCAACAGCCCTCAGTGACAAATAACTGAAAGAAAATGTGAAACCACAGGGGTTGCTTGTGGCTTTGCAGCTCCACTTTATGGCACATTCTGCAACATTACATCCATGCAATTTACGATAAATAAACATTCCTGCCATACCTCTTTAGGGGCCTCCGATTCAATAAAAACTGTATAAATATATTTGGCTTTGGACAGCAGCTTCGTCTCAGAATCAATGGTCTTGTATTCTTCGCAGGCCAGCCAGAACTCAATGTTTTCTTCACTGAACTCTGTCCTGAGGAAGTGAGAGAAGGTTTCCACCCCATCTGATGTAGAGAAGCAGAGACAGAGACACACTGTTAGTCACTACAGAGACACCATACAAAGACAGACAACAAGACAAAATTGTTTACTTCTCAGCCTGTTGGGTAAATGACACTCACGCTGGGTTGCAGCAGGATGTGTGAAGGAGATGTGCATTTACTTTTCATCTCAAAGTCAACAGAATGCCTCTACTATACAAACAATTAAATAATGTGCAAAACTTAAACACCCTTTAACACCGATTATTATCTTGATTTCATGCATCTAACTAATCCCAAATGAGCACACACAGTGGTTTACAGTGTTTCAATGTAGCACT
>JAOXYL010000071.1:16948775-16970713 GCA_028564955.1 Terapon puta
TTATTATCTTGATTTCATGCATCTAACTAATCCCAAATGAGCACACACAGTGGTTTACAGTGTTTCAATGTAGCACTTCTGTAATTATGAGGAAGTTGCACAGTTTCTGTCTTACTGTCTGTGCTAACAAACATTAAAAGATGTAGTGAAACTCTCGCTGCGCTGCCTGTTAACTATTTATTGCCTTCCCCCCACCCAAGAGTTTACTATTCAAAATGGAGCAAATTGTTTGACAGCAGAAGAAACTGTTCTGGGCAGCAATTCGACACAACGGTTTGCAGAAGTTTTGGGCATTAATCTGACCTGAGTGCTTTAGCAGCTCTTCAAAGGAGTCGCTCCATTGCAAAGCTGCCTCTGGTGAGATGCTGCAAAGAAAATCAGAGATGCGGTCAGCTCTTCCCTAATGATGCAGCAAAAAATGTCTTGGACTCTCATGAGCCGTCGAGATGCCATGTTTCTATATGTGTGCAGTGAGTCATGGAGGGTGCTGGCGTCTGGGGTTAATAATGAATAATACTTGTCAAAAACAAAATTGCCTGTATATGGAATTAATGGATTTTGCCTCACTTGCTCTGTGCCGTATTTGTCTTTTTATGGGGACTGACGTTTTCATGAGAGCCTGACTTGGTGAGAAAAAGGCTTAGTCGGCTCTTCCTCTCCTTGTCTTTCTGCCTGCGAAAAAGAGAAGAAAATACATCAAGTTCCACAAACTGTTCCTATGTGCAAGCACGGCTGTTCACCAAACCAGCAACTTATCAGAGGATCACTCCACTCGTACACATCTCGTACACAACACGCAAAAAATTACACAACATCCTTGTGATACAGTGTAAAAGACGGTCACATACGCAAACATGTTTTAACAAAAAGGCAGAAAAGACTCATCATGGAGGAGAGCAGCTGGTAAAAGTCCAACAACCTCATGTCATGTCAGCTGTAGAAGTGTTCAATCACACTAACATAAAATGCTATGTAGAGCACAATGTCTCTAGTATAATGGTGTTGAGGGGAAAAAAGACTTTTCTGCAGAGACCGAAACTGTTGCTTTATTTCTAAAAGTCTCTCAAAAAGTTTCCCCAGTCAAATATCCAACATTCACTAAAACATGCTGAAATTACTCGTTCATAAATCAAGTAAACTCATAAAAAGATAACTGAGCTCCGCACACTCACCTGCTAGTATCGTCTTTCATCTTTGGTGGCTGCAAGTCTTCTGGACCAAGCATTTTGAAATATGCTTCCTCCTTTGGGGCCATGTAGTTGAATTGAGGAAATAGAAAAAGAAGCGTCTCCATGCTGCTCTGTCTGTATCTGGCGTGCAAAGCGGTAGGCCACAAATAGCTCTCTGAAAATTTTTTAACCCATCACTTGATGAGCCACCTCATCTTTTATAAACCCTGCTCGCATTTAATTTCCCACACCTTTTGCTCTACTTCCTGTAATGGTGCAACCGCTTACTGCTAACAGCCCCATCACTGATACAGAAACCCCCTGGGTCCAACATCCTGTCAACTGCTTACTTAGAAATTTGAAAGACAGCTGGCTGCTCAATCACAGACTAGGGTCTTTTTGTTTGTTTGTTTCTGCTTGAGGTTGAATCTTGATTAGTAGGGCACATTTTTACTTTGTTCTGTGCTGAAGCAATACTGACCTAATAACCCAGGTAACATAGAAACAGCTATATTCTGTGGTGTTTACACATTTTCATTGCAGCAATGGGGTTATATAGTTGACATTGTTGTGGGAATCATTTCGGGCTGGTTCGAAATGTTTTTTTTTTGTTTTTTTTTTTAGTGTGAGGTCGTGGGCATTATCAGAGAGATAGTGAATCAGGGTTATTCTGTGATTCGACTTGCACCACCAGTTGGACCAGACAGTGCAGAGATGGAAAGAATGAAATGTAATGAATAATAAAATGTGTCTGCACAGAGACTGGGCTTAGCTCTTTCCAGAACATCAGAGCTTTAATGGAGAAAGACAAACTCATTGTGACACGGTGAAAAGCAACAGGGAATGGGTGCGTTCTGGGGCAGATGGAGACAAATGTGATGTCTCTGTTGGAGAGCAGCTCAAACTGTCTTTAAAGATGCCAGCAGAGAGCTGCAACAAGGTTTCTTTAGTTCTGACAAACAATAAAGATATGTATAAAGTGTTCGAAGAAGCCGCAGGTGATGAACAAGTCATAGTTTGACTGAATTTAATTATCAGCTGTTAAACCCTTAAAGTCATTAATGGTCATTTTGGTCATTGTTACATCACTCAGATGTTTGATCTTCAGCATGTGGATTAAGAGCAGAGTATTAAACTTCAAGGTGGTTTTCTCTGCGCTCACTGTGAATTTACATGTGTGGACATACGAGCAACATTTTGTGAAATCACAACTAGTCCTAGTCTCAGTATGCAACTTCTAGCAGCGTGAAGTGGCAAGTTGAAGTCTGCATGGCTGTAAATCATAATTTTATATGTTGGTGCAATTAATATAGAAAGGCAAACAAACACCGCCCCCAAAGCTAAAGACCACATCATAGTCAGTTGACCAAAGGTACACAGCAACAGGGTAGAAGTGGTCAGAGGTCATGTGTCCTTGACACTTCTCTTTTTCTTCTACCATAGGGTGTGCAAACTGAAAGCAAAGCTCACTTAATTGAAACATACGGGGCAAATGTGAAGAGGTGAGTGGATGTGGAAAGATGCAAATTCACACATGTCAAATTTATAAACACACACACACACACACACACACACATTTTGTGCATAGGTTTCTAGCTAGTAGCAAACTAGTACAGTCCAGCAGTCAAAGTTACACAAACACAGCGATGTGAAAAGTTATCATACATCTCTGTTGCTTCAGGCTAAATCAGTAGCTCTGATACATTTTCCACTATCCTCACATTAAAGACAACACCCATTGATTAAAAGAGACAAATTCGGTACTGCAAATGCATGTATGCAGCTGCAGCCCAGTGGGCCGATAAACTGAAGCTGCAGTATCCTTTCCCTTCAGGTAAACAGCGGATTGCTGAATCACTGAAACCAAATTAAATGGCAGTCGTTTAGCTTCGCTGTATGTATTTGCCTCTTGTCAACATACAAAATGAGAGAACCAACAAAATCAATACACACACAGAGGCAAGGAGGTTCTCCCGGCAGCTGGGCACAAAAGATTAGGATTGTGTTATTTGATCATTTTGAAATAATTCGCATTTACTATTTTAATTATGTAACTATTTCACCAGCACAGAGACTTGCGGTCGGTTCTCTTAGCAATACATTGTTAGTGAGAGCTGAAGGAGACACACAGAAGAGGATTGTGCAAAAGCAGTATAGATGAATAGATATAGATCATCAAATTACATGATACATGTTGGTAAACGTCCTATGTGGATCCAGCACTGCATGAATGTCCTTATTTTGCTCCAGTATTACGGCATCGCTCAACAAAGCTGTGCATCTGTGGATAGTGACAATATGCAAATATGGCTTTATGAGTGTGTTTTGCATGTTGCTTGGCGAAAGAGGAAGTGATGGAGTTGAAACTGCAAAGTGCTGACGCGAGAGAAGGGGGAAGGAGGGGTGTTGTTACTTCCTGTCTGAAAACATCTGTTCACTTAGGTCTAGTCTGCCTGTGTGTCTGCACAGCTTGTCATTGAAAACACGGTAAAAGTCAGACAAGAAAAAAAGTTGAGAAAATGAAAACATTTGAGACTCAGAGGAGTCAACAAGGCGCCACACAGACACGTGAAGACACACACACGTGAACACACACACACACACACAGAAAGAAAGCCACAAACAAATAAATAAAGAAAGTTATTGTTTGAAATGTCTTAAAATGCACATAATTTGCAACATCTCCTTTGTGTTCCTGCAGTGAAATACCAAATGAACAATACGCCTCAGTGGAATTGCCTTCATTTAAAAATGGGACACTGCAAGTGTGATGAAGAGAAAGACATCTGGGCATCGATAAGGCCTTGATCTTCCCCAAGAGGGTATGTCAAACCAGGACAGACGACTGGAGAACCTCTTCTATGTCTTTTCATCATCTGCCATATTAGAAATTCTATTTAATGACATCAACTTGGAAGTATTAAGCTTTACACATCAGATTTTTTATATCAAAATTGCGTTATGCATGTATTCATTCATTGAATGATAAAAAAAAGAAAGAAAAGAAGATTTATCTGAAAAAATATCTGCTAAAAAATTCAGCCTGAAAGATTTTGGCCCAATTACGGGTAGGAGACCAGTGAGTGGACTGAACCAGGCAGAGTGCTGTTAAATGACTATCAGGGATTAAAAAGGTCATAATGTTGAGGTATCAGGATAAATCTGATCTAGGTGTGTGCTTGGTGTGGATGAGGGGGACTAAGGGCCACTGTCCTAGGAAATATGTTCTCATTTACATTCACTGTCAGTCCTCAGTGTCAGTGAAGGGAACAGTGTGCCCCTTATAGTAGATGGGCATGTATCACATCTGACTTTTATTGAAAGCAGTATTTGTATCCCAGGAAGTTTTTTTCTTCCATCCATCAACTACAGTCCTCCTTCTATTTTTAAGTGTTTTATTTGTCAAATGTTAACCATACCTTGAAGCATGTTTTACTTGCCATCACCCTGTTCTCAGGATCATACTCACCACCATGGTTGCCAGTTACCGATTACCAAAAGTCTTGGCATGGAGTCAAACATGTTTTGAAGAATCATCCAACATCAAAGTTCTGGCTGCTGATGGAGTAGGGGACCGCCAGCATCCACCTGTAGACTGTGAGTCTCCGTTTCCCCCGGAGGGAACACTGTTATCACTCGCTCTCCACTCCCTGCCATGCTGAGTCTGGTGTTTCCTAGACTCCTGTTCTATATTCATATAATGATGCATTCTGTGTGAGTCGGCTGACTAAACTACAACAAGATCCAGGATGACAGTGATGTCCTGTCAGAGGCTTACATGTCAGCAAACATGTCCATGTTGGCCACTTATGAGGTGAAACAAGAGAGGCTCTTAGAGGAGAAGCAGACCTGAGAATGAGGTTTCTCATGGTTAACATGACACACACACTAGTCGGTGTGCGGTCAAGCAGACTGGAAATCTAAATTGTAAATCAGTCTTTATTTGTAATTCTCTTCCACTCCCACCCAAGATATATTTTAATATTGATTTCTTGCAGTTGTGAATCTCAGCTTACTTCGACAAGTACCACAGTTGTTGCCTGTGTGGTTTGGAGGAACATTTGCCCACCATTGCAGCAAGCCAGGTTCAATTCCCCGGTGTGCTGCTTTTAAGCTTCGGGCTTGCAATTGTGCAGATGGTGTTGATGCTCTAAAGACTCCTACTGGGTGGTTGGGTTGCTTGTGCAGTGAATGCAAAACACAAAGTAACATATTTAATGTTGCCTGATGTGCAGAAACCAGCCCATCTTGACTCAAACATAAACCCAATTAAATGGATATATAAGTCCATATGAGGCCAGGGGTTTCTTCACACAGGCCCCACTTGAATCTCTCCGTAGCTCCATTAGCAGTCCACATATGAAAGCTGTTATAGAGGTAGTGGACTGTGGAGTCAATGTACAAATGGGACCAATCGGCATTGACATGCTGGCTAAGTATTTTTGACTTGAATGACATCAATAAATACAGCCAGGAAATGGAAACTAATGGAATCATTAAAGACAGTTTTATTTACGTTTCCATTTATAGTTTTTTTGTAAATGTAAAAATACTGAAAATATCATCTTTCTTAAAGGTTATTTTTTTGTCCTGCGTTTCTCAGTTTATGCGCACAAAGGTGGCAAGCTGGATATTCATTGAACACTCCATAAGGCGCACTGTAGCTACATATTGTACATTAACAATGTGCTGGTTACACAACACAATACAATGAAGCGCTGAGAATGAGGGTGATGCAGAGCAGAACAGCAGAAACATCCAGAGAGAAATGAGACAATGCAAGAGACTCAAACAATGGGGTCCACAACAAAATATCTTGTTATAACCTGTGATGAATGTGATTGCACATAATGGCATCTTTGTCCACTCAGTCTAGGATCTTATATTTCCAGTCTTAAAAAGTGTAAAAAAATAAACAGAGTATGTGTATTTTCCCAGAAATAAGCCTGTGCAATAATACTTGACCAAAAGGGAAATAAAGGCATGTTACGCTATCTGTTATCTGTTGTCTCATATGTGTTATTTGCACACTGTGCGAATAAACCGTTTTTCACAGGTTTGGCTCGTTCACAGCTTCACAGCAACCAGGCTCGGGATCTCCCTTATTAGACTTTACAAGAAGGTTGAGAGCTTCCAGGAAATTAGCTCCACTGTTTAGCTGATGTCTCTGAGAAGCAGACAGAAGACACTGTCTACGCAGCAACGTGGCTGAAAAACTGTGACATCATTTCCCCCTCGGTGAGTCACACAGGTGCTCCCTCCACAGATGAAAGGCATGCTGCATTTCACTGTAAATCGCCGGCTCACAGCACGAAGTGAAAGGGGGATGTACAGGAAAGCACAAAAGCGTTTGCTCGGCTTTAATGTGAAATGGCTGTGATATGGGAAATGACTTTCTTGAACAATAGATTTTGGGACTTGCGGTATTTTTCTCAAATATTATCATAAATATTTTTAAAGAGTCTGATTGAAACACTGAGGTAGGCTCTTCAACATCAGCTTACTTCACAATATCAGATAAGCCTGTTACAGTGACTCTTACAGTAACTGACAGTAAACTAATATTTAATTGCTCTATACTAACAGAGAAGAAGAGGTAGTAGGTGAATATAGGAAGTAAGTGTTGCTCTAATCTAATTTGAGACAAAATGAGAAGTTTAGAGTTCACCCTTTTTTAACTTGGAAGGTTCTGACACCTGGGGGGGCACTGAAAGGTCATAACACTTCTTCACTTTAAGAGAAACAGAAAGGCCAAATGGGGGCCAAATGTTTAGGTTTTAGAGTCAGAAAATAAGCAATTTGATCATGTCAATGAAGGCTTTAGAAAACTTTTTAGGAAATTATTGTCTGGCATTTTTTAGCCAACAATGGTGAATCAAATAACTAAGGCAATAATTGCCAGATTAAGCAATAATGAACATGAAATTAGTCAGTCAGTTATCAAATTTAACACTTATATGTGGATGTGTACTCTCTATCAGCGGTTTTCCATACTAATGAACACAGCCCAGCAGGTATTTGTTTATAAGTCAGCCTGATGATTTCGGGGAAAGCCATTGAGTCTAAACAGACTCGATGGCACCACCTGATGACATGTTGAGGAATCATACCACAGTCCAAAACTGAACATCTCCTAACACAAGTAAAACTAGGTTGGATGTTCTTATGAGTAATCCAGTTTTCATGGGTATGAATTGTAATGTGGACAGATATTTTCCTCAGAAGACTGGGTGGAGGCTCTAAACAGGATGATGCATTTCTATGTCTGTTACAATACACACATACAAGATGTAGTGTCTACACTTGCACCGTGAGCCAGGCGCTTACTCAGACCGGGCTTTTCTGCCTGCAGTTGCAAAATGCTAACTCCGTCCTGATTATCATACCCGCTGCTGGAGAGATCGTTTTTCACATTTTATTTCTCTCTTTTGCCAGTATGGTGTTTTCAAATCAAAATGGACCACCCCGCCTACCCTCGTGAGCAAATTGGCTCGGCTACTGAATCTTACTTCCATTTCAAATGAGAATCAAATGCGAGTCAGATTCCAACACTCAGCCTCCCCATGAATATTACATCTGTTTTCCTGCTCACAGTTTCACATTTTCCAAGACATTTATGTTTTAATGCGATTTTAAATTTAGGTTCTTATCCAATTCGTGTTTATTTCTTGCCTTTAAAATGTTCTGTAGCATTGCTTTCTGTGGAATTTAAACATATTCCTGCCGTACAGACACAAGAATCACTGCTGGTGCAGAGCCGAGTTTAGGCGACTGTGCCAAGAGAAGGCCTGTGACGTGTTTTTTTTTTCTCTTTTTTTCTTTTTTGCATTGCATTGCACTGTTCTTTTGTGCAGACACCCTGAGTGATGTGGTTGTAAAGAGGCCTGGACAGAGTTCTTTATCATAGGTCTATGAGACTTTCAGAGTCTCTCCAGTAATCAGGTCCACATGCCAATAGTGATGGATTCTACTCTGCAGCTCTCCTGCCCCAGACAACACACACATACAAATCAGAATTTACATGCCCTAGTCTTCCTTGATCAATAAACATTTAGTCCTGAGGAGAGACTGCCTCTGCAGGCCTGTCTCTGTAATCTGATCAAACTTTTCTATTGATATATGAGAAAATGCAAAAACGGAGTGACCTCAGTAGATATTTTAATGGCAATAGACATAAACAAAATGTTGTTTTCTCACATCAGCATGTATTGTTTTTCATTTTGGTCCAGAGTCAAGAACAGACTGCTATCACTGTCAGACACCAGGCAAATGCAGGTAGACACACAGCCACTGCAGCTGCCAAAATTATACGGATGCTAATGACACCGCTGTAAAATACAGGGATCATTTCAATCAATTAGCTGAAAGCATTTGCGTCGCTGATTAAGCCAGAGGAGGAAGCAACAAATGGCCGTGCTCTTCAGGCAGGATGAGGAGGAAGTCGCTCTATTTCAGCCGTGACAGATGTTGGAGCACGCCTGGACGCTGCTGGACTGCTAAGACTTTGCCAACGGACGCTTGATATTTCACATGCCATCTCTGTGCGGCTCCAGGGTAAGAAATGTAATACACGTTTGACTGCCGAACTCTGAGAGAACAGTGTCATGCTGTGACACAGATTGGGCTTCGACTGTGAAAAGCCTTCTGTAGGACCAGCAGTTTGTGCAATCCTTTGCTGTCCTATTTCATATCATTTTTTTATGTGAAATTAACATACTCGTCCCCTGCCACTCTGTATACTATAACGACGTTAACATTAAGGTGAACATATTACAGCCAGAAATGCATTTTTCCATCATTATTATTTTTGGTAGAAGACAGGTGTGCGTCACTTTAGCCTCCCCAAACAAAGGAACTTTTTTTGTGAATAATAATCTCTCACATACACACAATTCTTGCATAATTCTGAGTGCTCCTGCTTCTCGCTGCATCTGTTTGACCAGTGCTGCTATCTCACCCCAGCAGCCAGGGGAAAAGTAGATAGTGTATCATGCTTAAAAGCTGGGAGATTTTTTGATTCACTTCCTCCCCTCTGCAGGGAGGTCAGGGGTCTGAGTCAGCCACAGGCCAGTAGTTCTGGAGCTGGTGGGGATTCAGTGTCAGTTTCAAGGACATCTTGGTAAGAGTACTTCTTGCCGAGTGCTCCGGTATTAAGGTCAGCGACGATTCTCAATGTGCCACCATGCAGCCCAAAAGTCACCTCTGGAACACAAATAAATCAATAATGTGAGCAACATTTTACATGAATTATTGTTCTTTCATTGATGTGAATGGAGGTTGCTCATACGCGTCTCACAAAGGATGGTAATGGCTCTAAAGGCTGTCTGCGTTGTAATCTAAATAGAATGAAAAAAATGATGTTTGGCACAATCCCATAGCAGCGTTGCATCCGTTGTAAATCAGCACAAGTCCTAATTGAGCAATATAAGCACTCTCCTGATCTAGTCTTCTATCATGTTGCAAAACGTGAGTCATCCCCATCCCACTGCATGCCATTGTACCTCTAATTACAGACGGTACATTCTCATATTTTCATTGAGACTATTTATGGTAAATCATGAAACACTGCCACCTGCTTTCTCTCTCTCCTTCCCTCTCGACATTATTGTGAGGGTTTGAGTGTTTCATGACTCATCACTGAGGTTGCTCTGCCCCCCCACCACTTCCCTCTCTGTCTCTCATCCCATCTCCAGTAGCCCCGCAATCTCTGAAAGTTCAGTTCCCCTGCTCTCACTTTGTATGAGGGAAGTCTAATTAGAGTGAATTATTTGGCTGATGGTCTGTGAAACACATTGCGCCAATTATCAGTGTACTATAAACAGACTGTTATCTGTGAAAATCCCTCTGCCTGGGAGCGTACGAGGATGGAAGCGTGATTAATATGCAAAGAAACCAGGTCACAGATAAAACTATCCATTGGTCAAAACTGGAAACTCCTACAGGGGGGCAACTGTGGTTTCTGCTTTTGATTCTGGGCAGGGTGTTTTGTCCTAACATGAAGAATGTCTCGGTTGGAGGAGCAGCACATTGTTAGCATCATTAGACTAGTTGCACAAGACTAATTACTACTGAATACATGAAGTGGTCCTGTTAAAAATTAAAGGACAGAGAGTCTAAACTGTAGTGATACCATCTGCAAGGTTTAGCCAGGGATGAAGTTCAATCCTATCTTTTAAAAGATCAATATTTGATGTAATTGTAATGCTGTATTAAAACAGTATTTGTTTTAGTGATCGTGAACATCTGTTTTGAAAGAGTCTCGTCCACGACTACATTAATCATCTGCCACTGAAGGATGAAATTAGGCAGCGTGACTCAGCAGCCCGACGCTCAAAGTATTTTTCTCCCACCAAGACAGAACTGAGAGAACATATCACTGGATTGCCGATGTCGTTGGGTCATAGGAGTCAGTCCACTGATGATGAATTAGTCCCAGTGTCCCAGTGAAATCTGTGTCAGAGTGGCCATTTTGCCAGCAATTTCCACCAGCCACAGCATGACCGTCAACCTCTGGGCTCCTCCACACGCTGAAGCGATGTGCCCGAGGCTCCAGTCTATACTTTGCCTTTCCAACACCAAAAACAAAAGAGCAAAAGTAAGTATAAGAAATGTATTAAACACTGTGTTTATCAGCTGGGACGTAAGCTGCTGGGACGTTGGCATTTCTTGATGACTACCTACAGTCATAACTGAGTGCTTCTCATAAAGATAACATTTTCAGGTAGCTGCATAAATTTGTCGGTTTGCAGATTACTTTAAAAAAAAAAAAAACTCGTTCACAGCAATCATTCAGTGTTTTTACTGGGTGTGATGGGGCTACCTGGATGATTCTAACTGAAAAAGGAGTGGACAAACACCACATCATCTTACTTCAGAAATCCCAAGAGGCTAAAATATAATATTTGGGTCCCTCTTCCTCTGACAGTTATTTGAATCATCCTGACTTTTCAGCTCTTCACAACCACCCTGGGAGTGCGGCTCCATGAACAGCGGTAGCAAATCAAAACTGAAGTACTGTAGAAAGAACATAATGTGGATGAAACAGAAGTTAAAGCACACTGACTCATCGACATAATAAACTAAATTAAACTAAACTGAAGTAAAAGTCCACTTGCAGAGATGTACCGGGGAACCTCAGTCGTCTTACAGCTGTTATACCAGCTGCCCTCATCGTGTTATAAAGTGCATCATAATGTTTACACTGCAGTTTTCAGCATCAACAGCCCACCATACCATACTCAATCCTTTTCATTATTCTGAATAGCTTGTGCTCTAGTTAACACAATTCATTTGGGTCTCATTAAAGAGTTTCTAATGAATAGAGAAGCAACTTAATGTGCTCCAGTGGTGACCTGCGATGGTTAAGAACATCATTAGAATCACCAGCCATCAAAGTGCGGGCTGATCCTGGCTGATTACCATAAATGTGGACAAAGCAGTTTGAAAACTTAATAAACATAAAGCTAAATGGGGCTTGTTTACAGTGTGCCTCTTGATCGTAATTACATCCCACATAAAAGCAAATATGTGCACACAATATGTAGTTTCCCTGACTGTGATTAAACAATTTCAAATAAAAGCAGGAAAAGACGGTGGAGGTCTATTCATATTTATGGATTCAGCTCTTTATATCATACAGACCCTGTGAGTATGTGCTGAATAAAAAGTGCCATTACTCTTAATGACTTGTGATATTTTAACAAAAAAAAAAAAAACTTGCAAATCACCATGGTTACCCTGTGTACATGTCAGTAGCCTTGTCAGATATTAACACATTAAGTACCCAATTTGCATTATGAGAATTAAACGTTCACTGACTTGACATTAATGCAGTTAGTTATGATTCCATTTTATTTATTTAAGCGAGCGAGTTTCAGAAATATGACAAGACAGAAAATGTGCAGTCCTGTCAGTCACTGTAACTCAGTTTTGTTTTGGTGGCCCATGCAGAGTATGTGTTCTCACAGTCCAAAAAAGAAAATCTAAAAATGGGCCATCTGTTAAGGGCTGACTTCCAAATCAAATTAAATTCATTTAAATAAAATGATTAATTCAATTTGATTACGTTTTAAACAGCTTCATATAATGTATAGTGTACCCACACCACAGTATGATGATATTCTACATGTAATACTAAAAATCTGTTTTTATGGCTGCAGCAGAGATTAGTATGTTTTCTTTTAAAGATAGCATAGTGACTTTTACCAGCTACATTGGAAAAAATGTTGAGAATGAAGCAATGAAATGTTGAGAATGATTTGGATATTTAGTGTGGGAAGTGAATCAATAAGACCCCTGTGTTTCTTGACAACTAGTGTTGGAAGTTAAGTGCCCTTAAGCAAGACACTTTTCATCCAACAGCAGCAGCGGTCGAGTTGTCAGCCTTGAGAAGCAGATCATGCAACTGGCAATGCACTGTACTGAGCACCTGTGAAAGACTGAGATACACACACAAAGTAAGGCCACACACAATAATACACAAAATATATCTGAATTAGGTGGAATTCAGTGAATGATTAAACTATTAAAATAAGTTTTTATAGTTTCTATGCTTTTCTATTCCTACTGAACAGATGAAATAAGATACAGCTTTATTGAAATTCAGGTGTTGCATGTCAGAAATAAGTTAAAAATAAATTTTAAAAAGCTGGACGCTGGTAAGTGTGTTTGTGATTTGCATCTAGGTGGGGTGATTTGGCAGCAGAATGAGCTGCCCATCTGCTGCAGCGTGTCATAAGGAGGAGGATGAGTGGGATTACCCAGGGTGGCTTTGATTTTGTCCTTTGCCCTCCTCTACGACTCCAGATTGCTCCAGGTTGATTATCGAGCTTTACCAGCCTTTTGAGTCTGCTTGATGCCACCAGCCCAGGACTTTACAGCACTAACTATACTGCCTGTACTCCCCTTTGTGGTCGTAGCTGATGCAGCCAACAATGGAGATGTCGTCAGAAAGTTTTGAAGGTGGCGGGCACCTGAGTTGAAGAGGAAGTCTAAGCTGTAGAGTGTGAAGAGGAATGGGACAGGTACAGTTCCTTGAGTGGCACCATTGTCATGATGTCAGAGACTCTGCCACCTACGCTGACCAGTAAAGTAGTACTTGATCCAAAATGCAATGGTAACTGCATTGCCAGGAGCTTTTCCTTTAGAAAGCAGAACTGGTTGGTGTGGAAAGCACTAGAACAATCAGGGAGCGTGACTCTCGGCAGAACAATCCTCTCAAACATCTTCATGGCTTGTGAGAAAAGTGCCACAGGTGTGAGAACACTGGGACCTCTTCCTGCGAGAGGTCTTTCACAGGTTATGCGCCTTCCTCAAGCTCAAGGAAACATTAAAGAGGTGCTGGAAGACTGCTGCGGTCTAGCAGCCTTGTACCAAGGAGACAGGCATGCTGCAGCCTGTCATCAGTTTTATCCCATCCTACACCTCCCTCACACTTTCAGTCCCAGTCTGTAGTTGTTTTGGCCTCTCTCAAATTGGGGTGCCATGATGTATCTCTGCATGCTGGGGCAGGCTCTTGTGACTCTAAATAGGAAAACAGAGCTTAGTGAACGACTGATACAACAATACTGTGCCAGTAAATGGACTCTTTCCTACTTGTGCTACCATTAAATAATGTGTACACCATGTGGCATTTAAAATCCTGTTGTTGTTGCTTTGTCAAAAGTACATAGTTCAAAAGTGTTTGTTATGTTTAGTTAAAGAGGTATATTTTGTAATGATAATTGTAAAGTTACTCTTCTCACAATGTACCTATTTAAATGTTGCCGTAATGTGTTTTGTAACTGGAAGAGAACAGCATACTCTACAAGGTGATTTATATCTATACATGTAAGATGAGGAAGGACACTGGCAAATATTACTATTCACACATCATGCTTATATAAACCACAACCGCATGAACAGTGTTCACAATGACAATGGTCATTGTCATATCAATAGAGACTCATAAGGATCCATGGTCTTCTTGTATTCACGTGGGTTTCCTTTGATCTGGTGCGGCCTCTTTTTTTCGTATGCCAAAGTCATGCAAGTCAGGAATCGTAAGACAGCATGGCTTTAAGTGGTAAGAACAAGTGAATACATCACTCTCACTCTGCTTCTGTCCACTTCATACTGGGAGAGGCATCCACCCACATTTACCAAGAAGAAGCTAAAGAGAAAAAAACAACAACTTTTAAGAAAAATCTTTTCTTTAGCTACTCTGGTGGCATAGATGTACTGATCAGTACACCACTTTGTTCCATATTGAAACTGTTGTGTTGTCTGCCATAAATTTCTTTACAGATATTTATGTTCCTCAAATGATAAAACCACCCTTAGGTGCTGTTTTTTTGTCTTGACAACCACTGGACAGGCTGCCTTTGTATTTCTCAGAGGATGATTCATTATAATTTTGGTGGTTGTCTGATTTTTCATTCATTGCTACCAGCAGGTAAAAGATTTCACTCATTCTGTGAAGTATCTCAATCATCTCTTTCTATCCTAAGTATCTCTATCTTTAATGGACTTGAATTGCCAAATTCCATGGAGATATATATGGATCCCAGATCATAAATTGTTTTGACTTCGATATTCCTCTGGTGCCAGCATGAGGAATACACACACACACACACACACACACACACACACACACACACAGATGTTGGAGGCCTGAGTCAGACCCCGGTTCAAATCCCGGCTGGGGTCCCTTTGCTGCATGTCTTCCCCCAACCCTTTCTCTCTCTCTCTCTCTCTCCCATCTTTCCTGTCTCTCTCTAGCTTTCCTGTCTGCAAAAACAATAAAGTGGCTAAAGCTACAAAACATTTTTAACAGTTTACAATCAAATACATCCCCCCAAAAAAGAACTAATATACCTATATTAGCTATACCTTGTGTTTTTTGGTAATTAGATGTTGGCATGCTGTCATCATGAACTAAGACAGTGGACATGGTAAAGCGGTGTGGTATATGACAGTAACATCAGACTATGCTTCATGGATGCTGACGTTTAGCTCAGTGCACCCTCAGCCACCTACATGTAGTCTCACAGAGCTAGTAGCCTTAATAATACTCTCTTAATTCTAACTACTGTTATGTGATCTGTTATGTGATCATCTGTGTGTGTATGTGTGTGTGTGAGATTAAAGGTACGTACAAGCAAAATTCAGCCATGATTTCAAAAGAAAGATACAATATACAGTATTGTTTATTTCTCCTTGAGCAACTACCATAGTTCAAAGCTTTGCTTTCATATTTGTAGAAATTTCTTAGATAAAGTTCTTTGAAGTTGTAGACGTGAGATATAAGTTTTGTTTCCATTCAAGCATAAGTACAAAGATGTTTGTACCACACAACTGTTGCATGATGCCACCACTTACTCTCCTTCAGATTGAATTTTAAAATCAAAAGGAACCTTTGCAAATTGTCCCCATAACCATGCATCTCAGATCGCGCCCTTGCTGAGATGTATAAACACAACATCTTCCCCGTGGTAGAAGGAGTGGTGTTTTGCCCTAATTAACCCACTTAGATGGTATCCGAAGCCAAGATTAAACGATACCTTTCATTCTGTGCCAGCAGTCAGCCTCATTTGTCTTCAGGACACACTCTTCCCTGTTTTAAGTCAAGGGTAAAAGAACAACACTCTGGGTGGCTTACCAATTGTATAACTCTGGCTGCCTGAGTCGACACAGGACAGAGAAACGTCAGAGCTCGCTTATGAATTGATGACTTGCGCATCACTCGGCCAGTTCCTTTCTTTTCTTCTTGCTTCTTTGTCTCTGCGTGTGGGGAGTGTGGGGGGGAGGGCCCACCATTTGACGTGATTTACTTTCAATGGAGAAACCACTATCACAAAAAACAGGAAATTAGATAGGTGAGGCATTCTTCTTCTTCAAAAAAGCCCATCTTTGGTATTCATGTGAGCCCACGAGGGACCTGTCGAGGTACCTCCCTGCTTATATTCAGGGGGATTAGCTCTGGGTGCGATAGAGGACACTCTTCCTTTCCCCACATTCCAGTTATAAGAACTAATTAACAGGCAGGAAAACATTCAGCCTCCAATATTCATTCTATTCGATTCAAAAGACTTGCAGAGACCACTCATCCTGAAAATGTCAGTTTGCGCCCAATAGATTTTTTGGCAAAGTGAATTAGTCGGTACTTCAAACTGTGTGTCAGTCAAGCACTTGAGTAATGAATAAGTAATTCAGGTGTTTGCTATCTAAAGTAGGAATAGATCAATTGCAGAGATCTTCAAATGCAAGCATATCACTCACTGACAGAAGAAGGGAGGGCAATCAATACATCTGCTTTAAACCTAAATCAGAATGTGATGTCTTTTTTTCAGCCGGGACTTTCTAACAACTGATAAACAAGACATGTTTTGCATGCAGTCAATAATGTTTGTTGCAGTCGGACTGATTTAACAATTAACTTTTCACCCCACACTGAAGGCTATACTTAGAGCTTGTCAGGTTTTGACCACACACTTATAGAAATGAAAGCAATCCAGATGTCTGGTTAAGCTCTCACCAAACTGTAATAAATCTCTGCTGCGTCTATCACACATGGCTGCTTTAGATTCTGCTCACAGAAAGTGGAGTAGACAACAAGGAGAGACTGATCTTCGGCAAGTTAACTCATTTAGAATCAGTCTCTGAGTCTTAAAAACAACAGCTATAGGGTTTCCATATTAAACCTTACCCAGTGTGATTTTCTTTACAGAGAGATGTTTGTGCTCCAAGCACCTCCAGTAATTTCTGTTTCATTTCTGTGAAAAGTGACAGGAGGGCACTTAAAAAAGGAGTGTAATATAGAAAATGAAATAGAAACAGCTGTGTGGGTGCAGCCCATATACAATATTCAAATTTTCTTGATGCAACTTGGAAATAATGAATACCAAGGTTGAAAGCTAATTTCGTTTTAAAAAAAGATAAATATGCGGTTATCGTGAAAATAGGACGTCCAATACTGTTTTGAAGTTTATTAAAGGTCAAATCTGTAATTGCAGCTTTACTTTTCAAGAGATTTATTGGACCGAAGATACAGTACATCAATCAGAAAATTATTAATTAAGCTTTTCTAATACAAGGCCTGTCATTATTTGACAGAAAATGTATGATGTTTCATGCAACAGCTAAAAATAGCTTGATTAATTACAGTATAGGACTATTATGCTACATATCTTGAGAATTTCCACACAAACCAGTATTTTGAATTTGTTCAGAGTTAAACAATGAGCTGAAATTCAATATAAAGTTTGGTTCAGCTGCAGATTTAGATTATAATCACCTCTGGGGTTTTCCACTACTGTTGTATATTAAAATGTAAAGTTGTGATCTCTTAGGGTGATCATTCGGGAGCGTTTTTGAGCCTCATTCAGCAATTTGTAGTTTCAGTATCTGCAATCAATCCGTTCTATTCAATTTATGTCTGTTCAGCCATATTCAGCAAAATATAGTGACTTAAGTTAAAAATATTTAACATGATATCTTTAACTAAACTAAAAATAGAATCAAATAATGTTTCTATGGATTCTGGTCCACATGGAGCAGATGGGCTTTTAGTTTGATCCTTTCTGAAATGTAAAGTGGATCCTCAGAGACTTTAAGGAAGGAAGTACATGAATGGTTTGCCTGATTTTTTGTCATCCTTCATTTGAAGGTTAAAGCCACCTTAATGGCTTCTAAAAGTGCACATAAACACGTCACTGTAGTTTGACTAAAAGAAGTTCAAACAGCAACTTATATAAAAACTACAGATATAAAAACTGCATTTTCTCAGTGAAAAGTCTTTGAGGGGCTAAATTTGGAATTACGCCCCGCTCGTTTTCTGCCTTTTGTTCATGATGATGGCGGAGTTGAAACAAAAGTGTTTTCCATGCTCGCTAAAGGGCCAAATGGTTGCCATAGCCTTTTTGATCTAGGAAGGAATGTGCGTCCTAGAAAGGATCTCCGCTGGGAGCATCTGAAATGCCTCATGCTGGAACGCGTTACCACGAATAGAAAACATGCTGTAGATGACTGACGGCTGCCTAAAGGTGAAAGAAGCTTCGCGGAGACTCAAAGGTTGCCTGTTCAAACCCTCAGACTCAAATGGTGGGCAGGGTGAGCGGAGGAGTCGCACTCTCTCCACCCTCTGTTCATGGCACTGATCATCAAGAACACATCCCATCACCGCTGAAAAATCCCATTTCATATTACAGGCTTGTGTCACTGCTGTAGTCTGTGGCTGCGTGTCAAATGATGAAGCCTTTGAGCTGTTTTGAGGAAGTTAAGTGATGCAACCTTCTATCTCATATGCTGAAATGTGGCAAGTCATGTAGATGAAGCACGCATATTCTCTCAGATGTTTGGGCAGAGGGACGCGGGTCTCTGCTGACGTTATTGTTTCAACAACACAGGATAAAAGCTGTGAATGTGTCTTAAGTATTCACTGGCTTTCACTGACCGGCATCGACACTGGCAGTCTTCATTCCAGTCTGACGCGCCTGAGACAGATGAGAGAGGGAAACATTTGCACATCTTTCGCTCCTTCAGTCATAAAAAGGGCGAGCTCGCTGTTGTGCATCAAAGGAGGGCACAGCATCCGAAAGCTCTGAAAATAAGTTTATGTCGAAAAGAGGGGGGGTATTTGAGATTCAGGTGCAGAGATAGGGCGTGTGTGCGAGACAAAAAGTGTGTGCGTGTGAAAGCAAGTTTACAAGGAATATATATATAAATATGTACAAAAATTCACAGATGATTTCTGTAGTGGGTAACATGCACAGCCCAACCAGAACACGCGCACATCACTTAAAGAAATAGATTTTAATTGAGGCAGAATTTTGATCAAACTAGTATTCCTTTCAAAACAAATTACAAATGAATGAATAACTCCCAGAAATCTAGAAGTAGGTTTTTTGCCTTCACCCTCACTAATAAAATGAACATTAAAATGAAATCATGAGAGCAAAAAGCTAACTGAGTCAAAGGTAATTATGGATCCTCATCACTTGCTCGCCATTAGTTAAAAGGGGGGTGTACCTATTTCAGCTTGATCTGCCCGTGACGGCCTCTCAAATGCCAGACCTTTACCAAAAATCATAAGTCTATTAGGCCTTAATGGGAAATTCTGTGTGAGGTGGGTGGTTCCAGTAGTGTAAAAAACATGTTGTTTTTTTTATGCCTAATTGTAATTTTAAGTGTTTAATATGCCATTTACTTTAAAATGATCATTACCTCTACCAAGAAACTCCTGTTGCTGGAACATGTCGGTTCAAATCAGCGAAGAAAGAAGAAACTTTTAATCCCACATTGAGGAAATTCACGTTGTTTTCACTCCGTTGGTTTTACACACTTTACATATACGTACGTATAGGACAGTCACACACATGCACATGAAGCTGGCAGAGAGATGCCAGAGTGAGGGGGCTGCCCTCTCAGAGGGCCTCGAGCAGGTTTAAGGTTCAGTGCCTTGCTCAAGGGCACATCAACAGTGCTCAGGAGGTGAACTGGCACTTTTCCAGCTAGCAGTCCACCTCCATGTCCGTGGGAAGTTGAACTGGCGACCCTCTGGTTCCTAAGCCAAGTCCCCACAGACTGAGCTTCTGTGGAGTACATCTTCAATGCAAATGGCTCGTCTGACAAACCACAAACAATTCAGCTGACCTTTGTGAAAATCATGCACCACACAGTTCAAAATGGACACAATCAAATTTTATTCAGTGCTTTATAAGGGAGATACCACAGTGTTTTCACTTAGTCATGAGACACCTGAATCACCTTCTCTTTCTACACGTAACATTAAAATTAACAGGGTCATAAATAAGATTTCTAAATGTGAAATTAAATTTGTGTCTACCAGTATAGCCATGTGTATTTCAACCTGCACAGGTTTTCTGCCACTGATTTATTTACTCTTAAAGAGACTATAATTGCTATATACGTAAAAACAGTGGTTCAGATGACTATGTATAGTGTCAAAGGCATCACAGCTTTAAAAAAAATTTTCAGCTTGTTGTTTTGGTTTTGCGGCCTGCAGCTTTAATGCTTTGGTTCTGTCTCTCGCCCTCACGGTGTCGTTGTCAGCAGCAGCAGGCAGCTGTTTTCAGATAAAAAGCCCTAAAAACCCACTGCACAATACCTGCTCAGCACCAAACAGACAGACACAGTTTCGCAGCCAGCTGGTGGGCACAGATAGCATAG
The DNA here is from genome assembly GCA_028564955.1 of Terapon puta. NCBI lineage: Eukaryota > Metazoa > Chordata > Actinopteri > Centrarchiformes > Terapontidae > Terapon > Terapon puta. The sequence goes on from JAOXYL010000071.1 coordinate 16,969,112, forward strand.
CAGTTCCCTGTGTTGTTTTCATGTATACCAGGAGTCAGATCACGCATATATGATTCTGGGAATGCACAAAAACTTGTTGCACCATCATACGGTGTTGAATATCCCTCTTCTGTCTGTTTTGCCATCAGCCAAGTAGTGTTGATTCTGATTTTAGATTTGTTGTACGACTCTCTTAACTGTGTAAAAATGTTCCTGTTCTTGCTCAGAGGGTCACTATTTTTCTGACTGCCGAGGTCCCGAAAACGGTATGGTAAAAGCATGCAGTGTTACCATGACAACCAGTAACCTTGTGTTTTCCTGTCATGAGCCGCAGCATAATTGCACATTAAACAGTTTTTGATTTGCCAGTTTTGGTATTAATTGCTTTCACCTTTCTTTTTTGCTTCATTTGAATGAGCGACATTAAATGTAATTGAAACAATATTAAAAACGCACAATAAATGAGCAATGACAAGATGAATTTGGTGAGCGCCCAGCCTGGGAACCACTGCTCTAGTTAACCTTAATTTGAATATGCTCAGCAGCTGAAATAAGACCCGAAAAAATAAAAAAATCAAAGAATCAGTCGGCCCCTCAACTCTGTCTTTGTACAGTATACTGTACCACGGGACACCAATGGCCACAAAAACCTCTCTTTCATTGCCTGAGCCTTTTATCTCTTCTCATTAAAAGAGACCCCTTTTGAGGGGGGGAAGCCGAGAATACAACCTCAATACACAAACTCCCTATGTGAGTCTGCCTGCAACAGATCTGGATATGGAGCTTTATTGAATGAAAAATTTCACCCAGCTACGCAGACCAATTATGTGACTGTATTGCTCAGGTAGGAATCACTGACCCCAAAAACGTGAACAATAATAACCTCAGTCCTGAAAGTTTTAAGTAATGCGCAGGCTGAAGAGTCGTTGGCCTGTAATGCCCTGACTGAGAGGGGTACGAGATGAAGGGGAAAGAGAAGAGGGACAGAAAGCTCTCCGGGCTGAAGCTGCCAGTCCGGCACCTCTCATGGAATAAAAATGCACCTCTTATCTCTGATTCTGTGGCCTCGGCTTGATCCACACTGATCTAAAATGACTTTGTAGTTCCAGAACATTATCCTGCCTCTCCGCAGCCATCAGTGGCATCGGCCAACACACAAGCATTAATTATAAATCCATTAAAAGGGCTAGTTCGTCCGCAATGCAGCCATTATCAGATGACATGTCATTATTTTCCCTCCTCACTGCAGCAGTGAGTGGTGGCGGCTCCTGGCGGGTTCGCGGGAACAAACATCTCATCTGTTTAAGGGGGCAGGTTTGGAAACATGTAATGCATGGTGAGCAGGCGAGGGGTCTCTGGGGGTAATGTGGCATCCAGGCTGACAGCGCGATAACAGTGGTTGGGACATTGATAAAACCTACTTATTTGTCAATCCTAAAAATGACACGGTGGCCAGGAACATAGAGATAACATATGTAAATAGAAAAAATAGAAAAAAATAAAAAAAATAAAAAGACTTATTTAACATATATACATATTTATATACATATATATATATATATATATATATATATATATATATATATATATATATATATATATATATGTATATATATATATATA
>JAOXYL010000071.1:16975392-17005019 GCA_028564955.1 Terapon puta
GGTGAAAATGTTTCTTTTATTTGTTTGTGTTTCGTCTGTTTGGACTTGTTTTCTTAAATTGCAATGTACTGCGCCCTTTCAGCCACTGAATATGATGCCCTAGCAAGTCAATCTTAATACAAAGCCCAACACAGAAACACTGTGAGGCAAAACTAGCTCAGTATATTTTTTCATTCCGCTCTTAGAGGAAAGATGTTAGATCTGAGATGAAACTCTTCTTCCCACAGCACTAAGGCTTATCATGTTAAAAGTTTCCTAAAGTTGGAGCCGCTCAAATACAAGGGCTCAGATGTTCTCTCAATCAACTGGGAGAGGGATCATATGTCTGTGCCAAATCACACTGTAGTTTGTTTGTGTAGCAGGTGGACTGTGTGCAAACAATAAAACCCAACCAAACCCAATTTGATTTTTGCTATGTTGTGCAGGATAGATACTCTATAATCAAATGGTGCAGTGCAGCTCTAGAACAGGGAAACCATGCCCTGGGAAATCACGCAGAGGAGGCTTTTCTGTAGATAGATGCTGTCCCGAACAATGTTGTCCTCTGTAGGGTAAACAGATTTCTGGTGTTTATACTTGGAGGACCTAAATGACACATTCACAAGTGTGGAAACGCATATAAATTCATTTTGACCCAAGATGACTCAATTGGTGTCTTCCTTTAACAAGACATAATGAAGGGACTAATTAGTGCTGTGCAGATGGCCACCTAAAATGAAGTCCTGCCTGATAATAAAAATGAACAACTATTGAGAGGAATTCAAATCCCCCTATCTTCCGCGCACAATTTCTCTCATTCTATAAAAAAAAAAAAAAAACGCAGTATAAAACCTCAATGAAACAGGGAAATCTGCATGTACAAAATTAGCCCCAGGCTTATCATAATTTGCCCAGAGTCACACTCACACATCTGAGCCTCTGGCTGAATGCTGGTCTGAAGGCGCAGAGAGAGAGAGAGAGACCGACTGGAGTGCACCTGAACCTTGACCTTCCTCTATTTATAGACTTGTTCTGTCAATAAGTCTCAGAGGCTCAGGTGAGTAGATGGTACTCTCGATGCTGTTTTGTACATTTCCATTTCCCTGATGGTGCTTCTTGGAGGACTAATGATAACTACAGTATGTGTTGGTTTCCACTCTGTTATCCACACTCCCCCTATATGAGATCTCCTCATTATCTCCAACGGCGCTCTCATAGGCAGAACACCTGAGCTGTGATTGTTATCCTTGTTAACTTGTGCAGACTGGAGCTGGTCGTCATTATGTGCTGATCATATTTACTTTAGCAGCATGCTGTTTTTAAATGATGCTAACACAGCTGGAACGATACAATGCTGACAATCCACTCTTTTTTCGTGTGTGTCTTTCTCTATTAAATCTGTGGGACTGTAAACAACAATTTCTCCTCTTTCATCGCTGTAGATGGTTATTCAGGGTGTTTGCACACCAGTCTTTGAAAGTAATAACAGGGCCACACCAGGATATGATGCAGAGTAGATCCCAATGTGCTTTTAAATTTATATGAAATGTTCTGAAACCCCCCTGCAGAAAAAAAGGTAAAAGAAAGGCCATCAAATTCAAGAGCAGAGCGATTTAAGGACATAAAACTAATTAAATATTGAAAATAATTTTTTAATGACACAAGTAACAATATAGAGACATTTTGTGTTGAAATCAGAATGTCCATGACTAATAGCTTTTAAATATAGATTTTTTAATTAATTAATTTTTTTATTACCTATATAGTGTACATTAATGGCCGTGCTAGGGAACCATGCATTTAGTTAATCCTGGGAGAAAGTATGTATGTTTATGTATAAATAGGCCTGTGAAAGGGTTCCACTATGTTTCTATAATAAAAAGAGTTATTTGCCTCCTTGCTGAGAAATGAGCGAGATGAGAGGGTCGATTCCCTGCGAGCGACTGGTTAGCTTAGCTTAGCATAAAGAAGGTGCTTATATTGTTACGTTACTGGAAGAGCAATCATCGCCCATCACAGACTAAATGTATTTTCACCTTTTCAGCATCTGGCTAGAATGACGGAAATCACCGTCTGAGGTGTTTTTAGCTGTCAGATTTAAATCCTTATCAAATGCTTCTTGGGTGAAAAGACACTTATTTATGAGATCAGATAGCTATTCGATCCACCCACGATGCATGAAGTGTACAAAGGCTTTCAGTGTCCAATCCATTTGCGACTACTGCACTTCACGTTCCCTGCTTTGTATTTTTTGTCTCACATTTCATAATTAAACCACTTTTTGGTGACTTCTGCAAGTAAGCCATGATAAGTTGTGCCTCGTGTCAGCACACTTTGGCATTAAGGTCAGAAACACACAACCTCTGCAAAAACAAAGCAATTCAAACAAACAGAAGGCCACCTGGAATATTTCATGTACTCTAATCCTGTTCTGCTTTATTTTGTACCTCGAGCTGACAGCATGGCAGGCCTGGTGAAAGCACTGGGCTTCTGTGGACAGTGGAAATGGCAGATTGGGTCAAGGTTGCTCCTCCACATGAACTCTGAACAACGAGGCAAACATCAGGGCCGACCCACGCAGTACAATAAATAAATTACAATATGGCTGTTTGGCCACAGATCTAACTCTAATCACTGAAGTCAGTCTGTATTTGACAGTGTCTCCAGATGGCAGCAGGCGAGGGGACATGGCCACATGACTGCATCTTTCTCTGCAGTCCACGCTGCGAGGAGGATGGCAGTATGGGAGCTGTCTGCAGTGACAGATTGCTGGAGATGAGGCCTGTCTAAATAAAGTTCAACTATCTGTAATGAACCTGAAGCCTTCGTGTGGAATACAGCGAATGTTCCTGATCACTGCAGCGAGTGCCACTTGTGCTGCTGAAGGTTAGATTCAAATGCTTGCAGAGATGTTTCATTTCATATGCGTAATCATAGCATGTCAGCAATGTCTCAACTGCTCTGTGTAAATTACGCTCACAGGGGGTCTGGGAGGAAATTGCTCCTTTGCATCTCCCAGTATATGATTTCACATTTTTCCAGCTCCTGAATTGATGAATTTGAGTCCTTTCTAGACCCTCCCACCCCCTGCCATTATTACAGTGAACTCGGCCAAGGAACAACATGGCTTGCAATGAAGTGTGTCATTTAAAGGACAGTCTCTATACCTTCAGAAAACAGGTCCTCCTGTGTGCTCCTTTGGCTGAAAGTGTCCTTTTTTTCATGGCGCTTGCTTCTGAATGATACTCAGTGTGTGTGTGAATTTCTTTTCTATCATTGATAACCCACAAGGCTACCCACATCTCACTGGATTTATTGCATTCATTTTGCAAGAAGATCATGAATTTTATGTCAAAGGAAATAACTGCTCTCTGTAGTAATAGAATACTATAGCACATACACAATTTCACTCCTCATTATTTTCACCAAATATGCCATAATAGAGCAACATAAAAATGGCTACAAACAAGATGTAAAACAAGATGGACTTACAAATTGTAATTCTTTGTGTTTACAATAGACAGCAAAAGGCCTTGGAACAGTGATGAGAGAGCCCCTGTTATGATAGAGAGGGAGCCATCTGGTGAAACATGGTCTGGAAAGAGCACAAGCAATCAGGACCTTGTTCTCAGCTGCTTTGGCAGAGCGGACGTAAAGGGTTTACATGGACACAGATCAGTCCGCCAGCCCGAAGGTGAGCATTACACAAGGCGCGGAGTGACAAGACGGAAACTGACACAGAAAACAGATGCTGACACAAACGCCAAGGCACGCAGCGGGAGAAGATCAATTGTGTCTTCTTGGCTTTCATCAAAGTTTGTCAGGAAAGAAAATGTGACTGTGCTTTCTCTCAGCCCCCAGAGATTTATTTGTAAATGTCACACTTGTCAAATCGTCAGCAACTGTGTCTCCCATAGATGCCACATTTTCCCTGGAACAGAGAAAACCAGCGGGTGCAAATGACAAAATAACCCGCTGGTATTCATTTTATTTTATTTTTGGATGTTTTTTGGTCATCTGCAGGCAAAGGGATCCTAAAATCTGAGTCCCTGCTGCGGTGTTTATTGCAAATGAAATCTCTAGAACCACCATCAATGCCACACAGATGTGTACAGATGTTAGAAGAACCTTTATGCTACACATCAGCAGACAAGCAGTATTCAGTCACCTCTCAACCACATCTTGGATTGTCTCTCATTAAAAATGTTTGCCTGGATGACACCGTTCTGTATTTAACCAGCTGTAACCATGTCATCTGTCCCAAGAATCTGTAAAAAAAAAAAAAAAAAAAAGCCTGTGACAGTTGTTTTTCTCTTGGGTCTTTTCGGTGAACAGTATTATAGAAAGATAAATGAGTTGTTTAAAAAAATCAGTCTTTTCAAATTATCTACCAGAATACATACATAAATGACATCTTTGTAAATTAGAAAGTAGATTTTATTTATCATCCAAAATCAGCTGAAGGTGTAAAAGAGAACTGCATCATCCTTCCCAATCATAATCAGTAAAAACAAAACAAAAACATTCGCTCTTTACTTCCCTAATCCCTAAAATTTCTGTAAAGAAAACAAAAACATTGTCAGTAAATCAGTTTTGTGAGTGTTACCGTATTTAGTATTATTTGAACTTTGGAAAAGAAAATCATTCTTGTGATGGGATCATACATTTTGTAGGCGAGTGTGAACAGGGTCTGTGCGCAGCGGGGGACCAGACATCTGGACTGATTCACCGTGCAAAGGCGTCAGAGTTCAGCCTTCATCTCCGCTTTGACAGACGACAATTTTAACCGCCCCATAACTCGTCTGCAATGTTACAGACAGAGCAGCTGTATTAATCATAAATCAGACAGTTCATTGTGGCTGTGACATAACTGCTTTTAACAAAGCTGCCTCAGACAGAAAGAACCGGAGAGCGACCAACAGATTTTTACTGCAGCAATCCATCACGTAACGTTTGTCTAATTAGTCGCGTTCAGGTTCTGCGACTGTAAATCAAACGTGCCTGTTAATCTGAAGTTACATTCTGCGACCACACTGGAGGGTCTTTGCCCATTTCGCACATCAGTCCCTCACATACAACATCTCTGAAGCTGTCAGTTTAATATTCTAGAAACACGGGAAAGTGATACTTCTCACAACTGCATTATGGCTGTGGGAAATGATGCAACACGTTATTATTACATTACTTCAAAATGACAACAATTGATCCCAGGGGAGCCCTATATTTTAAACAGTATTTGGTTCCAGCTCTCTGATGGGAGGGTTTTCTTTGTTCATGTTTTCATAAACTGATACCAAGAATTGAGTTCCTGGATTGTGGTCAAATGTTTTAAGGTGGTTCTTGATGTGTCTGTCCCCACTATCTCTCAAAAATCACCATGCCAGGTTTTACTCAAGTGGTTCGAAAAGGTTTTATGGCTGACAACAAAGGACATTCCACACATTGCTGTGATAATGTAGTATTATATGTTATAGTATATCATCATAATATTGTATTCATTGTATTTTGGTAATTTTTTTAAGCTGTGGAGCTGTTTCAGGATAAATACCTTTTTTCCTTCCCGCCATTATTTTCACAGTTTTCACAGTGCTAAAATAACATCAATAGTTCAGGTAGAAATAGCAAAAAATCCATTGAGATTTATAAGAGTTCAAGCTGTCTCTCTTATCACACAAACGCACAACTGAAGTTAAGTGGCAGCCAAAAATGTACTTGTTAAATGACACAAATAAATTCTAGCAAAACATGAAGAATTGTCAGGAAATCAAGCCAAAATGAGCAACTGCATTATGGGTAGGTTAAATGATGAAACAGATTATCATTACATTATAGCATTAATCCAGCTTCACAATAATAGATCCCAGGAGAGCTGTACCTAAGGTGAACTGCCGTATGTGTGACCCATCCAGCCATACTTACATTTCCCTTATTCAACTTTGATTTACTAACTGAAACTGGTCAAAATGTGGTAATGTAATCCACGTCACGGATCCCATGATGGATACTGATGGATGGCAGTGTCAAACTGTTAAATTAACACAATGAGTAATGGCAGTTTTGCCCTTCAACTTCGCCGTGCAGTTTGTCATTTGCGAGTGACTTCACCTGCCACCGCGTCAACATGACCACACGCGGTAACGCTGCGGTGTGTCTCTCAGAACACATGGCACGAGACCTTGTTTTTCCTGTCCACGTCCATCCATCACACGTCGAGCTGGGCGAGTCACGGCTTGCAGAAAGTAGCTGACCTTCACCTCACTTGAACCTGACCACCAAGAAGTGATAAATAGTGAGAATCATGATCACAGCACACACACTTCCTCCTCAGTGTCCACGAGTTGTTATGCCACTTGGATTCCAATTTCCAATCTGTGTTTGGCATAAAATGGCAACATGAGGCGATTGATGAATGCGGGGTTCATGTGGGCAGTGGCCTACTTGAATGTTAGTGTGTGACTGATGGCTGCATCCATCACTTCAATGTCATTATTCAAAAGAAATCAAACAACTATTGGGAAAAGTGGGTCAAAAGAAGGAGAAGTTGGTGAGTGGACTGGTTTAACGTATGGGCGCATTGCATCCGAGCATTTGAAGTTTAGCTTTGGCTCTCCACCCTGTGACAAATCACATCAGCACTGGAGTTAATGTCAGAGCAGTAACTAAATTAACATTATATGGGCGATGCCCACGAACACGAGACGGCAAAGGTGGAATTTACCTCAGGGTGCAGAAAGTTAACACATAATCCTGCATCGGAGGAATACCTGATGAAGACATGTTTATATGTATGAGGGTTGCTGCCACTTTTTATATCCCCCATGAAATGGTGCAGCAGATGGTCATAAAATTCACACGCCTACATGTTAATGTTTCGTGCTCGTGTGTGTGTTCATGCATGTGTGAGAGAGCCTTGCGTTGTTATGAGGGCATGTCTTGTCTGTCATATTATTTTCTTTTTTTTTTACAACAATGCCAAAAACTATAGTAATGACCTGAAATTTCTTTTTATAATCCTTCAGAGGATAATTTGAATTGTAACACTGTTGCCTAAAATACCAAAACAATACAAACATGCTGTATATGCAAACCAACTACAGTTAATGACTTTATTTACATGCACACATTTAATCATGTTCCTGGGAGAAATTAGGTTAAGGCAAGAAATCAGAAAAAGCATTTACATATTCTGCCATAACCTGGTTACTATAAAATTTCCCAACCTGGTGCTGTATTTTTGATGCTGAAATTGGCAAGTGACTCGGTGAAATACGACTCTGCAGACTAGAGATTTTTGGTCAGACTGTTTCCACCCACAAACAAATAAATAGCACCTGTTTAGTTTTGTTGATTTTAGTTTCAGTTTTAATTGGACTTTGGATGTAATCATTTTGAATCCAATGATAAATTATCTTTAATCTTTTTATCCCTCTGTGTTGCCGTGAGATCAATATTTAAGTCTGAACGTCTGAAATCTATGTCATGCACATTAACTCTTCTGGGAACGTCTTTAGAAATCTGATTTAGGTATCGGAAAGAAAACAATATCAATGTATAGATTATTTTCAATGAATAGTTCAATATTTGTGTTCTACAGTCACATGAGAAGATCAAAACAGCTCTCATAACTGAAAGCTAATAATACAGCCAGGAGGCCCCTAGCTCAGTTTAGCAGAAATACTAGGTCAAAACAGAACCTGCCTCTGTCCAGAGGCAAGAAAATCCAGGTGCCAGCACCTCTAAAGTTCACAGGAGGACAGAGCAAATGGGAGTTGTGCTTTACAGCAAGAAAGCTTACAAAAATACAGTGAATGTACAGATAGCAGCACAAAAAGAAGTAACTATGTTAGTATGAAAACTTACCACATTTATCACCGTCCTTTTAAACTACATGAACTACTTTTCCCCTCGCCATACTACAATGACTCCTGCTGAAGTTACCATGTGTCAGGACATGACAAACCAACCGAGGATTAAACTCTGCATCGGGTCCACTTGTTGGGCCCATGTGGGTAATTTTCACAGCTTGCTGTGTGCCCCTGCATGTAAGTGAGCCCTCACTGCTAGATGCTGCCCTAACCCATTCATAAACTGTCATGAACATATTCACCTTGAGCGCCTATTGTCCTCTTTTGTATTCCTCTACCGCTTCAACAATTGTGGCTAAACTCATCTCTCCTTACAGATACCTCTGTCTGTCTTGTGATAAAACGAGCTGCAGCAGAGAAATTCCACACTGTACCAGATCCAGGAAGCTGAGAAGTTAGTGGACACCATCATGTTCGGTCCAACATCCATTGATACAACCTGTGCCCGAGAGCCTGATGCCACACCCCTCCTCCAGTTATCACTCCAAATAAATCCTGGTCCAACCTAAAGCAGTGGCTCTTGTACACCTCCAAGCCACTATAACATCCAGCTGGAGAAAAGATACGACATCGTAAACCTCCATGACTTCTGGCTGGGGAGTCCCAAGCAACCCCGACCATCCAGGATGTCATTGTCCATGTCAGCTGCAGTGACATTCCCAATCAGACTGCTGACATCCTTTTAGGACTCAGGAATAAACTGATTTTTCTCTCCAGCCCATTCATTCACATTTTAGCTGCACATTTATCTTCCACAACTGGCTGAGTCCACCTGTGGAGTCCTCCATGTAGCCTTTATAGACTATTTTAATCTCTTCTGGAACTACCAGTTGTTTTATTTTAAAGACAATCTTAACCCCAGTTGAATGGGTACTTGTATTTTTACAGATAACTGATTGTATTCTACTTTTAATCTCACCAACCAGTGAATGCATACCTCACCCACATGTTTGACCACAACACTGGTCCAGCTTTGTCAGTCAGTCAAGAAATGCTGTGACGCCCCGGCTCTCCCATGTGCTCCCACATTGGACCTAGAGTAAGCCTGGTTGAAAACACACTTTGTCTTTCACTCTCTGCTCCTGTGTTTGACATCCCCATACTGATCATCCATGGTCCTGCTAAACATCAATGGCCTATTCATCATGCAAGTTGTTACATCCCTGAAAATGTAATAATCATAAAACCCAAACTCCAAATAAGCTCAAGGTTGCCATCTGTAAGTAAATCCTCTTGTGAATCTGGCCAGTTCTTATTTAATCCAAATGCCCTCAAATCCAGAGGTGGTCTGGGGTTAATGCATTTGAATATCAGAAGTCTGTATAACCCATTTAAATTAGAACACCTGAGAATTCTTGTTTCACAGCCTGACCCCAATACTCTGGTTCTGACAGAAACCTGGCTTAAACTGAGCATACATAACTCTGAAGTTGCCTTTCAGAAATATAGCTTGTACAGAAGAGACAGAGTTGGAAGGATGGTGTGATTAAATATGTCAGGTCATCCTTATCTTATTGTCACTGTACCCCAGTCAAACCTAAAATTAATTCAGTGATGGTTGGTGTTTATAGACCACTTCAGCTGTCTCTAATGCAGTCTATAAATAACTGAGTCACTTGACTTACTTGAATTTTTCAACGAAATAAACTAAATGTGTCTGTTGATTGTTGGATCCTTCAAAATCAACATTGATAGAACACTGTCCAACAGGGGAGATTAATTTACTGCTTCTGGAGTTTTTAGGCATTTGGCCCTTGTGACCACTGTCCTGTAGCCTGTATTAGAGGGGCTAGAAGGGAAAGAACAAGCTCTAGAATTGTTATCAAAAATGAATTTAAAGACCTTCAATGAATAGGCTTTTCTCAGTAACCACTGATATACACCGAAACTGTAACATACAAGCTTTAGAATTGGCTTAGACCATGACAACTAATTACTCTGCACTTGAATGCAATTATGTTCTAGATGTGTCTGTTGTTCTCCTGTTGTCTGTTTGTTTTCGTATGTATATATCGTCTGTTTTCAATTATAATAATATAATAATATTCTCAACATTGAAAATGAGGGCCTTCAGTTGGTTGGAGGAATAACATAATGACTTGTCCAAACTCTTGGTTGTCTCCAGATGGCCTTCAGAAACGAAACACAGATAAGAATTATGAGTGTAGAGCTGGCATCATACAACAAACCCTGCCAATCTCTGTGAAGAACAATATGCCAACATGGTTAAAGTACGAAGCCGTTTCATACTTAAGTACCAACAGTATTTTGTGAATTATGCTATACATAATTTTTGTGTGATAATGACTAGATCTGTCCAAACAGTACCTAAACAGCTAAATACAAACAAAAGTAATATAGAAGAGATGGTGGAGGCTCAATTTTCTGTCAAAATTCAAGTCATGGATTTAAATATTAAGAAACTGCATCAAATCAAAGAAAGTCTGCTTAGAGTGATCTGAAAAACATAGCAGAAATCATAGATTCCTGTTCTGCCAAGACCCCCTAAAAAGACACATTACCCCATTTTTTTTTATTTCTGTATAATGTGTCAAGTTATTGTGGGTTTGCAGTGATAGCCGGCACTATGTCCAAGCTCCTACACAAAGCAATACTGGAGACATCAGTGGTATTCAATTTACGCACACACAGTATGTTGCCTTAGAAGCACAGCAGCAGTCTATTTTCATTTAGACTACACTTGGACTAACTGCAACCCGGCATCTCAACGGCTTTGAAGCAATTGTTGACTCAAACTTTTCACTTTAGTGTCAACGACTCCGTGACCTCTACATAATCACTAGAACAGTGGATCCTCCTGTCTGTCAGAGAAAAATATTCTGCTGATGTTCTGACAAACCCACCAACCAAACCAGTGACACAGATGTAATCTGCTGAATATTTCCAAGGCACTTCAACAATTTACTACATAATAATCATTCCAGGTTATTGCATACCCAGAGCTATAAAGTCATCACGAGATCTTTGTGTTGAACATATGGTGCTTTGAACTGTGGTGTTGCCAAGCCACTGAAGCCATAAAATCATAATACATTAATTAATGGTGAAACTTTGACATCAATCACATTAAAAGCGTGCCTTTCACTTCCCAGAGAACACAAGTCATGAAGAGCTGGCTTCTGCAGTCATTATAATTGTACGGTAGGTGCATTTATGATCTGTTTATACATAACAAATGCAAAGAGCATGACTCAAGCATAATTGTATGCTTCGGCATTCTTTATCGTAATAGTCAGGTCTGGCCAAAATGCACTTTGAAACCCCCACACTACATGATGAGACCGCAGAGTGCATTATTAGAGTTGTAATGGCCAAGTTCTTTAATTTGTAAAAGATGACACCAAGAATTGTCTGACATTGATCTGAGGAAAGGATTCTGCATTATTTTTTTTGCTCCTTGTTCTGACTGAGCCCCTTTGTTTCTCCCTTTTCTGCACATGGTTTATAATCGCTGCCATCAGGTTGTTATCTCTGCTTTTGTTGCTAGCAGTGAGCCAGAACTGAGATGGGATTTTCTTTTAGTTTAAACGAATTATTTGCAGCTATTTATTTCTTATCCCCGTAGGCTATTGTTTCATAATGAATTGCAAAGGACAGTCTAGGTGTGTATTTGCTCAGTAAATAAACACTCATAAAAGACACAAAAAAGAAACAAGATGTTTTTCAAAGGGAAAAGAGCTTCTCGGCCTTCAGGCAGACAGGCTATGAGTGCATTTTACAATGGGTATTCATCATGCATGCCATTGTACTCAGCTTTCCAAACACATAATTAATGTGTGAGTGACATTTCTTGCTGTTTAATTAGTTAGCGCGCCAGTGGACAAGGCCAAAATATATTTCTTTCAACATTGGTTTCTATTACAGATAAAACTGAGGATATTTTTCTGACTCATACACCACTGACCTGCAGATTCTTTTCCATTAAGGTTTTTTTTCTTTCTTTTCTAAAAAAAAATTCTTAATCAAAGTAACTGTAAGCAGACTTGTACACCGAGCTGAATCAACATGGATGGAAGGAAAGACAAGATCACCTACAACTCTTTGCTTGCACTTTGAAAAGGACCTGCTGCAGGCACCAGCCTAAAAATCACAAAATGTAAAGAAGCAGATTCGAGTACAGCAGCCTCGCTTCAAGTGATGAAGAGATATGTTTGCCAGCTGCACTTACAAAGGTGCTTGAACCTTGACGCTTTCCGCCATGCAAGGTAAATGCAAAACCTTAAGTGTTTATCAAACACATAAAAATGGCTCAAAAGACAATGAGGGCTGATCTGCAAAAAGAATGTTTACGTGCTTTTCATGCTGACCAAGGTCACATTCATTCATCGAAAAACAGTCCCAAGGATAAATAGCAGTGGTGGAGGAGGGACTATTTTCCTCTACGTATGCAATTTGTATTCAACAACCTCTTCTTGACTAGAAAAGGTATTATCAACAAAATGCAATTAAAGTATCCAAAGTATGATTAGTTGTTATGTCACAGTATTACATTATTAGATTGTTAATGATTGATACATTCAAGTGTAAGCAGCATTTCAAAGTCTTTATATCGATTAAAGTTGTGAGGTAGGAGGAGCTGCTGGTTCTTTCTAACATTTTGTAAAATATTTAACATTTTTGGTACTCATTCAGGTATTAAAAACAACTGAAACTTTACAGAGAAATCACTCTGCTACAACTGATACCAATTTATTGGAACATTAAAAGCGGCTCCAACTACACACTTTGAGAACAACTGGTTTAATATTTAACAATGCATTGCATTTTATACATACAGTGTGTTTTTGTAACATTACTTGAGACACTGCAGCTCCTTGTGGAGCCACAAAGGCTTTACACAGCTTTTATCACATATGCACATCCCCTGGTCCGTGAACAGATATTTCTGTGCTAAACTGACACACTTTCTCTTTAATGTAAAATCTTGTGAATAGAGCTGTGAGAGGAATGTAGTGAAGTTAAAAAAGTACAACATTTCCCTCTGAAATGCAGGGAGTATAAGTAAAAAGTAGCATAAAACAGAATTATTCAAGTAAAGCACAAAAGTCTTCAAAAAATACAGTAAATGGACTTCGATCCTCACCACTGGTAAAGAGACTGTGGGTAATGTTATTCCCAAGACAGGCTGCTGTCAAATTTCTTGCTTCCAGGTATCTTTTGGCCAATGGAATAAACAGTTAATGAGATGAGAACTTGCAAGATATGAAGCCCAAATGATTACAGCTATGATCAATACTGCGGTGTGAGACACTGATTCCTTCCATCCCGAAGCTGAAACTGTCAATGGAAAAAGAAAACATTCCTCCTCTGAATTGCATTCACTTTATTTTCTCGCCGTTTTATGCTCCACAGCTCTCCATGTTGATTGCAAGGCTATAAGAAATATTTCGATGGGGTTGCTTTTCTTTCTTTTTTTTAATTTATTTATTTTTTATCTGCAAACTAAATCCAAGTGTGTGTTTATGTTTGCGTGACTGTATGTGTATACTTTTGTTTTTATGTGCGTGCCACAGGCATACATGCGTGTGCACAAAACATTTCTTTAATTTAGTTTAGTGAAGCGTGGGGACTCACGCGTTGCACCAGCGTTTCATTTCATACTCCCGTTTGTATTACACATTTGGAATACAGATGAGCTTCACTGCTTGATATTTTAGAACTAGCTGTTTGGCTTTGTCTTAATGAGGTATCAGTAAATGGGTTTCTATTATACCAAATACGGTGCTTAGAGGCAAGACACAGAAATATGTTGACACAGACCAGGAGGATAACCTTAATGAGCTCAGACTGGAGATCTCTCAATTTAGATATGCAGATAGAAATCTCGTCATTAGATGTGATGACTTGCAAAGTCCTGTGATAAGTGGACTCGCGCTTCCTCCAGGGCAGTGTTATTCTAACGTTAAACTGCTGCCTCTCAGTACTTACTTACACATAAAGCTCAGCGCTGAGAGCTGAGCTTTGACTGTCACATTCCTCTGAACTAATATTTGTTCTAATTCCCCGGCAGGAATTTCACTGCTTTGAAACACTGCGAGTGAGGCGACACCCACCTGCTCCTCATGATACTCTCACACCCTGATGTGCATGCATATTGAAAGTGCATGCAACGACACACACACATTACACACAAACACACTCACACGTTCCTCTCAGATGTATTCTCAGACTCAGGAGCTCCCGGGGATCTCGTTGAGAGGAATCGATGATGGCGTCTGCACCTCCTGACCTGCTCTCCGGGTCTCTGCCACCTTTCCTCCAGCCTCCAAGGCAAAAGAGGCAAAAAAAGAACACACCTCTTTTCACACCGCAGACATTTCTCTCTCTGAAAAAATGTCTGCGGCTTTATGCCACAAAAGTAACACACTTACAAGGGTGCCACCACCTTAAACAAAAGATTGAGCGTGAGGTGGAGATTTATCTAAAGTGAATCATTCATCAGGTTTCAGCACTGTGGGATGTTCCATGATGCCTGTGATGCTAAAGAGGGGTCTGTCAAGGTTAACAAATTGAGCTCATTTCTCCACGTGGGAACAAAGTTTGAAGAAAAACAATTAAAATACAGTGGCAGAAAACATACACGGGGGAAATACAAAGAAACTTGTGCAGGTGATATAAAAAGCCAGAGGGGCCCATGAAAGTGTCCCACTTCAAAACAAAAAAAAAAAAAAATCACTTTGATCCCTTTCTATTTATACCCTCACTCAGTTTCTACATTTTAATATGAAGTTTGTTCATCGTAATGATTAAAGCTGTCCGAATTAGAATCCTTTTGATCAGGGAGTTACTGTAAACAGGCCATCACATGATCTTCTGATGATTAAAAAATCGTTTCATGTGATAGTCTGCTTTAAAAAAAAAAACATTAAAAAAACACAAGAGCTTAATTCAGTTGAGATTGCAGTATTCCTCTCAAGAAGAGAAAAAAACAATATTTCTATGTTTTCAAATGAGACTCCTAATCCCTGAAGATAGTTGACGATTTCTCATTTCATTTCCACAAGTGCCACATTGGCAGTCCCACACCTGCAGCCCGATTACCTCAAAGACCAGGCTCTGATCTGTATGCTGCTCCCTGTTACATAAACATTAGCAGTAATAACGGACGACTGGCTGTCAAAGAGAGCACCGGTGAGGCCGACATTACGGCTGAGAGCGTAAATAAATCAAAATACTGTGACTCACTCCTTTAGAAGTATCAAGATGTGGTGGTGTATGCCCTTGGGAAGTCAGCAATCTCAGGTCAGTCATTAACGGCGCAGAGGCAGAGGAAGGTGCTTCTCCTCTTTTGATAAAAAGTGACTAATAACCTGGACTTCCTGTGGTAAAATTCAGTGCCACTTGATGCTGACGTGTCACCAGCGGCCTTGCAAACACTCATCGGTGGGCATCGTAATTCAAACAGGTTGGAGTGTCTGGACTGTTTGTGTGCTGGAGGACGTCAAACGCTGCCCCACGGTGAACCTGTTTATTAAAATACAAAGCAGACACAGTCCAGCTGATGTAGATCCAGACTCTGCTGCTTGGACTACTGTGACTCATTAGCCCAAACAAAGTGAGCGGCTCCAAACGGTAGGCGAGATAGGGGTCTCACACAGAACAGCCCTGCCTCCTACAAAATATGTTTGTGTACACTTCATTTGATTCGCCACATAGATTTAGGACTGAACCTAACTTCTGTCTCGATGATGGTGATTTTCTTTAACTGCACCGGACACACTGTGCTCTTTAGGTTTAGGCACCATCAGGACTTTGACACTGACATCTTCTTTTACATTTAACCTACAGCAAAAATCCCAGAGCAGAACTTTGACCGGCAGAGGAAATAGACGATCATTAAAATGCTGGTGGAAGATAAATAATATACAAATAAGATTAGGCACAGACCCAGCTGTGCTTACGCTGAAAATACCTTGGCTGATTGGTTATATATGACATAACATAATAAAGCCTCGACATGTGTTGCTATAAAACTTGAATCAAGTTTAAAACCA
The DNA here is from genome assembly GCA_028564955.1 of Terapon puta. NCBI lineage: Eukaryota > Metazoa > Chordata > Actinopteri > Centrarchiformes > Terapontidae > Terapon > Terapon puta. Next base: position 16,991,252 of record JAOXYL010000071.1, read on the forward strand.
TGGTCTCGCTGCCACTTTAGGGACTTTCCTGTTCACACTGGATCAGGGATCACAAACCTAGTTCACATGTTTGACAACTAATTTCTGCTCTTTCTACAAAAAAATGTAGTAACTTATATTTACTGTGAGAGAGAACGCTGACCCTTTTCTTACAGTACAGTACAACACCATATTAAAAACACGTTGATCCTTTTATATGACATTTATGCTTCTTCATAAAATTGTGCAATTTAAATAAAGCAGAGCAAGTGGAGGTGTTGATGTCTACTGAGGTATGTAAACTATCTCCATGAGCAGGTGTTAAACGTGCCTCTCTCTCTCTCTCTCTCTCTCTCTCCCTCTCTCTGTCTTCTTTTATCCTTGCCTTGAACTGTTACCACGAGCAAAACCTAATTTCAAAACTAATCCTTAATCCAAAGTCCTAATCCTCAACTACCAACTGAACCGGGCGAAGCGAGGACCGGCCAAAATGACCTCACATCCTGAAAAAGTCTAAAGCTCCAAATGACACTCACGAGCAAAACAAAACCAACGCACAAACACACACACATACATACAAACATCACACGGACTGTTTCTCTCACTCTCCTTTCTTGATCTCTTTTCCAGGCAGGGGATTGGACAAACTTCATCCACTGGACAGCATAATCTCACACCCGCTGTCTCCGACGCACTACAAATTTAGTACATGAAAGCGCGGGTGCTGTGTGGCGCAAAAGTTGTCACGACACACATACAACAGCAGTTGAGGAGGTTAACGAGGACCAGTGGCTCTTCCACAGGTGACAAAGAGGGAGAGGCTGTGATTTCCATATAAGGAGAGGCTGTGCTGCAGACACCGGGTGGAAAAAAACACAGTGCACAGATGTGTTAATAGTATCTGGAAAATGAAGCGGGAGCATTAACAAAAATTTTGCTTCCTCCTCAAACAAGTTGCAGAAAGGTTCAAGAGGCTGGGGCAGAGATTAACAGATAAGTAGACAGACAGATATAACCAGAGACAGGGAATGGCAGGCGAAGAGCACATGAAAAGAGCAAAGACTTAAACATTCAAGTAAGAGGCTTAGTTTTAGTCAAAGGACTCTTTTTAGTGTCCTTTGGTTCTTTATGAAAGCTGACAGGGCAGATTATCCTGACAGCAAGCGGGTCAGAGCGAATGTCACATCTGTCTTTGAGCACAAAACCCAACAATTGCTCACATCAATAACACGGCACATTGTGGCATAACTCATTGCCAAATATAAAATGTTATATAATGTCCTGGTGAAAACGTGTCCCACTTTTTGTTCTGAGAAAGGGGCCCTGTGTTGTAGAGGGAACACAGGTGGGATGAAATACAAACAAGACTATAAGTCTGCAGCTGTGCCAGCAGCTCAGTGAGGCTGTACTGAAGCACAGCAGGGTTTTCAGCTAAATACTAATATGAGTGTGTGAGAATGTTCATAGTGTCAATCTAACATATTGATGTTTAGCAGGTTAGCTTAGTAACTTCACCAACCTTGTTTAGTGTAAAAAGAGGAGTATATAGTGTTAAGGGATCAAGACCCACTTTCCTTAAAATAAACTGGAAAAAGTAAATTAGGTCACACAGTGTTGCATGTTGGGACAGGGGTCCCATCTTCAGAGCACCCCACTGGATGAAAATGAATTTCACTGAATGCCAAGCATCAATGTTGACAAAAGAACAGAAATGAACTAAAGCTGAACTAAAGGCTAAATTCAACGCTATTTACATGCAAAACTGATTAGTTAAAAATTATGAGGCACATTATGAAAAGAGTTGGTTTATAAATTCCCTTCGATGGTGTCAGTGACACCCTGAATGATCTTTTAGAAACAAAGAGTGTTACTCAGAGCCAAATCGACAGCTAAAGCTGAAGGCTTGAAAATTAACATGGTCACTGTCTGTCTGTCCTTTGGTTATCTCAACAGCAATTAATCCAACTGACTTTGCATTTGGCGGGTGTATTGCTCAGGACCCAAAGAAATGCAGTGCAGTGTGAACCTAAGTGCAACACGTTTTGCTCCTGCTTTTTTAAATCAATTTCAAGTTATTTCAAATATATTGTTCAGTAATTTCAGTAACGTGAAGATAAAAAGTACATTCAATGATCCTTCTACTCCATTTAGTATCTTTGACAATACCAACGCAACACAACATCATTAAAATCACCCAGAGAGGTTATAAAAACCCTGATTGGAGAAAAATGGTTTATCTGTCTCTTTTGACCAGGAGATACATAATAAGTCTGACCTTGCTGGTGGAGTACATCATTATATATTCTTTTGGTGTAATGAGCCTGTGGGTCTCTTCTGCAGAGGAGTTTTTGGCAACTGAATTTCCTATCTCAAGCAAATTAGTAACACAACTTAATCTAATGAGAACAGAAGGTCACACTTTGTTTCAGAAAACTGCCACCTGTACAGTTTGAAAAAGTTTGGAGGTGCTCAGGAGAGCCAGCACGCTGGTTTATTTGGAAATGGAGCAACAGGTTTCTGAATGTGTACACAGCTTTGCCCACAGCGAGGATGGATATATTGGCAATTGTTTGGATTAGACGTGATGTGATGTATTTAAATGACACTGCCCTGGAAAAATGCTCATGATGTTTTCTTTTCACGTGTTAATGCGCCACTGACCGAGCAATCATTACATATTCACTAAAGCTCTGCAAAGCTGAGGCGCACAGAAATACATTATGAGCAATTATGATGCATTAGGAGCATCGCAAGGCTGTCAGAGAGCGCACTCGTAACATTCATCTTATATAATAATCAAATGATGACTTTGTTCTCCCACATGACCGAGATGACTTTAATAGTCCATCAAACAATCCTCAGTGGATCTTTTTTTTCTGTCTCTAAGTGACTGGCTGTGTGACTGAAGCATCTGATGGGCTCAACCCTGAATCTGAGGCCAACTGTGTCGATCAATGGATCAGCCCAGCATGGGAAGTGCATGTTCATTAGCACAGCTGGGAAAGTAATGATTTGAAATGCTTCAAAGTAACATGAAAACAACAACATTTTATTGACTGTGACAAGGACCCAGCTAAATAGTTCATAACATTTATTTCAGTAAATATGTTAAAATACTATGCTGGGAGTTTTGTTTTTTTTTTCTTTTTTGCTCGTTAAGTTTTGTTTAGTTTTGTGTGGTAGTTAGTTGCTTTTTTTTTTTTTTTAGCTTATTTAATGATCACAGCTTACCATTTTCCAGGTCCTGCAGCAAATTTTTTACCTCCTCCAAGGCAGCTGCCTGATTCCATTTTTTTTACTGTGGTATAAATATCAACTTGCAGAGACTTGTAACTTGCTTCAGATCGATAATCCATCACTCAGCGCATCATGCTTTTCTTTTTGTTTTTTTCAAGGTTAGGTCAGTGTTGTAACGTGGCACAGACATTTTGAATCAAGCCACACTTACAGCTATATTATCTCGTGATGTTGAGGCAGACTAAACAAATTTCAGGGGAACTTTAAAATGAAAGTGTGCAGTGTGTAAACCACATTCCATAATACAGCATTTCTGCAACTTTCCAAATGCCTTTCTCAAAGTGGAAAGCATCTTACTTCAAGTTTCTATAGCAACCAGATGTACTCTATGGAGCAATCTGTATGAAGTAGATAATCGACATACCCCAAACATTTTCTGAGATGAAATTCCCCAGTAAAGAAAGTGGATACGCAGAAAGACACAAGATAATGGATTCCTCTGAAATAGGAAATTAATACATTTAATTCATTTATATGATATATTTTATTTAACATGATTACTGTGTGCCACCAAAAATTGAGACCCCCGCTCTGCAGTTTTAAAGCTTTAACATGTCCTTCAGCTCATTGTTTCTATCTTATTGCTCGCATCTCCCCTGTTTGCGTTTGCTGTTGCTGCTCTCATCAATATTTCCAGCTGCATCAAGCAAAAACGGTCGCCTTTGTCAATTAAAATTAGCACAACCTGTCCTTTAGCAAAACTGCAATGAGACATGATTCAGAAAAGGAGAGACCTGTGTACTTGACTGTAGCAGCTGAAGAAGACTTACTATGTAAAGTTACTGTTATCAAGGACATTTTATCTACTCTTCTATCTTGACTGAAGCTGGAGTCAGAGAAGAGAGAGAGTGAGAGTGAAAGGAGCTGAATTTGTGTTAACTGATTAACATCATCAATCGCTGGTTCCCATCAGTGCCCCAGTGCTGAAAAGGAATAATCTCAGTCTGAGAAGAAATGGGTGGGGGGTTATTTGTTGCTTTGTAACTCTAGACTAGTGCTGTATTTCTTTGAAGATTTCAACCTTAATATGAGTCTGACTGGATGGTAACTGGATGGGTTATAAAGAAAAGAGTATTAATATATACTTTCAATCTGGTGCTATTTTAAAGCATTGCAGAAATTCGAATGAGATATGCCAATTGGTGGATGACGAGGATGTGGCTGTTTTGTGTGTGTCCTCAACAAAATGTGACATTTTCAAAACTTCTGTCATAAAATATCCTCTTATCAACTTGTGCAAGGCAGCATACAGTTATCCGTTCAGAAAACTTATCACACTGGCAAATTACTTTGCATTCATTCAGTCCAAACTTAGTTTCAGTTATATAACGAAGGAGGAAAAGAAGAATTGAATGGCTGTTTAAAGAACTTTTAATGATTCTTTAAATGCAGTAAAATTACCAACCAACATCCCAGTAATGATCACATTAAAAGGAATATAAGGAAAAGGAAAAAAAGCACTTCTATGAACACAAAAGTGACTTGAAGTTAGTGTATTGTCCTCTTGAACTCTGGCGACTGCATGGTCGTCCCAGTGAGAGAGCTTAATTTACATAATGTCAAAGTGTTTCTTTTTATTCGTGTCCCTGCCAAACCTCGTGCTATTACAGCATTAAATTCTTGCACAGCAACTCTAACTGTAACTTGTCTGCTAGTTTAATTGAACTTAAAAGTCTGCCAGTAATTTAAAGCTCACACATTAGAAAAGCTTATATTTGCATAAATTATTTATATTCCCTTAAACAAAAGGTAAACCAACATCAAAAAATAAAAGATAAAAAGATGTAAAAGGAATATTTTTTCCAGTCTCTGTGCTAAATAAAGTAAGTTGCTGGATATGGCTTAATATTTTATTACTGAACAGACAGATGACTGTAATTCTCCCCTAACCCTTGGTAAAGATAATAAGTGTATTCTTAAAATTATCAAAACTAACTCTTCTTTCAATGTATTAAGTGTTTTTATGGAGCTCTATTCCTATCTTTATTCAAGAGAGTGGCCTTTGAATTTAAGAGCTTATTGATTTTCAGTTAGTATTTTGTAATGCCTTCCCTCAAAACCTTGCCACCGCACTCACACAGAGCCTGGTTGTTCTTACATTTGCAGTACATCTGCTCAAACTGTATGTTCACTCTCAGATATCTCGCAGATTTCCTGCACTCCAGCCTCTGCCCCTCTCCTCGCTCTGATAGGCAGAGTGCTGACCAATGAAAATGATCCCTTCCTCATTGTGCACCTCATTTCTCAGAGCGGTTTCTATTTAAATGACTTCCTTCTTATTTGAGGTTCTTGACTCTGGTGATCCATCTTGACCTGTGATCTTCTCAGTCATAAACCACATGAAGACCACAGGTGACTTAACGGCCACTATTATCAAACCTTTGAATTTTAAAACTTTATTCAGCGGCAGGTTTTTTAGCCCTATACAGAAGAAACATATGCTTAAAAATACTATTGAGGCTTTACGAGGTGATACCACTTTATAGTCCTCATCAGCAATAGACTGAACTCTAACACTCAATAAATTACCCAACAAGGCCTTGAAGTGCATTTGTATGTGCACTGTCATTGAAAAGCACCAATCATCTTCGAGAGCATTCATTAGCAGTCCTATCATGAGGCAATTTAAATGGTGAATGGATTGCATTTATACAGTGCTTTTCTACCGCATCGAACAAAGCGCTTCACAGTGGTGCTTCTCATTTAACCATTCACACACACACACACACACAAACTCATGCACTGACGTCGCCATACAAGGGCGAGCCTGCCCAATCAAGAGCAATTCAGGATTTGGTGTCTTGCTCAAGGATGCTTTGACTAATAGACAGGAGGTCGAACCACCAGCCTGGGGACTAATGGACGACCCGCTCTACCTCCTGAGCCACTGCCACCCCGCCTTCTCCACTAATAATGGATAGGGAAGCGGGTTTGTGCGGCGTTACTGTTGAGTTACCTTTTCCGTGCACAGATGTTCCTGTCCTGTTGTGTGACAGGCTTTCAGTATTCTAGGTCAGTCCCCCAATGCTCTAGTGTGACTCAAGAATGAAAGGGCATGTACAGGGAAGAAGCAAAAATAGCAGCTGGGCCACAGAAGCCAAAGCTTTGACAAAGCCTCGGACATGTGTGTTCCCTGACCTGAATAACCAAGAGAGCTGCGGAGCGCTCGACCAGGTAGACCCCAGACCTGCCGGGAAAATATCGCTATTTTTCCTCTCACATCCATCTGCACTTTTCATTTGTTTTGTTTTTTTTTTTTTTTTTTACTCCCCCGACTTAGAGCGAGAGAAACGGCAGAGCTGACACGCTATTTTGTCCGCTCGCTGATTTACTAAAAAAACGGAAGGCTGTACGGGAGAACAAGCCTAAATTCATTTATTTTAATAAATCTCAGCGTTGAGATCATGTTTAATGTGCTGAAACGATTGCTAATGTGCCTCGGCCCCCTCACACACACACACACACACACACACACACAGGGACATGAAAGCGTGGGGGCATTTTGCTGTTCCGTTTCCAAACATCTTTTCTGCAGTGCCTGTCCAATTACTCACACTAGAGAGGTTTCGGTCCAATCGCTGTCTTCACTCCAGGGTTAAATGGAATTAGCAAAGCCGAGACCTCATCATCATCCGTTCCATTTTGTTCGCGCTCTCACATTCACCACCTGCCAAGTTACTTCGCCTCTCCATTTTGGAGAGACTTTCAAAGAACAATGGGCACAGAGCAGCCACTGTGGCCATGATCTGTTTTACACTGTGCTCATCAACTACAATTCATTCTTTCACAATAAAAGGTGCAGAAGAAGTAATTACTCTGTAAAACACATTCGTAGTCGGGGGGGAGCGGCTGCAGCGTGTTATCAGTTGAAACAGAAAGAAGTGTTCGGAACTCTTTGAGAGATGCCAGACCTCTTGAGAAAAATTAGTCATTTTTCGGTCGTTTCAGCCGAGACGCTGTCAGCCCTCACACGCAGACAGTCACAGGCACACGAGTCCCGCTTCATGCCAAAGCCTTCATGTCACGCAAGGTGCCGCCGAACCTCCCTTTTCTCCTCACTTCCCAATGTGGGAGGAAATCACAATGTCACTCCTGACTTGTGATTACTTTGGCACACTGCACGTTACCGAGCTCAAGGCATTTGTGTTCGGGCGCGTTAACACCGCTGCCATGTCAGGCCCTTTCACATCATCTTCCCGGACAATTCTGAGTCTCTCCGCCCTTTTTTCCTCATCTGCTGGAAGAGGTTGATTCGGCGGAGGGCTGCGGAGCAAATCATCAAAATCGGCTGCATTCGTCCTAAAGCTCAGCAGGCGGCCGCGGAGCGACGAGGGAGGGGAAGAGAATGAGTTAAACAAGACATGACAGAGAATTCAAATAGAGAGACGGGAGAAAAGAGAGCTGACGGAGAGAAGAGGAGGAGAGGCTGCTGGTTGGGGTGGTGGAAGGGAAGTTGGGGATGTGAAACTAGGATAGAGAGAGCGAGAGGAAGGCAAAGGCGCGTGGAAGGAAGAGAGAAAGACACAGGCGGGAGGGGGTGGAGGGGGACTGGAACTTTTCAATTACAGCACACACAGACAACAAAGACCCAGATTTCAAGAGACTATAACAGTCTGCAGCCCGGAGGGAAAAGCTCATTTAGCCTCCTTCATTTCTCCCATCCTTTCTCCACACAAATTACAAGTTGGAATATTTAATGCGTTCCTTTTGTTGCACAAGCAAACACAGGCGTCCCCATCATTACAGACGTCCCAAATGCCAAGATCAGCTACCTGGGGAGGCGCATCCTCCTGCTGGATGATCACAAGAAAAAAAAAACCACTGCCCCCTGCTTTAAATTTCAAAGTGTTCCAGCTGATTGAGACTGTCTGTCTGCAGCACTGACGGCGACTCCGGCTTCTCCGGCTTTGTCGGCGTGACCTCGGCGCTTTTGAATTGACTGTCTTAATTTAAGTTTGAGAAAAAGACAGGAGGAAAAAAAAAGAAAGAAAGAAAAAAAAAAACATCCCCTGGCAGCCTGAAGGGGCCTGGCCAAACAACATTAAAGCAAAATGGGAATCAGTGGAAGCAGCCTATTGATTCGGCAGCATCGTGGGTAACAGACACTGTCCTCGCAGCCCATTTAACACGAGGGGGGACCTTTTGTCAATCAGGTTTTCGATGTGAATGACGAGCGTAATGACAAGGCAGAGTTGAAAGAGCGAGACAAAGGGACTCTTCTGGCAAACATGAAGTATAATTGCGCCCACATCAAACAATTTCTTGCTTTGGATTCTTTTTTTTTCACCCCCCATTATTGTGCCCCCAAAAGAGCAGACACAAGACTCTAATTAGAGATCGGCCTCCTGTACCTGTCGACCCCCACCCACCCCACACACACACACACACACTATACATCCCTGCTATATATAATTCTGAGGCTTGTGGCAGCTAACTTTACTCTAACATAGTTCAGCTTTCACGTGTCTGAAAGATTTGTCGACTGTGTGTCGAGCCGTTGTGATGTTGCTGGCAGGGAGACAGGGAGGGGGAAAGAAACCCACATCTGCATCAGCGCTTGAGAGAAACACCATTAGCAAGGGGAACTCACAATGAGATGTTTTGAGCACCGGCAGTCGATTATTTACATGTTACAGGTCAAGTAATTATGAATCTAAGCCTGCTTTTTTACTTGGAGAAACCTTTTTTTTCTCCACCTCCTCCTCCATGCAAAGGAAGATGCTGGGAGGTGACAAAAAAAAAGAGTGCACTCCTGAACTTGAAGCACATCACCCTAGAAACCTGCTCCCTGGTAATGGCCTGCAATTACTCTTCGCTGGTGAAAATCCAGCAGCGCGCATGCCATCATGGGAGAGGTCGAGGTGGGGCCACTTAGTCATGCAAGCTGCAGGCTGTGGCACAGGACAATGCAAAAAAAAAAAAAAAAAAAGATTTTAAAAAAAAGAGAGAGAGAAAAACATAATTAGCCTATTATCAAGCTCCTTTTTAGCACTTTTAATGCGCAGCGTTCACGGAGGGAGGGACGCGCCGCGATGGCAAATAATGAGGGTGAATTATGTAAAAAGGTGACGGTGAGTGATGGAGGCAGACCTGACGCGACATCACCGCCGTCCCCCAAACTTGGATCCACTCAGACTGCGTGCATCACCCTCATCGTGATCGCCCTCTCTCTCTTTCTCTCTCTCTCTCTCTCACTTGTAGGGGGGGGGGAGAAATAAATAAATAAAGAAAAAAAACTGAGGGAAGAAAAGCGCTCTGTGTGGAAGCAGGCGCTCATTCATCCGCCGGCTCCCGCTGCAGAGAGAGAGAGAGAGAGAGAGAGAGAGAGAGAGAGAGAGAGCAGCGTCTCTTCACCGCTCGGAGGGATGAGAGAAACTTTACGGAGCACACGATGAAGGGATCCCCGCGCAGGAAGGAGGGAGCCGCCGACCCCAGACCTCTGGAGATACCTGCGACCGAGCGGACCCCCCCACAGTGAACTCTGCACCCTGCGCGCGCGTGTGTGCGTGCGTGCGTGTGTGTGTGTGTGCGTGCGTGCGTGCGTGCGTATCGGATGAGCGGGGGTCGTCTCCAGAAATAAAGTTGCGCGCGTTAGAGTTGGAGGCGCGCTCGAAATAAAGAGGGAGAGAGAGAGAGAGAGAGAGAGAGAGAGAGAGAGGACTCATCGTGAATTCATGAGTTTGTCCGCGCCGCTGAACCGGACAGGTTTTATTCTCAAGGTCGGAGGAGTTCACTTGTTCCCGAGAGCGCGTCGTTTGGCGAGATCAGGTACGCGTCTCTTTTCTTTTTTTTTTTTTTTTTTTGCAACATCCGATCGTGCAGTTTCTCCCCCTCCGCGGCGCTGCGCCTGAGAGGAGCGAGCCCAAAGTGTCAAAGTGTTAACGCCGCCCGCTCTGTCCTCCTCCCAGTTCCGGAGAGAATGAGGAGTCGCTGGGTGAAGCATGAGCTGCCAGAGGATCAGTCATAAGCGGCTGTCTCTGCTATGGGAGGGGGCGGCTCTCGGCCTCTGGCTCTGCTGCTGCTGGACCCCCGGGGCCGCCGCCGGTGGAGCCGCAGCCGCAGCCGGACCCGGCGACGGCGCGCAGGGCTCCCTGGGATGGCTGCTGTCGGATAAAGGGCCCTTCCACCTGTCCCTGGAGTTCACGGAGGCTGCGGAGAGGTACCAGCAGGGCTTCAGCACCAGATACAAGATCTACAGGTGAGAGGGAGCCCTGGATGAACTGTGTGTGACTATGTGTGTGACTATGTGTGTGTGTGTGTGTGAGCTTCAGGTCTGGGCTTGGAAGTGTGTTTGCAGGGTTTCATTTCACCCAACATGCCACTGGATAATTTCACTGATGAGCACTTTGAGCTTGAGAGGAACTAATCAGTGGGAGCAGCTGCTGTAGTGTTTGGGATGAAAAAGCTGCACGCTCTCAGGATCGCCCTCACAGGTATCACACCTGCACCGAATTAGTTGCGAGCTGATGAGCAAAGCTGAAGAAGTGCTGCGGCCGTGCAAAGTGTGGCCCCCGTCCCTCCGCGGCCTCCAGCCTCCTGCCTCCAAACTGATCAGTCAGGCCTGGGCAGCCCCGAGTCTTTCTTTGCTTTTTTTTTGTCTCAGGGTTTGACATTTGATAATTCTGTTATTGCTGATGTTTCAAAATGACCCTTGCAGAGGGACTTAATCCCCCACACACCAGCGTGCGGAGACTTCCATCCTGTGGGTGACTTCCTGCAGTGTCCCTGAGCTGCACTTTGCTGCTGTTGTCCTTTTTCCCCTTCAATATTCTTCACAAGCATCCTTAAGACTCGCAGTTTACTGCATTTCTGCTTTGCTGCAACTCTCGGCTCTTCAATATTTCAATTGACACATACCTCTCCTACATCTATTCATTTCTGAGTTGCACACATGCAGCGAAATGGGTCTGAATCAGACACATTGGTAGAACCATGCATGTTTTATTCTCGTTAGGTCGGCACTTGTTTATTGGTGCAGTTTTCTTTATGCTCAGCATTTACTGTAGGTGACTTATCAATGCCTCAGGCCCAAGACTGTGTTTCCCCTCTCTGCTGGACATTGCCAAGTCTTTACCAAAGTCAGAAAATACTTTATGGTCTGCATCTGTAGGGGCATGAATCAATTGGTCCATTATCTCCTCTCAGGAATCTTTTAGGCTGTGGTGTTTATCTCTTAGTGACACCTGCGTTTTTTTTTTTTTTTCAATGGGCCTGCTTCATAAATGTCCCAATAACCCCTGAGGCTCGAGGTTTCTTTTTCGTTTTTTTCCCCCCAAAACCCTCTCCATAATCGGTGAAAATCATTGGGGGTGACAAAGGAGCGGACAGCTTGAACTGTATTGAAGGCAGCTGCCATCTGTATTGGCTGGCTGACATCTCACCACTGGCAGGTCTTTTGCCCTGAAGCAGTCCATCATCCTGCAACCTGTAAGATGCCCGCTTCCATTTCTCACCCAAAGGCGGTTTTAAGGATTGGGGATTAAGGATTTTAAGGATGACTCCAAAATGACACTTGATCAAGGTTAAGAAGAAAAAAAAAAGCTCAAACAAGATGATAAGTGACAGGAGAGTTCATTTGAAGCAGTTTCCTGTCCCCGTGTTGGCCTGTTATTGAATTTCTTTTGGAGATGATGTCAGGAAAAGAATACGTTGTGAAAACAATGAGGTTATTTTTTCTTAGAAATATATCATAACTATAACTGTATAACTACACTACCGTCGCCTATACTGCTGTATTTTTTTTTATATTTGCCCTTCAATAGCCTGTGGGCCAAAACTGTTATTCCACTCCTCCGTGCTCTCTAATAACTCAAACAGCACCATGAACGTCACGTGCCTGTCAGTCATGATCCACATGTGAATAAGCTGCTGCCTATGTGTGATCCTTTTATTGTTTTTTTTTTCATCCTTTTGTTTTCATCATTATCGATTGCTTACAGTACATACAGTAGGCCTCGGTGTGTGTACGCCTCGTGTGTGTGCAGGCTGATGGAATAGCTGCAGGCTAAACCCTGGGACTCGATCCACAACGCCCATCTGTCCACCAGGGACGGACACTCAGCCTGTCCCCTCGTTATGATGATTGGCTGTAATGACACACTCCACACCGTCCCGGCTCCTCAATTATTTCGTTTTTCCTCATGGTAGCTATTTGATTGCCTCCCAGACGGAGCGGGAGGTACGCAGAAAAGCAGGCAACACTGTGGGAGAGGTGGACGTTAATTGATGCTATGGAGGGAAGGAGGATCGGCGAGAGAGTAGCAGCCGTTCCTCTTTGCAGCTCTGAGAGTAGCTGGAGTTCAGCTCGGCTCGTGTCCAAAGGGCACGAGAGAGCAAATGACGGCTGACGATGTGGGACTTATTTTGGTTTCGATGTTTTTCCGTTGGGAGTCACAGCGTTGCATCGAAATGAGTTCTGTTTTACCCGTGCAGGGTTTATTTAAAGCTGTGACAGGCTTGCTCAGACAACAGTAAGCCCTATAACTGAGATCCCCAATGGAGGGGTACGGGGGGGGACATCGCAGCTCAGCTCATCAGGAAAAGCAGAAATTATGATTTGGCTGAAAAAATACACACTCGCATATTTGTCTTGAGGAGAAAGATACACACACAAAATAGGACCACTGAAATGGCGTCATGCTGATCTTTAGTATATTTACTGTCTCAGTTCCCGATAACCTTTCAGCTGTGCAGGACAGGCTGATTGCGCAGGAAATGTTTCCAGCCAAGCTGAGAAAGTTTTAACACCTGAATACCACTAGTCTCATTTAAATTGCTCAGTTGACATTTTCAGAAATGTGCTTTTTTGCTTTCTTGGTAGAGTTAGTTCTCATACTCATACTCAGTAAATATGAAGTTATACAAGCAGTAACCAGTTAGTTTAGATTACTGTTTGCACAAAGACTGACGCCCAGAAGAAACAGCTAGCTAGACTCTTTCCAAAGATAACAAAATCTGTCTCCCAGCACGTCTAAAGCTTTATTTCACACATTATATAAGGTTTGTTTAATCCATACAAAAATCTGTAAATGCTGTATAATAAACTGTCTGCTGAGAGTAGCTCCATATTTACAGACAGTCTTAAACCAATCAAACCAACAATTCCTCAAAGGATATTCCTCAGAAAAATATCTAATTAGTGAATGAAATGAATAATAACTAATGAATTGATTAATCTGATCTAATCCAATCATCTAAACACTGATATAAAAACTCTTCCAGAACAGCGTTTCTTTGCAACAAATAAATTAGCTAATTTGTTTTTTAAAATTGTAAAAGATAGGGTTAAAATGAAAGCTATGGCTGTAAAAAGGAAAACTTGACTGAACACACTGATAAGCAAGGTCACATCAACTTCTGTGAAATAATTGTTGCAGCAAAGCTTTTATACTTTTTATACTTTTATCTTCTCACACCTTTACTGTTGAGGGACATTCTGTTTCTTGTTATTCCCAGATATAATGTGTTGAACATTGATAAATAACAAACCACA
>JAOXYL010000071.1:17066862-17084822 GCA_028564955.1 Terapon puta
CATCGGCTCGTCTCTTTGGCGCTGTCAGCTGCGGCGCTCGGGAGGGAAAACTCGCTTCGTGCTTGCGAGGAGTTAATTGGTTTGAATTGAACGGGTATTACATATAATTACATGGTTACCTGAGAGCGTGGAGATTAGCTTTGTTATTTCTTCATTTAATTCCACCCCGAACAAAGCAGCTGTAGTTCATTTGTCCGCATCTGACACGCAGTCCCTCCCTCTCCTCTGTGTAATTTGAAGGCCAGGTGTCCTTCACAGCCAAGTATGAACGTCCAGAGAGTTCACCGTATTTATCTTACACCTCAAACAGAACAGAAAAGTCGTGTCCTGCACGGTTGCTCTTCCCACAGCAGCACTGTGTGAGTCATAATTCCTATATGGTCGTCCAGTGAGTCTACTTATCCACTCACAGAATTGCACTGATTGGATCCCCATTAAAACATCATTTTCACAATTAGACTCAGTGATGCTGCTCTCTATTCTGTATTAAACCAGAGCTTTCTGTGCAATACGTTTATTGGTCTTGTGTTGTGGAGCCTCAATCAAAATGCTTCTTCAAAATCCTCATTCAAAGTGTAACTCATATTTAACTCATATTTATTTAGTCAAAGTCTAAGTCCAACTTGTGATTAATATGTTTATGGTAACAGTCGATCAAACGGCCATGCGTACGTGACCCTTTGCGGTTCCCCTTCAAGATATTTCCGTCTTCTGCTTGTACAATGGCCACAGAAGATGATCTAAAGGTCGGACACACCGGTAAATGTCAGGCTTTGGTTTCAGCCCCTCAAAATCAAACACCCAGCCCTGCTTTTTTCTGTGCTCCTCTCACAGTTCACCTGTGGAAATCACAAAAACAGGCCGCAGCACAAAATCTTCAATCAACGACAGCCTCAACAGAGCACCCGCGGCGTCTTTATTGATCTTCCTCTGCTGTGAAATACTACTCCCTCTTTCATTTTTGTTTATTTATACACCGTGACATGCCTGATATTGCACTGATCTCCCTCCCTCTACCTCATGAAAAGCTTACTACACCTTCCTCTGTCCACCTGCACTGCACGTACCATGAAGAAACCCAATTTCGGGTAAAAAATATTTTTGGAATTTTGTAGAAATCAGATCACTTATTAAAAGAACAATGAGGCTTCAGGAAAAGTGTCGGCTGGAGGATCTTGTCGGCTGGAAGCTCTTGAACATCAGGCAGTAGTGATGAGATTTAGCTATTTACTGTCCATCTGTGGATTTTTTTGTCTCTCCAGGGAGCTCAGACTATCTGTGGGAGAGGCTGTCGGCTTTGAAACCACTTCTTTAGATGTGTTTCAGCACACAGGCTTTTATATGCTGTTTTACTTTTCACTGTAAAGTCCTCCTACCCTGTGCTTTAGCTTTTGCTCTGATGTATTGTGTTTTGTTAACTTTATTTAACGTGGTAATGTGCAAGATGCTTGTTTGGGCGGCATCTTTGCTGCTGAGGGCCTGTCGCTGTAGAGGTTTTCCACAGCAGGATGGTCGACTTTGGGATGAAAGGTGATGAAACTTTGTGGATATGTTTCCATAGTGGCTTGAACATTTTTTTTTCTGGGGATTCCAAAGAAATAATGGTGGCAGCAAAACAACAGATGTTTACATGAATTAAAATATAACATATATATCTTTTTTACCTTTTGACTTATGTTTTTTTAACTGTTCAAAGCACTAGAGCCCATTGTCCTGTCATCCCTGCTGTAGGTGTCTGACGATCCGTCTCTGCTGCTGGGCTCCCCCATCCTCGGAGCCTCTGTGTCCGCTCAGTCGGCAGCAGCGGCTTCCTGCTCTGAGGAGCACCAGGTCCAGCTCCTCCAGAAACAACTGCAGCAGCAGGAACAGCAGGCACTGGCAGCATCAGCACAGGTACTGATAGAAATTGTTGGTGACATGTATTTTTCTTTCTTCTTTCTTCTATTGTTTTTGTGTTCCTTATGAAACTGGACAGTGTTGTATGTGCAAATCCTCTTACCAAAATGAAGACTACGACATGAATCATACTGCCTAAACAGATATATCTGCGTAAGACATTTTGATAGACATGGATAAAGGTACAACATGTACACCACAGGCTGCTTCTATCAACGGTGCAGATAACACAGCAGATTGTAGCTTAAAATAGAGGAAATGCGTAACAGTACCGTGTGATAACTAATATAATGGACAGTGCTCATTATTCCAGACAGGATAATCAGAGTTTTTAAGCTGAATGTTCCTCACAGAGGGTTTCTCTTTATTGATCCGATACAGTGAGCTCAAATACCGTCAAATCAGCTCCTATTGTTTGTCTCGCTGTAATCTCCGTGGTTGCCATGGTCACAAGGCGAGCCCACCGCGGCAAGTTGAAAAAGTTGAATTGCCTCAAACTAAAATGACGTGCACATTCAGGAGAGCGAGAGCAGCTACTGTGTTAACAATGCAGGCGCGGGTGGCAATCAAGCTCTGCAGTTATGAGCTGGCTACAGTATTTGGCTGCCAAACTGGGGCTTTAAAAAATGGCGAGAGCGCGTTTGTTTGATGCGTGCCTGATAAGCAAAGGAACAATTATAACTTCAGGTGGTATTAAATTCTCCTACTTAAGATTATTGGAAAAGTTCATGTTGCGTGACTCAAAACTTTCCGAGCAAATAATGAAACAAAGATCAGGCGAAGGAGTGAAATACCTGCCTGGAATCACGGTTTCATGTAGACTGATAATTAGAACGATGCGCCATTTCCATTTTCAATCAGCGATGTGTTAAATAGGATGTGGTGATGTATTTCAGGTTATTAAATTTTCACTTCTATCAATCCTCCAAAACTTTCACATGCACTTTTGAAAAGTTTCACATCAAATTAAGTTTGTCTAAGCTGCAGTTTCAAAGCCTTTGAAGATCTGAAGTGAATCTTTTTATTTAGTTTTCGAGTTTCTTGCTTACTTTGACCAGTCTCATTGACAGGTTAGGGTTAGGGCTAGTTGGCTCTGGAAAAATTGCAAATGAATGAATAAAAGAATAAAGTAGCATTGTTAAAAAGTAAAGAATCCCTAATATTTTTTCAGGTTTGCACACACCAGTATCTGTTTTTGTCACATGTGCAGAACAGTGTGTGTGTGTCGTTCTGCTCAGGTCCACGTGCTCCAGGAGCAGCTGTCAGTGGAGGTGTGTGCACGGACTGAGGCCCAGACCAGAGTTCAGAGGCTTCTGCAGCAGAACACCGACCTGCTGCAACACATCTCCCTGCTGGTCAAACAGATCCAGGAACTCGAGCTCAAAGCTGCCGGCCAATTAACCTCCAGTGAGTGGAAATCCGCCGTTATCGTGCCGTACCGTTCAGCTTTTTTTTTCATTTACGGGATGTTTTTTATTTTGTTTGGTTGCCTCAAAGCTTCCTCTGTTCCTGTGTTTTCTTTTTTACTCATTTCTTCCATAAAATCCTCCTTTTCTCTCCTCACCTCTTCCTTTCTTGCCTGCTTCCCGTATTTATGGCTCCTTCTCTCATCCATTTCTGGCACGCAATTAATTATCCCATGGCAGCCCTCTCAGAGGAGTCAGTGCTGCTCTCTGTTCCCCCCTCCCACTGCATTTAGCCAGTGGCGATGTGCTGCCTTATAGTCATGAATTATCAAATCCTGTCAGTGCAGACATCACCCCACTCCATAAAATCGCCTCTGCTTTGCTCAAACCTCTCTTTACACGTCTTGTATCTCTGTTTAGATGTGATAACTACCAGTTCTCTTTGCGCTTTCTTTCATCTTATATATGCTTCTTTTGATATGTTTTTTCTCTCCTCAGTGGGCTCCCAGGACAGTCTTCTGGAGATCACTTTCCGTGCCAAGCCCCCCAACGCGTCCCGTGAAGCCCTAACCCTGTCTTCATCCACGGGTGCTTTAGCAGCTCAGTCCCTGCTTCAGAGTAGTGACAGTACCTGGGTCTCCACCCTCCCCGGACCCTGCTCTCCAGGCGCTGTGGGCACCAACACCAGTCCTCTGGGCCTCGGCAATAGTGGGGTCCGCCTCGAGTGTTTCCGCTTCTCGCGGGGACCTGACCGCCAGGACCAGGGCCAGGACGCAGGGGAGACTCCCAGCGACGGAGCCCCAGATGACAGTTCGCTGGGGGAGCAGGTCCTGGGAGCCCTGGAGCTCCTCCGGTTTAGGGAGTCAGGGATCGGGTCAGAGTACGAGTCGAACACAGACGAGAGCGATGACCGGGACAGCTGGGGGCAGGGGGAGGGAGCGGGGGCTGATGGAGCCGCTCGACTCTTTAACGTGCTGAATGCAGAGGGTCTGCCGGACTGCTTAGGAGATGAGATGGCTGTGTAGTGCTCTTCAAGCTGCACAAGGCAGCACTGCACTTATGCACCACCCCAATGGGAAACTGAACTTTAGAAAACTGGAGGACTTTCAGTAAACTGCATCATTTGCGGGAGTTGATTATTTGCATTCACACTTAACAGAGCACTCACTCGCCACAGCTCTGAGTGAAGTTTCGAACTTTGCGTTTAAGTTTTGCTTCTTCCTGTGCGCTCAAACGATGTCCCTCTTGTATGAGTGGTGGAACTCACAAAATGTAAGAATAAAAACAGGGATGCAGAAAGCATAATCAAATTGATTGATCTAAGGTTACGACATTAAAGACTTCATAAAAACAAATTTGATCAAAATCATATATGCCATAATAATAAATAAAAATAATAATTATAGCCCACTGACTCCTCTTGAAGCTTAATGATGTTTATTTTTATCATATCAATCATGTCTCATGTCTTTATCAAAGATATGTAAATTAAATGTGCAGTCTAAAGACATGTCAGTAGGTCTCTGAGGCTGAGCTAAATGCAGATGTGAGCACACAAACATGCACGTACGTTCACCGTCTTACAGTACTTTGGTGTGTCAGCATGCTAATATTTGCCTAACATTAGTACTGTTGAACCTCATGTTAGCCCAGTAATGCTAATATAAGGCAAGACAAGTAATTTGATCATAAACATGTGTATTGTAATGTCAAACATCAATCCAATGACACGTTTTTACATTCTGAGCTATCCACGTCTTGAGTTCCACATCACAAGCGGTGGGTATTGCTTATTGTAATTCTGTAAAATAAACCTTTGGTATTCCTCCCTCAGCTCGACTGCAGCTGCAAAGACCCAACAAATAAACAGAATTTGGCATCATGAAGCTTTACTCAAACTTTGGGCTGTCAAATAGCATCAACCCTGCAGTGTTTCAGGCTCTGTCTCGCTGTCTGTTAGTGTATGTGTTACATACTGTGCCCGTCGGTTTAGTGATTGTCGTAACTTACGTCAGTTTCGCTCCCCGACTTTGTGCCGCCACCACTCGCCGAGCTTGTTACACTGTGGTTGTGCCTGTCTTTATGGATTTGTGATTTGTGTTCACATCCGGCACGGACATGGTCACTTTTGCTGTTTTCTAATGAAGATCTGTAAATGAAAGACCTCTTTGCCGTGTCGGGTAATGCTAACACATTTTTTGAAGTGTGAAAATTGAAAAATGTGCTTGATATGAATGTAATCTATAATTACACATGGGTTTAAAAATGAGCATGTGTCTCACTTAGTATGATTTTTTCTCTCTTTTCAGTACATTGTATATAGTTTGATTAACTGATATGCATTGCATAGAATTAATAGCATGATTTTATTCATCTTGTTTTGTATTATTGAAGTTTTCTGGTTAGGTGATGCGGGAGGGAAACATTTCACTGTGTATGCAGGTGCTGCTACAATCTTGCCTCTGCCGTTAAAAAATGTAGCCACCATGTATCGTAAGTAGTATTTGTTAATGCCGTACTGCGGCAGTGATAAACTGCTGCGTCACTGTTGCTCCGCCCTTCAGAGTAATTGTTTGGAAAGTTCTGAAGTACCAATTCAGAGAAAGATGGAGACTTCTGGACTCACTTCATATTCTTTTGGCCAGCTGTCGCACCAGCTCCACCTCGCTGAATGCGAGCCAACTCTTTGAATCACTGAATTGGGGACGTGTCTTTGAGCTCTGTCCAAGATCGATGAATCTCTTCCTGGCCCTCCTACTCTCCCCCTTCCCCCTGCCTCGCTCATCTTCCTCCCTTTTTTTTCCCTCAAGTTCGCCACCTCTCTCCCGCCACCCTGCTCTCACAATCTGTCTGCTGTATCCGTTTATCCACATTTCTTTGTCAGTGTCTCCAAGGTTATGTCTGTTCACATGAAGTGTACGAAAAATTAAAGTGCACTTAAATCGATGTCCATCCCTGTGGAATTACATGCCCTTTTCTCAAATGCCTTCTGGTGTCATGATATGTTCAGTGCATTTGGTGCGAGTTACTAATTGCTGAAATGTATCCACGGGTGATAGAAACCGAAATAGGTTTCCAACATAATGATAAGCAGCACCACTTCCTGGGCTGACCTTTTCAAAATGTTTTCCTCGTCAGTATTTATAATTGGTGTAGAAAATGGGACGTGGGCACGCGGAAGGTCTTGTAAGGGTGACAGCTCTCTATTATTGTTAGAAATACACCAGCTGTGGTCGTTAAACGGGGTCATCTCCCATTAAGCTCACTGCGTGCGCGGGCAGCTGCAGCTTGATGTTGCACTGCAGATAAGCTGGAAAATATGAGGAATATCAGCCATTACCCACCCACATCCAGCCACGACACCCTGCAGCCACAGGAGTGCGGTTGCTGCTGACACAGATAGTGGGCAGCCTCCAGGAGGTGGCCCCTACTTTCATTTGTGCGATCATAATGAAAAAATAGCTTGTAGTGTCATTGCACTCCCTCTAAAATGGATTCAGAAAAGACAGTTTCACTGTACATGCAGTGTCCCGTTCATGTCTGGGTTTTTAGCCAACACTAGAGATAACTATGTCAGCTGGTCAGTCATCTGCTTTAGTCCAGGCTGAGGGATTAAAAACTATTGGATGGTTTGTCATGACATTTCATGACTTTTATGACTATATGGCTTATCGTTTAACAGCTAGTCAACATTGTTACAAATTCTGTAAAATATCAAAATAACATTTGTAAAGACATTCATGGTTCCCAAACAAAAGGCACACTAATATTTTTTTTCCTCATAGTGCCACTATGTGCATGACAGTTTAATATATCAGCTACGGGATGGAGACCATAGTAAATATTATACCTGCTAAACCTCCGCCGGGACTGCCCTTTGTTCTGACATCCCATTAGTCTGACGGCCTAATAGTCAGAAAAATGGCCCATCTGTCCGCCATCCTGTTGTGCTGAAAACAAATTCCCACTGCTCCGACAGCCCATTTCTCCAAAGCTTCATTCACTTTCAAAGAACTTACCAGCAACACCACCCACTGCTCCAGCCGCCCATGTGCCCCCATGAAGGACACACAAATAGCTTGTTCTTCTCAGGCGATTAAGGTTAGGGTTAAAAAGCATGTGGCTTATTATTATGCACAACACATTATAAGTGGCATATTGCAACAGTGAGTGTGTATTTTAGGATAAATGGGCTATCAGTGCAATGGGCCATTTTTTTGGCTGTTGGACCGATGGCATGTCGGAACAAAAGCATGCGACCACATCAGCGTTCCAACAATCCCATTGTTTGCATGCCGACATAATTTAGTCACCAAAAGCACTCCCTCTACTATAAGCACTGTAGACTCTTAGGATCGACACTGTCCACCTGATATATATTATCTAATTATTCCAATGAAACAGATGTGTCTGGGATCCACTGGTTTCTGTCACGTATCCACGAGAGCCAGAGATGGCCAGCACCCTTTAGGATGATCTATGAATCTTTTAGTCACCCTCCCCCCTTTTCTGAGGAATAGCTGAACCACTGTCACACCATGTGGCATGACAGCAAATGATTCCTTAGAAATCTCCCACTCAAGAAGTTTGGGAAATGACATTTATTCCCTTTCTTGTCCAACACCAGTCTGATGGAGTTGGAGGCAGCGGCCACTTTAGTTGAGCACAAAGACTGGAAACAGGGAAAACTGCTTGTCTGGCCCTGCCTTAAGGTACAAAATCCTGAATTCCATATATCCCAACATTTAAAAAACATTCTTTTTCCATTTTCTTTAAAAGGAGTATTTTACTGCTGTATAGCAGTCAAATTGTGATGACAAAAGTTCTAATCTTACATTATTAGCCATTCAGATCTGATGTACTGAAAAGCCCAGAAAGTGCTTTCAAGAGAAAAAATATTAAATTAATGTGTGGTTTTAAGAAAGGAACGTGTAAACATAGAGTAATACTGAAAGTCTTACTCCTTATTTTTCTGTTTCCTGTTTCCTTTACATTCACACCAGTCTTTGTTATCACACATAACATCCTAAAGGAAGCCCGTCACGGTGTTGCTGCAGCAGCAGTTTCTAAATCACTGTGAGTAGAAAATACCCCCCACCCCCTTTTTTTCATTATGTGAAAACATGACAAATGAAGAATATTGATTCTTGACTCTTGAAGTGTCCGTAAAAATCTCAGAGAATTGTAAGTCTTGAGGTATCATTTACAATGCATTATGCATTTTTCCATGCTATTTTTGTGAACTGACTTCTGGTAATCAAAACAAGCCTCTGTCTCCTTTCTGCTGTGTCCATTTTACTTTTAATCCCAGCTGTGACTCATCTTGTTTGCATGCAGTGATCGTTTTTTTCTGAAACATCATGTCTCCTTCAGTAATTAGCAGGTTCTCCTCTGCAGGAAAATGAACTCCAGCCTGTTTTTGTCAGTAGCTCTTGGTGGCAGCTGCCAGATCCTGCTACTCTCAGCTGCCTCTGTGGGCCATAATTGAAACCATTTGCGGATCAGGTGGAATTCTGGGATTTTGGCCTCACCTCAAATTCCCAAAGTGTGTTATTTTCTCTGTTTCTTTCCTCCAGCGGGAGAGACTGTTACATCAGCCTCCGTTTCCTCTCTCTTTCTCTCTCTCTCTCTCTCTCTCTCTCCCTCTCTCCCTCTCTTTTCCATTCCCAGAAAGTCCTTGCAAGGAAGAGGTCAGCGACTCGCAGTGCTGAATGCATCAACTCACAGTAGATGTGGAATATTCCCTGAAACAGATGGTTTCGTAATAACGAGAGAAGAACTTGCTAAAGTAAGTCCAATCCATATTTTTCTCATATGGCACTTAACCCCAGTGTCCATGTTGACTTTGAAGGAAGTTTCTGTCAGCACAGCTCCGTACAGAACCTAACATTACAACAGAAAAGACTTTGTACGGGTTTAAATTAAGCTTAAGCACCAGAAATGCACACAGTGAGGACAAGAATGGTATGATATTTCAGTTTTGTTTGCAACTTATGTGAAGTATCGTATTTGAATTAGTAGCTCAAACCTCAAAAAAGTAAATCTGCTGGAAAGTTAGTCAGTGATCATCGTGTCAGTTGTCCATAAATAGAAACCCTTCTGAAAAATACATGACAGCCATCATTTTCACAAATACATTTCATTTTCAATATTAAATTCAATTAATGATTTTATTAATTTTCTTTCATGTGCCAGAAATAAAGCTATACCACAGAGAGAGACTACAGTCTGTGCACTTCACAGACAAGTCAAACCTCAGGTGAAGACACGTGAAAGACTCTGAGCAGTTCAGTGTCTGAATGGTGGTCTAAGTTCCAGTGGAGCATACCAGAATGTATTTCAGCTATTAGGCACTGAGACCCTCATGGAGTTTTTATAAGGTAAAAAAAAAATGCAGGTTCTGTGGTGGGAGAGAGCAAGACTCTGGGTTACAAGGAGGACTGTGTGCATTTACCACTGTGGGTCTCACCAGGGCTTTAGGCATGTTCAGTTCTACAGAAATACTTGTGACACTCTGAAACGTGACCGTCAGATTGCATGAATGTATATATTTAAAATGTTTAACTTTGACTCTTTATTTTATAATCCTTTTTTTCTCTTAATCATGTTATTTATTGCAGGTATACAGGCTAGCACTGCTTTAGCACACATATTGTTTTTATTGTGAGTGCCAAATAAATCCTCGCTCGCTCTGATGTTCATGGCAAATTGTTTTACCAATCTCATCCACTGATCCACAACATTCACCGAACTTTTAGGTGTGCCACGAAGAGATGAGAGTCAGCATGAGGGTTCAGCAGATCTCACACCACGTCTTCTTTATCCTGCTGGCTGCCACTGTGCGATCTCAAGTCAACCCAGGTACGGCAGATAAGAATCTTTCACCTCCGCGTCCTCCTTTCTCAGAGCAGTTTGTTCGAGGACAGTTTGGTAGGACGCGCTGGTTGCTGGAGTGATCGTACCTCCACAATTTTAATAGCATTTAATGTGCGTGTCACTGAGACAATCACTGATATTACGTTTAATTTCAATTTTTAACACAATATTATGGCATGAAGCATGAGCTGGTCAATGCGGACATGGCTTAAAATAATTTCTTCATATTCCTGAGGGACAAGCATGTTGACAAGATTGAGAAGGAAAGCAATTTTAGGTGGGTGGGCTTAGCACACAAGAATGTAATGTGTGTGTATGTTTTTGAGAGCATGTGTGTGTGTGTGTGTGTGTGTGTGTGTGTGTGTGTGTGTATGAGAGTGTGTGTATGTGGTTTACCTAATGGTCAGACAGCAAACATCCTCAGAACAGGCAGGCCTTTCACAAGCAGGGGGCATTCGTGGAAAAAAAAAAAAAAAAAAAAAGAAGGTAGGAACGTTGAAGGCGTTGTAACACACACACACACCTATGCACAATCTCTGTCTCAAACACACACTCATGCACCCATTTGACTTTGGATATTCTCACAGAAAAAGGACTTATTTGTCCTGCAGCTCTCTCAAAGTACATGGCAGGCGTCCGGTGTGGGGAGGTGAATAAAACACAGACGTCTCTTAATTACCAGGTAGAGATGGTAAGAATAAACAGCGACACTCCTGCAGATGTGCAGTGTGGTCACTCGTATTAACACTATAATGTAGCATCTTTTCATGTCCTTTTGGGGTTTTTTTTGCCCACACAACAGAGGGATTAAAGCCCAGCTGATAAAACTTTAAAAATGTCGCTCACGTGGCTCCAGTAAAATTTTCAAAAGAGGATGAAAAACGTGGAGAAAAAACGGCGCCAAGGCCACTCCCATCTCATTTTGCTTAGACTGGCACCTACACAGTGATGCCTCTGTTTGGCTTTTGAGGCCTTGCAGGGCTGCAGGAAGGGGACTGGGGGTAGGTGGGGGGGAGACCTGACCACCTTACACGCCACAGCTCACATCCTGCAAACACAGAAAGAGGACGAAAAGAAACAAACGTCACATGAATTCATGCAGGTCTCGCATACGTCCCGTATACAAGCACACAATAACATATTTCCATTGTACTGCATCCGTGTCAGTGACGCTTTGTGTGTTTGTAGAAATGTGTCGATATCCTCTCGGTATGACGGGCGGGCAGATTCAGGACGAGGACATCTCAGCCTCCAGTCAGTGGTCTGAGTCAACTGCTGCAAGATTTGGCAGGCATGTTTGATGATGCATTTCTTTTCTTATTGCTCTCTTTCATTTCCTCTGCAGTGGGCAACATACTTGACAGCTTACTTAGTCTGTCCCCAGCACACACTGGATAAACATTTTAATTCCAAATTGAGCAATATATTATAGCCTCCATCTTAAGTGACTGTTTGTCTTCACCCTGGGGGCCATTGCTGTTCGAATCACTCCTCTATTCAGTTTGAAGCTCAGCATATATGAAAGTTTCATATTGTATCTACCAGCTGCTGTGTTGTAATATTTCCAGCAGTGGTATAGAGTAGTTTAAGATGTTCTCATGCAAATTTAAATTCATTAACATTCCTCTATTAATATTTTGCAACATTCCCTTCCCTTCTTCGTCTGTCTTTTCTTTCTCTTTATTCCTCCTCCTCTCCAGCTGAGCTCTTCCCCTTTTTTACTCTCTCGCCTTTTTTTTCTCCCCCTGTCCAGACTTGACCTGGACAATGGAGATGGGGACGGGGCCTGGTGCCCTGACATCATGTCAGAGCCGGACGGCCTCAAAGAGTATCTCCAGGTGGACCTGCGTTCACTGCACTTCATCACGCTGGTGGGCACCCAAGGTCGCCATGCCGACGGCATGGGCAACGAGTTTGCTCAGCGATACCGGATCAGGTATAGCCGCGACGGGAGCAACTGGGTGGGCTGGCACGATAGGAAGGGACGGCAGGTGAGCATGTCTAAATATTACTGCCCGTCATTGTTTCTCATTCCAGACTTCCATGTAAAATTAATGTATGATTAAATTATATCATTACATTATCCCCAATGGATCAGGTTGACACCTCTAATCTGCATTTCTGTACATTTCAGAGAGAAATGTGCAAAAAGAGAACTTTTTACTACAATTACTGTAAAGTTTCACTAACCACTTTCATTACTGACAATAAAACCAATAAAATAATAAAACAATAAAATAAATTGCAACATATAACACACGACAAGCTTATACAATTTAATACAAAGTTTAAGATTAAACTCCTCAACAGTTTATAAAATCATAAAACTGTTTAAATTACACTCAGCTGCAAAAATAACATGCTATTTACAATAAATAAGAAAACAAATTAGTATAGACATAAAAAAAGGGTGAAACAAGAATACATTTTGATATTTGAATTTACGTTCTTATACTCAGGTATCACAGTAACACTACTGTTGCCGAAGTAAATCTGAATATTTAATCCACCACTCATCAGAGAAGGCAAGAAGTGTGTCCAAAAGATAACATCCCTGCAGCAGGTAGCAGCAGTTTCTATGGAAAATGTGGTCGATTAAGAAACGGCAGGACAAACTGCAGCACAGGCGTGAGATAAAGGGTACCAATGATTGATAAGACAGCGACACATTTCATGCTGCAGCAATCCCTGCTCCCTGCAGTAGAGTTTTTTTTCATTCAAGGAGTCAGAGCATTAACAATGTGCACAGGATTTTAAAGTGGTTTGGTGTTTTTTTTGTGTAATCTCTGACACGTTTCACCCAGCCGGGCTCATTTGTGTCGTCTGCTTCGCCTCCGCCAGGTCATTGAGGGGAACAGGAATGCGTACGACGTGGTGCTGAAGGATCTGGAGCCGCCCATCATTGCTCGTTTTGTCCGCTTCATGCCTGTGACAGACCACTCCATGATCGTGTGCATGAGAGTGGAGCTCTACGGCTGCGAATGGCTGGGTACATCATCACTTCTTCTTACCGTACTGCATTAACTTTTTGTATCTTACCAGTTTCCTTACGACTTTTGACACACTCATTTAGTTAACTGCATGCAGACAGTAAATCAGTCCTAATCTTTGTCCTTTGACCCGCCCCCTGCAGATGGCCTGATGTCTTATAGCATTCCAGATGGGCACCAAATGATCTACAGAGGCTTGGATGTCTACTTTAATGACTCTGTGTATGATGGAGCGTCAGCCGAAAGGTCTGATTTGACTGCTGCTTCTAAAAAAGAAATATGTAGGCCACAATTATTTTTATTTTGATCATCATTATCATTTCAGTTACCTCCTGTGTGTCCAGTTATTTTCTGCAAAACCGACTGACTGCTTGTCCTGAAGTACCCCAGAAGGAAAAGGAAAATCCCTGCTCTCCTCAGTGCTCATTTTTCATATCTTTCTTTCTTCCATCCATCCCCTCCACCAGACTGACAAAGGGCCTTGGGCAGCTGACAGATGGCACCTGGGGTCTGGATGATTTTCTCCACAGCCACATGTACGGCATGTGGCCCGGGCATGACTACGTGGGTTGGAGCAACAAGAGCTTCCCCAAAGGTTACGTCGAGATTGTCTTTGACTTTGACCACGTCCGAAACTTCACTTCCATGAAGGTGAGGAGTCAGCGCCGGGGAGGCAAATTTGGGGTAGTTCACTGAACCGCTTAATAGCAAAAAAGTGAAATATTTCTAAAACTGCTGAGCCAACACTACCCAGAACTGAGCGGTGCCCTGTACCCATCTTCCATAACTGCAGCTAATTTTATTGGGACATAAAATTTAGAAAATGATGCAAAATAGCCTCGCAGTGTGAAAATGATATTTTCTGTATAATTAGCCCATTTGTCATGGGTAAGTGCTGTGGCCAGAGATGGAAGATAATGTTTTCCAGCTTCAGCACAGGAAGACAGATTAGTCATCACTACACCTGCTCCTGCATCATCTTCCCCTTCTGAATATAGCAGTTCTGAGGACCCTTGCACCCAATTAGTCATCGTGGTCATAGGTAGAGAAAGACTGCGCATCCCCCGAAGACATTAAGGGGCTGTTTGCAGGATACTGTGTTTTGTACTTTTGATCAAACCTGCATCTAGTCACGTATCCCACCTCCACCTCCTCAGGTCCACTGTAATAACATGTTCAGCCGAGGGGTGAGGATGTTCAGGCAGGCCAGCTGTTACTTCCGGTCAGGATCAGACTGGGAGGCCGACCCAGTGACATTCAGGCCCACCGTTGACCGCATGAGCCAGAGCGCCCGCTTCGTCACAGTGCCCCTTGGAGACCGCACAGCCAGCACCATCAAATGCCGATTTCACTTCAGTGACCTCTGGCTGCTGTTCAGTGAGGTGGCCTTTCAGTCAGGTAAATACGGGATCAAGAGTGTGTGTCATCCCTGAGTCATTGCCTTCTTTGACATTTTGATAAATTATCCCATTTGAGGGAGCTTTTGTCTGTCTGCAAATGTTCATTCTTTTTACCCCGGCACGTGTACTGTCCCATCCTGCCTGAGTTTATGTCATTCAGCTTTGTCTGTCTTGTCTTTTCTTTCACAGGCTCAGCAGTGTACAATAGTACTCGCAAACCTCCCACAAACCCTCAACCGGGTCAGTGGCCAAACTCTTTACAATTTTCTTTCTTCAAGTAGAGGTTGTAATTTTCTTAAAGTGACGGTCAGTCAGTGGAGAGGAATTCTGACAGGATGGAGCTCTGGCTGGTTTGATGTATGGCTGCTGGAAAATGATGCAGTTGTAAACAAAACACTGGTCCTGTATAATCTTTAATCAACCACAACTATGGGCCAAAAAACTAGATATTTAGAAGATCATTCATTTATGATTCTTCTAAATTAAGCTTGAATTGGTGTCATTCATTTGATGCATAGGTTTCAGTCTAAAAGGGTAGCTTTTTACTCAGTTTAAAAGCTTGTTGAACTTTTATGGTCAAATAGTGCCCCCTGTTGATGGCAAGAGAAATGTCTAATCATAGAAATAAATGCAGGCTTCGTGTTGTAGTTGTGATGAAACATGATGGGGGTTATGCAATGAGCAAACTCAAATTCATCACTAATAAAAACTTAAAATGCGATGGGTTAACTCAAATTCACCTCAACTCCTAACTCTCATCTGGTTGGTTAGCAGAGGATCCTACTCATAAAGTGGACGACAGCAACACCAGAATCCTGATTGGCTGTTTGGTGGCCATCATTGCTATCCTATTGGCCATCATTGTCATCATCCTGTGGAGGCAGGTCTGGCAAAAGATGCTTGAGAAGGTGAGAGGATGTACTTTTTTTCAATTGGTTTGTATGGATCTTCATAATAACTGTTGACAGCAATTAAAAAGACAATGATCAGTGCTTCGGTTTCTAGCAAAGATGACAGATAGTGTGCAAATCCAACCCCAGCTGGGCACAGGTTTAAGGCAAAGGCAGCATACAAACAAATGGAGAGGTTGTCTGCACATTTTTGCAAGGTCCCAAAAAAGCATTTTAAATTTTGATGATAAATGTAAATACAGTACACAATGTTTTAAAAGAAAAATGCACACAAAGTAGAGGTTATGCACAAGACCAAAACAAATCAGTAACGGCCCTGGAGTTTCTTTTAGCAATCAACAAAGAGAGGGTAAAGGAAATGACTTCATGAATATTTAAAGATGGGCTTTATGAGCTGAAGCGTATGGCAGTTCCATAGTGGTTGCGTAATGCCATCAACAGCATATGGTATATAAAAATGTAAAAAAGTCTGCTGAAGGAAAAAGGAACTTTTTGTACCATGTGCTCTCCCTGTTGGTGACTAAGACCTTGTTGGTAAAGTAAAACATTTCCAAACTTCAGTGTGTGGACAACCCTTTTCCTTGATCACATTCGCTGCTGACATCCACACTTATCTCCGTAGGCGTCCCGTCGCATGCTGGACGACGAGCTCACAGCCCGCCTTGCGGTGCAGACCCAGGCCTTCTCCTCCCACCACTCCTCCCTGTCCAGCGAGAGCGGCTCGACCTCCAACTCCACCTATGAGAGAATCTTCCCCGTCTGCGCCGATTACCAGGAGCCTTCGCGCCTTATCCGGAAACTACCTGAGTTTGCTCAGTCCACTGAACACCTTGGTAAGTTGGTAAAAACACAAGTGTGGTCAATGTGGCAGAGGCTGGCTGTGGTTATAGTTACCGTAGTGTGCGTTGCTTGTCTCTCCACCATGAGGACCCAGCACCTCCTGTAGGGCCCTGACCACCAGCGGTTCAGACGGAGCCCCCCACTATGCAGAGGCAGACATCATCAGCCTCCAGGAGTCTTCAGACAGCAGCACCCACACCATCACAACTGTCAACATGAATCTCTTTGCTGGCACCGATTCATCCATGAGGGAGTTCCCCAGGCACAAGCTCACCTTCAAGGAGAAACTGGGAGAGGGCCAGTTTGGAGAAGTATACTCAGTTTTGTGGCTCTAATGTTTGCTGGCATTGATTCGGTACTTTAGAGCTATATTAGATCCATTGCTGTGCTCTCTCTCTCTGCCAGCGTTATGTTGATGTATCCTTATAGCTCTCACTTTGAAAAGTGAATGACAGATATAGCTGTGTGGTAAAAGCAGTGACTATGCAGGTGCTGACAAATAGGCAACACTTAGAGGTATTAAACAGAGTTAAACAGATTGTTTCAAGTGGTGCCAAGTGGATGATGGACTGACAAAGTACTTTTTAAAACAGGTGCACTTGTGTGAGGCAGAGGGCATGCAGGACTTTTTGGATGAGGATTTGTCCATAGAGGGAAACAGTGAGTCACCTCTGCTGGTTGCTGTGAAAACACTGCGGGAAGATGCCAACAAAAATGCAAGGTATAAGCAATTTTGCGGTGCATTAGTCTCCAGTTGGTTGTTATTGTTCATTTAGTTGCAGATTAAACAGAAAATTACAATTGTGCTGCAGGAATGACTTTCTGAAGGAGATCCGAATCATGTCTCGTCTGAGGGACCCCAACATTGTCCGTCTTCTGGCGGTGTGCGTGGACACAGACCCCCTCTGTATGATCACTGAGTACATGGAGAATGGAGACCTGAACCAGTTCCTCTGCAACCTCAGACTGAAAGAGGCATCTGATGAAGACAGGACGGAAGAGGAGGAAAAAGAAGGGAAGAGCATGGTTAGGTAGGCCCAAATCTTCACATTAAATTGTTATGAATATGTGTAATTTGATATAAACTGTACTTACAAACTGTTTTCCTCTGTGGTCTCTCCTGCTCCGGTGGTCTCCAGCTACGGTAAACTAATTGGTATGGCTATGCAGATTGCATCCGGTATGAAGTACTTGTCCTCTCTCAACTTTGTCCACCGTGATCTGGCGACCCGCAACTGCTTGGTGGGTAAGAACTACACCATAAAGATCGCAGATTTCGGCATGAGTCGGAACCTGTACAGAGGGGACTACTACAGGATCCAGGGCCGCGCTGTCCTGCCCATTCGTTGGATGTCCTGGGAGAGCATCCTACTGGTGAGCCCTGAGCGCAGCATTCACACGGGAGTGAACCTTTTACCAGTAACTTGTTTCACTGCCCCTGTTCAATATAAGGAAATTAAATTATATATATCACAACAAAAGTTCGACTAGGAAAGGATCTTAATTGTAATGTTGTGCCATTTCAGTTAAAGGAGTCAAAAATATAAAAAGGTCAATAAAGCTTCCCACATTAAATAGTGTCAACATAATTTCACAGCTAATCATACTGCAGCTATGAAACCCAATTCATATGTACAAGCC
>JAOXYL010000071.1:17103987-17118377 GCA_028564955.1 Terapon puta
AGACAGTTAATATCTGCTGGAACTAAGCACTTTGAGTCAGCAGAGGTTTTAAACCAAAGGCAAGCAGCACACTCGACCACAATGTGGGGCTTTTCTTTATGCACAAAAGATTTGCAGCAAACATTTCAGATTGAGCGGGGCCACACAGGAATGGTAAGTGCTGCCAGCCAGGGAGGGGAAGAGGAATGGCTACTTCTTTTATTACATCCACCTCAGAGCATCATAGGCAAACGATTTCTCAACAAAAAGCACAGCCTACGAGGAAGACCAGAAAATACAGAGATGAACAGACAGTTATAAAAATGTACCAGCTGCTCAAGGTAAGAAATCTATACAAACTTTACATTAAAAATCACGGACATTTTGTCTAGTAAAAACAAAGCGTTGGGCAAAGCACTGACCATGAAAATCCAAAAATACAGCAATCTTCTACATGATGAGTTATAATACAGGACATCACTGATGTCAGCTGCTTTACACAAACAAACCTGCTGGGGGGACGAGCCCGTCGGTTTATTTATCAGAATCGAACAAAGAGCCGTGACAGAGGCCGGAGCGGGTTCAGACGTGACGGAGCGAAAAATGTCATTCTGCTGGGTTTCGACACCGCTCTTTATCGAGAAAGATGAGAAAAATACAATCAAAGTGCAATGAAAGAGGGCCGGCGACAGCACCGGCCACACTCTTGTGTTCTGCCTACTTTGCCTCTTTTTTTTAACAACTTAAGCACATAATTGTTTTAAAATGTGTCCCGTTTCATCAAATGTCCAAAATAGTTTGAACAGCAATTACCCATCATAGTTTTCTTAGGTTAAAAAATATAAATATCTCTTGTGTAAAAAAATATCAGGGGGGATTTATTTTCTTTGAGTACAAATAGAAAAAGGAAATTCTTGGCAAAATTTGTCAGTCCGTCTCCAGAAGGGGAATAAAGACGATGGG
Organism: Terapon puta; assembly: GCA_028564955.1. NCBI lineage: Eukaryota > Metazoa > Chordata > Actinopteri > Centrarchiformes > Terapontidae > Terapon > Terapon puta. The sequence goes on from JAOXYL010000071.1 coordinate 17,104,930, forward strand.
TTCTGTAGGGCGTGATGGAGCGGTTGTACTTTGGGATGAGCTTTGCAGCCAGTCAGTACATGAATGGGTTGGAGGGACGGGGAGACACCCCACTCCCTTGGAGGACCAGCTGCAGTTTGGTTGGCTGTGTTGTTCAAGGTGTGATTTTCAGTGACCTTTGACCTTATGAAAGAGTGAGTCTTTGCTCTCAGGAGACGCTGCGTTCGCGGGCCAAAAAGTGGCTCATCTTCCTCGTCCCTTACCTCGGCGCGCAAGTAGGGACAGTGTTTTCACCCCGATTCAGCATCTATTAGTCAAACATCACTGAGCTCCGGACACCTCAGTTCTCCTGCGTCCCTGATGGTTCCACCTCACTTTGGCCCAGCGGCTCTGCCTCCGTCCTGCATCTTTTGGCCGGCCTTTCATGTGCTGTTGTGGCGTCTCTGTGGTCCAGAGGAGGCTCCAGAGAACCATTTTGGTCGTGGCTCGGCGCGCTCGGCTGGCTGCAACCGTTGGAGTTACTGTCCGGAACGGGCGGAGCTGCCTCCACCGCTGGGTGGGAGGGGCCGTTGGACTGAACAGATTCAGATTTGACTTGGTTTGCTGGAGGCACCGGAGCTCCGTCCAGCGAGTGGCTCAAGTTGTGGCTTGCGATTCCTGCCAAAAGGACAATGACAGGCGAGACAGTTAATGCGCTGAATCGCAGGCGTTACGGCAGCTGTGATGGTAAAACACCTTTCATCAGCTCACCGTTCTGACTGCTGCTGTCTTCCCTCTCCGAGTGGCTCGCGCTGCTGCTGGAGGTGGTGGGAGGAGGCGACGCCGCCCTGCTGGACGTGGCGCTCTCCGTCTCATCCAGTAATCTGTCCATGTAGTCTCTGATGACACACAGTGGCATTCAGGTCAGTACACACAACTTCAACTTAGAAACTACATTAAAAGACCAGCCAAGCGTGTGGGATTTGGCCTGTCAATTAACAGTGATGGCAGGTAGGACCTAGTCAGGAGATAAAACTGCACATTCAACTGTAGTGTTTTAAAGAAGCTTTTTGTTGAGACACATGATGTCAGCCCGAATAGTTTAATGTTGAACTGTCTGGTGCTGTCATATCCAGAAAAATTCTGGCAACTATATTTTGTTCATTCAAATACTTTTAGTAACATTTCTTACATTTTTTCATTGTTCCCATTAATACATACCCTTAAGTTAACATACCATTTAAATAGCCTTGGCCTCAAATATCATGACAATCCATCTTTTCACTGCAGGTTAGTCCCAGTCTTGATAAATTCATCTTGGATTCAATTCTGGCCTCACTGCTTTTTATGTATCTCAACAAAGACAATGTTTTTTTTTTACTGTTTAAGCCATGGAATGGTTAAACTTTGACAAAAAAAGAATATGATAATAAATGGTTTACTGATTCCTGACAATTTAACACAGTAATATCACATTAGGCATGCTGGCCCAGGCTTGCACATTGCACATCCAGCACATTACACTCCCACTGTTTCCTCGGGTACAAGAGAAACATTTATGGCCTTATCGGAGGATTTACATAAAGAAAAAAGAACTGATGGATGTTAAAGTAGAGGTGATACATATTTTTTTTACTTTATCACGGCTGAGGAATCAGAATAAAAGCATAAAGTCACAGACGTATTTCAGGGGATTCGTACATTTGTTATTCGTCTGTACTACACAGACGTCCAAGAACGAAACTTCTACACTGTACATGCACAAAGTGCCTCCAAGATCTGTTTTCAACTTCTGAGTGAAGATTAACATCTAAATAGCAACCGAAAAAGGACCCATCTCACTGATTTTCACACAAAAACAAGTGAAAAATAATCACTTTACATTAGTAACTTTGATATTTGGATTGCAGTTACGAACCACAAAACCTCAAACAAACATAAATAAACACAACCTGAAACAGGAGGGGAATTTTCCACATTATTATATATACAGGTATACTTAAAGTAACTTACGTGACACCAGGGTGAAGGTTGTATTTCCTTTTCCCAAGTCTGGTTTGCTGTGCAAAGAAATCATAACGCTCAGACTTCTTCCACATGTAATAAAAGGCCACACATTCTCCTACAGACCTAGTTCTCACCTGAAAGATTTAATTCAGCAGACATGAAATAACCATTATTACCATCGTCGGAAGAGATAGATTCAATACAGTTTCAAACAGGAGACAAATCAAATTATTGCCTGGGACTCTGACAAATGTCATTTTATCAACAGATGCTTTAACGCTTTAAAAACTAAGAAATTTGATTTGTCTCAAAATGCAACAAGGTTGAAATGTAGCCAGTTTCAACCCCGAGCATCCAATGGCAAGCACATCAGTACAAATTCAACATTATTTTACTGTTATTCAAATAAAGTCATTACATGTCAATCAGAAAAGGTGGCAGTAATGTGACTTTTGAAAACGTCTCTTACCTTGTTGGCCTGTATTAAATGAAAGTCTTTCCCATAAGCTTTTAGTCCTTGTTCAAAATTTCTACATTCCTCTTCAGTCCAGACAGATAGCTCCTCTGTTACAAAGAGAACAAGTGTTAATCTGACACCTGTGAAACCTTTTTTGAAACTCGCATGATTCAAGTCCAGAACAACAGGTTAGCCCAAACATGTTTCTTCAGAGAAAACTGATGGAAAACTTACCTCTGGCTGCTTTTACATTAAATCTGAGTCTTCTTAAAGCTTCCTCCGTGTCAAAGTCACATTTCACCAGTTCGTACAATGCCTGCATGAAAATGAACGATAAAAGTTCAGCCACATGGGAAATAAAAGATTAACATTTAGTATTGCATCACAACAACTAATTTGATTTTCATCGTAAACCTGGCATCGTTCAACAATTTTCTTATTGTCAACAGACGCATGAACAAACCTACAACATGTTTGTCTATCAGCTCTGTACATAGCGCCTCGCCTCAAGTGACTCACACAGGAGTTGGTAACTGCATTTCAGCCACATATTGATGCACATGTAGTGACTCAAAAGAAAAAAGAGCTCCAATGTCTTATTGAATCTAATAAAAAGAAAATGCTAGCCAGTGCAATAGTGTGGCTCACTAACACAGACCATAGTAAAACAAATATACTGTCACCAATAAATGAGCACTGTTGTTATTGGTTTCCCCTTTCATGGGATTTGTTCACAGTAAGAAAATACAGAATGTGGCCAGCCCTAATCTCCACTATGAGCTACAGGTACATTGCTGTCACCTGCTCATTATCTTTGATATGGGATCCCTCTGGGATTGCATCGACTCCTTTCTCTTCTCCCGTCCGCCTTGATGCCTCAGTCAAGAACTCCACCACTTTGCCTTCAGGAAGACACTCGGGATTCCACAACAACTGGTCATCGTTTTCATAAACTACAAGACAAATTGATAGAAAACAGGAAATGTGATGATGTCTTTAGTTCTTCTGAAGTTCTCCAGGAGCTAATACATGGTGTTACAGCTTAAATATGTACACGTCGACAGAGAGGCAACCAGCAGCCGGCTTACCTTTTTCATTGTCTTTATATTTACATAAACCCACAGGGGTTTCTGCCTGATACATCGAACCCACCATGATTTCCTTTTGGGAATAAAAAACACATTTTAGAATACATGCAGACTGGCTGACAATTAACTCAAAACAAATATCAATCATATTTGCACTTTGCAGAAATGTAGGGGTCTGATTTTACACCATGAAAACATGAACTAATTCCTGCACAATCAGCACACATTAAGATTTTTGTGAATATACTATTCCATTGTAAATATTTCTGAATTGGAGAACAGTTTTGCTGTAGGGGGCACCAGGTGTGTTTCAAAAGCTGTAACTCCATCAGAGTGATGGGCAACTTTGGTAAGTAAAGTAACATAAATGAGAGGTGCTCTGTGAGCAAATTCATTTTAAATGTTTAGTATTCAAAACAAACCAAACTGTTTTTACTCTAACAAATATTTTTTGCAGTACTACTCCTGTTCTTACGTACCTTTTTCCAGTCCTCTGATGGAACATAGTCCTCATCTTCATCAGACTCCTCCTCCGCATCATTATTACCTGGGAAACAGTGAATAAACAATAAATCTCTCCAGTGTTTCCGGACACAGACATCAACACATAAAACAAAATCGAAGAGGAAAAAGGAAACAAGGTAAGCTGATACATACTTTCAAAGTACTTGAGTTTCTGGGGGCGGATAAGTTCTGCTGTGCCAAGTGACCGGACTGAGCGTGTGCGACCCTCAGAGGTTACCTGGGCCTCATCCCCCTGCCCTGATGAGTTCTTAACACCTTCACCCTGAAAGCACGCAAAATACGCACAGAGGTTGAAAAACTAAGCTGAAACACACAAAACACTCCAAAAAAACTTAATGTATTAAGTAGGGGTGGGACTTTAACACGTTCATTACGATTAATTAATTACCAAAAAAAAAAGTGTCAAAAAAGCATTTAATCACAGTTTGCACTCCAGCCAACATGGAACATTTGTCAGTGCACGAGTTCCTGGTTGTAGTGTATGTGGCTGAGCGCTCTGTGCTGCGACTCTCCAGATGTGATTGTTTGCATATGCGCATTGTATATTGCTGAATTGCCACTAAAGAGCACATGAAGTTACTTCGCCTCCGTGTGCATTATTTAATAATATAATCTTAGGTTAGGTAAGATCACATAATAAACCACAACACTAGTCCAGCGACCACACTGATGCACAAGACGCGTCAGAGCGAGGAGGCTAACGACAACTAACATGGAAGAAACTGATGAGAGTTCATTGCTTGGACTGATGGAGGGCCATTTAAACTGAAAATTGTTGCTTCTTGAGGCAAATATTGTCCTGTGATTAAAATGCAATTAATTGAGATTAATTAACTACAAAGTATCTGATTAATTTGATTAATTTCTTTAATTGAGTCCCACCCCTGGTATTAAGTTTATGAAAACTACAGCACCGTTAACACACATACTTCATTTCTTTTCAACTCGCCAGTGCTCCTGCTGCTTTCATCATTGTCCAGGTCCTCTTCCTCATCTTCTTCCTCATCATCCTCTTCTTCCTCTGGCTCTTCCTCCTCCTCTTCTTCCTCATCTGCTGGTGAACCGCCCCCATAACCATAAAGATTCAGCAACTCGTGAATCGGCATCTCTCCTTCCTGTTGAAAGAAAAGTGGTATTATGGTTTTCTCAACTGTGAAGTCAAGTAAACTCATAACGAACAATGTGATGTGTAAGGGAACAATTATGGCCCAAATGTAATAAAGAAAGTTCTAAACTCAGGATCCCAATTGATAATATGTTTGATCAAATCAAAGGCTGACATGACCACGCACCCGCGCAAGATCTTCAATCTCATTGGCATTAGTCTCATCTGCTGCCTCCAACATTTCCTCTTCCTCCAGTGTGCGCTCATCATCAAAGTCGTGGACAAGCATGTCTGCTGATGGGTCGAAATCATGGTCATCAGAACCTGCTGAACCTCCTGGAAAAGACACACCCCAAAATTAAAGCGTTATTGCACACTTAGACAGAAAACTGCAAAATGTGTTAAACTTCTACTAAATTACAAACAAATCCAATAAAGGTCCAACTAGTCAATTTCTGTTTTAATATCTGCATACATTAGAGACACATTCAGGTATGGATGTGGGTAATAAAATGCTAGATCCAATGAACTGTTCAGCAATAATCAAAGTACTTCATCTCACTGAAAAAAAATCCAACATTACCATAAAGAAATCCTACACACTGATGGCAGCATTTCCCACCACAGCACATAAGGTCATGAGCATGAGATGGACTGATACCTCTGATTAACGGTCTCTAATAATAACCATTTGCATTGTCTCACAATATATTTATAATATTCAATTGCCCATCCATGGCCTGACTGATACGTGGAGTAAACAAACCAACAGACAACATTTTACAACAAACAATGATTATTATTGTTATTGTTGATGTTATTGTTTAGACAACATAATAACAATAATATAATTATTTATTTTAGACACCTAAAATCAGTCAATTAGAATTTCTGATTTTGGAGGAGATGCTTCTTATCTTTACATTTACACTTTTTTTGCTTTCAAACGTCAAACTGAATATACAAATAATATAACTTTGGACAAATGTCAAATGTCAAATGTGCAAACAACAGAGGGGCTTCCAATAATACGTACCTGGGCTCGCGTTCCCAAGGGAGGGCTGGAAAAAGAAAACAGAGTTAAAGTTAAAGAACAGCGTCAAATCTGTCTGAAGATGTGCGAGTAAAAAGGTAGAAAGAGTTCACAGCTGAATGCAGTCTGCTCTGTGCTGAAGTTACTCTGGCAGGGGGACATGGTGGGAAGCTGAAGAAAAAGCGCGCCCCTAAAAACAGACCGCAGTTTAACAGAAACAAAGACGGTTCTCTCCTCTTCACGGCGGGGAAACGTAGACATCATATCTAAAGCGTGAACACCACAAAGAGGCGTTTACCGCCCGCATGCAGCCACAGCGACCTACAGCAGGCGAGCGCCTTCATTTCATCAACTTATATTACAAACCGCAAGCTAACTCTCCTTCGTGTATTAAGCTAACGCGTCCAAGTTGAGCTTCGCATCATCAGCCTGAATATGGCGATAAAAACACCCCCAGCGGACTGAAAATCACTAACCGTGAAACTACCACTCCGTAAGCAATGAAAACACACCAACGTGGATAGTTAAGTATTCTCAAACAAAACCGTGAAGTAACGTCGCTAACGCCGCAGCTACCTCTGCTAGCGTTAGCTTCAGCCGAAGTTTAATAAACAGCTCTGTGTCCACTAACGGACGGTAACCAACGGCAACAGCACACTCTTCACTTCCTGTGTTAAAACTACAACGAGCAAACAGCGTAGGCGCTAGGTCGGGCAGATTGTCCGGCAGTGTTAATTATTTTTTTTTCTTAATATTTATTTCACTTTCTTACCTCCGCCATGTTCGCAATCCTGCAGGGTCACGTCAGGGGTCAGCGGCGGTTCCCGGATGTAGAGCCCCGCCCACCCGCAGTACCAAGAAGATGATGACTCAAAGCTTGGATGTTATTATGTGATGAATAGATGTGTTATGTGATAATCAGACGTTATTACTGTGAAAAAATACACATGTTATTACTGTCATTCAGTCACAAGTTATTATGTGGTAAATACATGGTATCATATGATAAATATGTTAGTCTGTGGTAAATACATGTTATTATATGAGTGATAGATGTATTATGTGTAGATACACGTGTTACATGATGAATACATGTGTTATTATGTGTTAAATACATGTTATTATGCGATACATGCATTTTATTTTGTGTTATTGTGTGATAACAGATATTACTATGAGATACCTTCCTGTGATTTTATGTTATGTATTATTTACTCCCTATTTACAAAAAGAAGGATGTGCTGATATTCAGGATATGTTTCTTTCTTTCTATTCTATTTTCCCTAAAACCCTAAAAACTATAAGACATACTGAAAATATATTTCTCAGAGATTAGGAAGAATCAAATCCAAATTGGCAAATTCATAACAATATGGGCTTCCAAGAAGACTTCATATACACCTCAGCAAAAGGTCTGTTGTACATTCTGTTACTTAATATGTCCAAGCTATAATGCAGTTTATATGGGAAAAAACTTGATGGTACTTTGTTTTCCAGATTATTGAAATAGCTCATAACCAGATATCTAACACACTGTGAAATCTTTGAACTGGGTTTGACACATTAAGGTAAGTTGGAGAAAATCCAATAAAAAAGCACTTTTCTGGTTCTTTAAAAAAAAAAAAAAAAAAAACAGCTGGAAAGTGGTCCAAAAGCCTCTTAGAAATTGTGTAAGTTTACCTGATGCTGACAGCATTGGATGTCAATATGTACAGGCACAAAATCAGTGTTATCAATTATACCTATGAATTTCCATCGGGTTTTTCCAACTCAGGGATGAATATTAAAAATGTAAGAATAGTGTGTAAATAACTCACTAGAAATGACTGTACAAAATAAAATAAGTCACAAATGTTTTTCATCCTCCATATCTCACAGAGAGCAAGTTTGTTTTACAATGTAAGCACTGTTTCAAGAGATTCCGGCAAACTGTCTCCAATTCAGAACACAATCCACATAATAAGCTTGACTTTCATACAACAGTTTTCACTCTTCTTCACAAAAGAACAGTTGTAATACAAATTTATTTATATATATATAAATAACGTATAATTATATATATTTTTTTATTTAGTTTATGCTTAGTCCCACCAGCCACACCCACCCGTTAATGACTAATTTGAGCTTAACTCTATTCCATGACATGGTTCAATTTGGCAACAGGTTGTACAGTAAATGCAAATGTCTTTTCTTGGAATTGCTGATTTATGTTCATGATAGTGGACACGCACTCCATTATGTTGCTAAGTAGAGAGCCATCACCTCAGTTTGTTGTAGGACAGTTATCTCTGGCAACCCATTAGGAAACACTTTACTTAATCCACAGCAATAAAAACCCAGCAGTTTGGACATAAAAAAAGCAATTCCTTCTCTTTAACATTTACGAAACTATCGTCAATCAGTTATCCCGATGGCCTAGATTCCCACACACATCCCGAATTGCCGGGTTGACATCCGTTGTTGAAAGCACATGATAGTTACCAAAGATAATACACACCATTTACACAGGGATGACCTGTGGGACACCACTGGAGACTGCACATAAAAGGGTGGCCACGACAGATGATTTCTGAGATTAAGCAACATGAGGTCCTTACTCCTGCTTGCGATGCTGCTGTGCATGTTGTGTGTAGCACAGGTTCAGACAGAGGATGACACAAACATGCTGAGGCTGTGTGGCCGGGCACTTCTGCGAGCGGTGGTGTACACCTGCGGAGGATCCAGGTGGAGGAGACAGATGGTAGGAGGAGAGGAGAGTTTGCAGGAAGGTGAGTACACAGGCACTTCAGTCCAAGTTTGTAGCTCTGGGGTTAATCATAACCAAACTACGGGGTGGCTGCCTTTACCTATTGCTGACAAAGGCTGGTTTCTATTGGCAGGTATCAGGGAGCCAGACCTGAAGGAGCTGGATGTGCCAGTGATGGAGCGCCATTGGAGGGATCAAAAACAGGCACTAATATCAGTGTGCTGTCAGATAGGCTGTCGAAGGAGTGACCTGTCCATGCTCTGCTAGAGGGAAGCGTCGTCATCAATCTGCCACAGTCATTCATTAGTTTAAAGTATAATCTCCAGAACATTGTCAAGATAATGGGATTTCATTTTCCATGCTAGCAAAATAATAAAAAGCACCATGAATTTTGGTCACAAGTTCTTGTTTTATCTTTTTATACATGGAAAAATACACAACAAAGGCACAGAGCAGCAGCCATCTATTCCAAACTGTGAGAAATGACCAGAGAGTCTCATGTTCTCATCAGAGTTCATCCGGCGTCTACGTGATTCACTCAAGGTAAACAGCATAGACAGTTGCCACACCAAACAGAGAACTGTTCTTGAAGGAGTGAGAGGCGTAGGTGTCATTAGACGCATCCCAAAGGCAGCGGCTGCTGATCTGCATGCTCTGCCCGGTGAGCTGGCCGATGTGGACCAGGACAACGATCTTGTATCGGGGAATCATGAGGTCCTTCACACGGGCTCTTATCACCTGGGAGGGGAGTTTTAAAAGCTGACCAAATAGAAATTCTGAGGTAATCAAAAGGTGTCACACGGAGGAGGTTTTCAGTTTGATTTACCTCACATATAGTTTTGGTCATCTTTTGAGACCACTCTGCTTCGTATTTTTCCTCTTGGAGGTAGCTGGTGAGAACATCCTTCAGTATTTCTGTGACAGCAGGAGCAGGGAAGCGTTTGTAAGGTCCTGTAGTCCAAAACAAACAAATAAAAAAAAAAAAAAACAGCACGTTGACTATGTATTACTGCTCCATCCTGCATGCTGCTTCAACATGTTTCTGGCCTCAGGAAAACATGAACCGATCTTTTGTCGTTTGAATAGAATTAGCAGTGTCTGCGTATAAGACATAAAATATCCTCTAAAAACCAAGTCGCTGCTGTATTAAACTGTTACAGCACATCTGTCCTGCAGTGTGAGGCGATGCTGTGGTGGTGGGTGTCATCTCACCCAGCTGGTAGGTGTTCTCCATTGTCACGGCCACACGAGCGTTGTCATCGTGGTGTCCCAGCTCATCTACACAGGACACGGTGCTTATAGAGCTAAAAAATTAATAATAAATAAACATGTGGAGGGGATGAGCACACTGCCACTGACTGACGTCCACATCAGGAATGATTTTGAAAGAGACAAACACAGCGAACCGAGAGCACTCTGTGAATGCCAATCGTACCCTCTGCCAGGGAGGGGTGGTTGGTAAAGACAGAAACACAGGTCTGATGAAAGCTGGGTGAGGTTTACTCACTCCTTCGTCCTGCCAGCTGTCTCTTTGCCTCTGGCTCCGTGGCTCCCCTCTGAGGGCACCTTGCCGGGCCTCTTCTCTCTCCTCTGGGATTTATCTTTAGTCACATCAGACATGACGGCCCCTCCTGCTTTCGGCTGCTCTTCAGGGGGTGAAAACACTCACTCTGGAAACTCACGAGAAAGGAGTTGCACATGAAAACAGACGAATAAAAAAAACAGAGAGTTGCATGGAGTCACACACACACACACACACACACACACAGCTGAGGGAAGGCTAGCTAACACCCAGCCAGCTGTCCGGAACTAGCTCGTTTGTAAAAAGACGATTTTTGTAGTTAGCAGCGCACTTTTACAGATGATACATTGTCCGGGATAGCTAATGCAGAATCAGTGCTTGTTTACCTCGTTCAGGATCCTTTAAACCGAGCGCAACAGAGTTTGGTGTTGTCATGGTAACCGCGCTACCATCAGTCAGTGGGCGGGGCTTCCTGCCGAGCTGCTCCGGCGTCAGAGAGGCAGGAAGTGCTCACGTGATACTCCAGCAGCAGTGTCAAAGTGCTCTGTTTTGCTCAACAACACCAGTATCATAATATGCTTTAACTGCCAAAGGTAAAAATACTCAATATGAAGAATGGTCTGTACCAGAGTCACGTATACATGATCTGGACATTACATGATCTCGTGCATTAAATAAAAGTGGGGCTAATTCTAATGACTTTATATACTTTTGGCCAGATGAATCTTTCATAGTACATTACAATTTACTGGTTGGTTTATATTTCGTTTTGATCATCTAAATATGTAAGGTAACTTGTAATCAAATATAAAATCAAATAAGTGGCAGCAAAACAAGGAGATACTCACTTAAAACACAGTAGCTTAAATTTGCAGTTAAGTACAGTATTTTGGGTGATTGTGCTTTTACACTCCCACACTGTTCAGTAATAACACAATGAACAAAGGAGTGAGGTCAAATATGTCGTATGTCAAAATTATGGCTGTAAGCTCCTGGTATATTGATCACCTTTCCCTCAATTTCAGCAGTGATTGTGAATAATAGCTTGATACTACTCAGTTTCATCCTTGCAAGCAGTACTTCAATAAACAAAAGAAAACTGAAAAAATCTACCAAGTGGTCATCGGTGGCAGATGAGAAATAATCTTAAAAAAGGTCAATGTCATGGCTAGTCAGGGCTTTACCATGTGATCATGAGCATGGAGTTTGCCCACTTGTGATTAAATCGTAGATGTTCACATTTCCTACACATTTTTAATATGTCTCATCATAGTAACTTTTTAAGAGAGAACTTTGAAACCAACATAAAAACATATCCACGTTTCCTCTTCTCTCCAACGGCCCACACAACCCTCTGGAGGCTTTATTGAGCTTAGGTTATAAATCATGATGAATGACTATAAAATACACTTAAACAATAGAAACCATGTGTCATTTTACAGTCTGACCAATACACCCAAACTACTACTATCATATCTTTGAACAAATGAGAAGGAGATGCATGTCTCATATTTCCTCTTCTTTATTACCAAGTAAAACAGGTATTACATTATATTGATTTTTTCATATATTTACTTTCAAAATCTTTGGATGGGAAATTTACATGAAATGTTTGCATATTCTGTGTCTAATGCAGTGAAAGAAATACAGCCAAACAGTTGTAGAAAAAATAAACCAACAAGAAAGAAACCCTCCAATATTGGAGGACTCAGAGTTTTCTCAAAAGTAAGGCAAAGAAAAACAGAAGCATTATTAACCGAAACGCTGTGAACTGTTGTCCTTAAGTAACTGAAAAAAACACCTTTTCTTTTTTTTCTAAATGAAATATTACACCCAGGCCCAAACTGTGAGTCAACACATTAAAACATTCTATAAAATGTGATGTTCAAACACATATCAACATGTGAACGTGTGACATGAAGCCATGAACTGTTTTATTAATGGAATTTAAGGTGTTTTTGTGTGCAGACCAAACACAGGGGAAATGTCAAACACCTATACCGGATGCATGGAGTGGGAATATCAATGAATACATGCCAAATTTATCGACAATGGGTTTCTGAAGGTGCACCAACAGCAAAACAGAGATTGGAGGTTCAAGTGAAGGCAAAAAGTCTCCTCTCAAAGCACGATTATACAATAACACGCATATCATGACCTTTGAAATGGATAAATTGATATTGCATTGATAAGACTGGTGATGGACAAATGCAGATTTCATGCGGCACCGTTTGGAGTTATTCAATAACACTTCTTTTTTTGTACAAGAAACCCACATGTAAAACAATAGATGAAGAGTGGTGGTGGTGGTACATAGAACCTAATGCATTATGGGTGCTGACGTCAAAAAACCAAGAGACAATCACAGACACATCCATATGCCCAGAGAAATATTTGAAACATAGCTTTTTTTTATGTACACTTTTTACACTTAAGTTTTTTAAATATTGCTATTAGAAAACGATAAAACATTTGTTCAACATGGTGGAAAAGGACGAAAATAAAACGGGGACGCAAATGGCGCTGTCGTCTCGATAGACATTTCTTCTCATTACTCTGTGATGTCCCCACTAATACTCGTCACGACCTCTGTCAAAGATCATGGTCATAGGAATTGGCCAAGTTTTTAAGCAGCATCAAAGGCAATTCCTACAATCGCCAGCCCACGTCCCCCCCTTTTACATTTCACCTGAAACTTAAAGCTCCTCTTCACCAACATATGGCACTCACTTCTGGCTCTGTACACCTCTCACATTTTAAGGCCCTTTCAAACATAATTTATCTTCCAATAAATGAACCAAACTGTCAGTGACAGTAGCAGCTTCTGTTAGTCACACGAGTGTTGCCTCATCGTTACAAGTCATACCATTCACACACCACCACAAACACCACTCGAGTCCTGTGATGTGGGGATTTTGATGTATCTCAGCATTGCACGTGCCCGTAGTGGTAATGTAATGATCTTGTTCATCAGCAGGTCAAACTGCTGTGAGTGATTGACTCACAG